>JARQTC010000329.1:88245-102158 GCA_030142495.1 Cephus runcator | reverse complement strand
AAAAAAACGCATGGGCTTGCCATTGTGAGTGGCCTGCGTCCTCATAACTACCCCTTGACAAGTTTATATATATATATTTACTCCCACTGTCCATCCTTTTATTCGGAGACGTTTTTACGTTCCCTGGAGGTGGAATCGCTTACGCGGCTGTTTCCTGGACATTGCGTGGATCGCGAATTTTTCCCCTGTGCGTTGGAAATTTGTTTCATGGGCGAGGAGGACGCACGGAGCCGGAACGGGAGGGAAAGAGCGAGATAGGTAGACGGCTAAGGGGCAGCCGGGAATACGAAAAGGTTTTGCCCTCACGAGTCCTCTTATATCTGAACGAAATGTATTTCAATTCGCCCGAAGATACACCCTGCTGTATATCCCCCGTGCTTTTTCATATTTACCAAGGTATATCCATGCTGCGAGCTCATTCTATGTATTTATATATATATATATATATATATATTTATTTCGACTGAGAGTTCACTCCAGGGAGACGCTCCTTTATTTTCCAGCAGCTCTCCGTATCCCTTAAATACCCATGAGTATTCTCGTACTGAATTTTCTATTGTTATTGTACCGCGCTCGGCTATGATATAGAGAGGAAGAGAAAATTTTCTTTTTTTTTTTTTCTTTTTTTTCCCCCTCTTTTTCCTCAAGTCATTTATTAATAATTGTACGTGCCTCGAGTTTTGAGCGATACCGTGCTCTACTTTTGGCATGGTTTGTACGATCTGAAAATGTATATGTTTTCTATCAAAGGTACGAGTCGCCGTAATATTTGTGCGGAAATGCGCGGAGGATGTTAACTCAGGGAAATGCAGCTCTTTATCAGAGAATAAAGACTGTGCCGGATGTGGTTGGGATTTTTTTTCTTTTTTCCTTTCGACGTTCCGCCTTCGTAATCAGTGTCTGCGAGAAGCTCACGTAAGCTTTACATTCGCCCTTATTATGGTATACAGGGTGCGTCGATACCATTATTGGCACTTTTCTCTTTAAATACAGACGTTGCCCCGCGTCGGACGAGCACGTGGAATTTTAAGCTCCCTTCGGTCGGAGCCACCGGCTCAAACGGCTTCGGCTGATGAAAGCTCGTGCGCGGCTTCTGGTTTCTTTAAAAATCGACTATGGACTTTCTATGGTCGAGCTTTTTGTTTCGATACTTGAATGCGGTTTTTGTTCGGGTTCGGCGGATGAAAGTGGAGAAAGGTACCTTGGGTTATTTGAGCTCGAAGAAGTTCTGACTATTTTTGCGTTTTTTAATTTTTTTTTATTTTTCTCTATTACGGTTACTAGGGACGTTTGTGGGACGTTAGGCCGGGATTCGTCGCGATAGCCATTTAGACTTTAATGATACGTACTTGGCAGGGTAAATTGATCTGATGGCAATAAAGTCAATTATTGGGCTGATTTCCTGCCGCTTGGCCGATACATGAGAATTATTGGAGTGGGTCGATCCGATCGGACGCAACTTGGATTTTCGCTTCGCCCATATCAGTTACGTCAGGGGGTCAGCATTGATTGGTGGCAGCGTTCCAAATTACCTTTTAAACCGTCCAATCACACAGACGAACTCACCCGATCACTCACCGCTCTCTGACCCCCTGACATTTTCTCTGCGTGAATCTCCGGTCCAGGATGGGAACAAAAAGCTGGAGGCTTACTCGATACGTTTCACGGTTATCGCGATGAATCTCGATACGGGATGAATCAGTATGTGGGGAAAGAGAGAATAAAAAAATTTGAACCCCAAAAATAATTTCCCATTAAGATATCGAAATTACAAAGAAATAATTCGTTCGTATCTTCATTCTCAAAATTCACAATCAAAGTCCGTAATAATGAAATCCAGAATACGAAGCCCAACGTGAAAGTTGAATCATTCCCCGTGACATCCCGTAAGCCAGTTCGTTAGACTCCCGATATTTTTACGCGACTGAAGGGAAAGGAAGAAAAAAAAAAAATTTTCGGTCGGAAAAAAAAATATTAAAAAACCCAATATATTTCATCAGGATTATACTTTCTCGTAGTTTTAATCGTCGTACTTTTTAATGGTACTTGTTTCGTAGGTCCTACCCCCCCCCCCCCCCCCCCCGTTCTCTTCCCGTCCCGGCTACCCCGTGCCTTACACGTGTGACGTGAGCATCCCACAAACGGACCCACGTGGTACATAATGATCACGCATTACCTCCCGTTGAAGATTGTGTAGCCAGGTCCCTCGTAGGAAATCTCCTTCGTCATCTTCGGCCTGGACGGGACCATATTTTCCAATACACAATCTGGAAAAGGAATAAGGTTTTTTCTCTACACACGTGAAAGGATATACGGCGCCACTCAAGGTGTATAAGCGACCATAATTCACGGTATTATCAGGGTGGGATGCGTAGCTACGTATGGGGAAACGGGATGAAGGGAGGGACTAGGGTGGTTGTGCCCTTCGGAAGGAACAGCCTTAGCTTCTCTTGGAAGACGGTGAGAATCTGCCAAGAAAGGGTTAGGGCTGGTTTCGAGGAAAGAGAAGTGAACACTTGATGGCGCCAGTGGGGTCGCTCGTGCTGTTCAATGTTGTTGATATTGATGATGGACCTGATCTTGCTGATGATAATGGTGAGTGGGTTACTCTGGGAATGATTTTCGAAAAAAGAAATACCTTAGTCAGCCCGACTGAATCAAAGGTTCTTTATACCCTCTTTTTCAAGCAGGTCCCATTGTGGACCATGCGTGAGCTTGCAGCCACGTGCTTTCGTATGGGGAGGTTGGAAAAAAAAAAACAACTTGTAAGCTCACGCAAAGGTACGGTGTGTCGGAGAATTTCTGACCCACGTGTCTTTCGTATCGACGTGACGTCGCGGTGTAAGATCAGGTCGGATTTTCATGGGGGCGACGGTGAAAAAACGAAAAGGGCCTAAAATCGGAAACGCGCAATCTTTGGCGACGATCTTGCAAAGAAACGGCAGAAACCCATCGGGGTCGACTAATCGTTCTGGTAATCTTGAAGCAAACTGCGAAATTCGTTTTCGTTGTGAACGAGCCTTAAGTAGGGTTCGCCTTAGCGGGAATTCTCAGTGATTAATAGTGCCTTCCATGATATCGGTGGAAGATGGTAAAAAAAAAATGTAGATACCTTCAAGTTTCACCTGTACGATCACCAGACGCTACTTGACGAGCTTTTCTGCCTGGTTGATAAGAGGTTTCTTCGTATTTGAAATATCCTTATCGGTTATCTCTGTTGGTCATTTGACTTTTCTTTTGATATTATTTTTTTTTTCTCTCTCTTTCGCAATCGCGCTTAAGTCTGATAGGAACGTCCGACGTCAGCCGGCGGCCAAGCGATATGACGCCCGTCGCAATCGCGTCTGTCGCTCGTTGCGAATTCGCCGTCGGGACGCTCCTTTTAATATATTAGAAAGTTCCCGAGGCGATGAGCGATAGCGGGCATTATCCGCGTCGCGTTTGTTATTTGTCCCCGGTCCAACTACCCCCCCCCAGCAACCCACCGTAGCGATTCTGAGACCCTACGAAAGAAAGAAAGAAAAGAAGAAAAAAAAATCACCCCTCGGCGACGACTGGCGGTAGAACACGGATTTACGAATTTCCGTGTATAAGGGGATGACGGGAGAAAGAAAAAGAAATTGTTATCAGGGAAGGTGGAGAGGGGGTGGTAGGGGGGTGGTGATGAAAATTATTGAGGAAAACGTTAATCGCGACATGGTGGACCCGCGCCAAGAAAAAGGAGAGCAAATAATCTTGATCTTAACGGAAACCAAGAGAACTTCGGGGCAGCGTCGCACGGCGGCTTTAAAGGACGCGACAGTTCAAAGAGCCCGAGGCGACGCCCGGCGTCGTCCTGGCAAGTATTTAATAGGCGTCGCTGAGACTCGCTCCTATTCTTATCATTATATTCGTAAAGTAAGCTGCTCTGGTTTTCATGTCCTTATAATATAAGTTCGTCGACTTTTGAAGAATTTTCTTTTTCTTTTTTTCTTTTTACATTTTGTATCTGCTAGGCAAAATTTGGTACGATCCTCCTGCATTAAAAGTTAACGATGATTAACTTTGATCTCGAATTCGAATCGAATTCGAGTTCGATACTTCGCGAAAGCCTCGCAGTCGGTTTGCGACTTCAAAGAGAATCCAGCTTCCTTCATCCCTACGACGCCGGCGATGTCGCGCCATAGAAACGAACGTCGCTCGTGCGACTAGTTTTCACTGAAATTCTAGATAGTCTGACGTTTTCTATTTTCCTTCCTTTTATCCCTCGTTATTTTATCTTTTCTCTCGTCTTGCCTCTTTTGCACCGAGACGACTCGCAACCTTTGCGAATCGCGTGTCTGCGCGTTCCTTTCGCGTAATTTCCTAAGACCTCTCTCGCGGACGAAGCCTCTCGTTGTGAATTCCTTAGGGCGAATGTAGTTCATTGCGTACGATAATTTTTCTCCAAATCGTCACGCTTCCCCGTGACGAACAAATGATAAAGGCTAAACGACAATTTACGACAATGCCAATAATCGTGAGTAAATTTCTCTGGTCCTCTGAGAATGCGCCTTGACGCTTAATAAAATCTGTCAAAATTTGCTAATGAAAATTGACGTTGATATGACATTTCGCTGTTAAATTAGCACGGGACTCCCTGGTTAAATGACGATAATCGTTAAATCCTGCACGAATGTAACCAGAAGTCGAAGATATAAATCAGAAGGCACCGAGTAGCCTGGACGCTTACGTAATCCTCTTGAAGATTACGTATTAAAAAGATCTATCTATTCGTATGACGCATGAAGAGTGACTGGATGCCTGGTGATGCTATCGGCGGAGCGAGTGAAGTCGGTGGATTCCAAAGCGACGGAACTAGACGGGGAGTCCCTCGACGCATGAAAACAGCGAAAACGATCCAGTCGCCGTAGGAAAAGGCATGCTGGTAAATTCCAGCGCGTTTCCAGTTTCTACGACCGTAGAGAAATAGTCGTTTGACGTCGAGAGCGATAACGGAGTCTGGTACTGTGTAGTACTAGGTACCTAGGTGCCCTACCCAGCTACCCAGCTACCCACTTCGTTTTACGATTTGGTACATACCGCAGTAGTACAGGGTCCTACATGGGCAAACACGAGCTTTACCCCCCTACTTCTCTTTCGGTTCCCCAGCTTCTCTTGATTCTCTCTTGCTCTTCTTCCCTCTCTGTCCTCCTACCCTCGCGGTGGGCTTCCGCTGTTTATTTAAATCCTCTGCACATCCTTCGGCCAGGAGTGGCGGATTGCGTTTGAACGCCGAGCAAATCGCATTTGAAGCTCGGCAAAGCTCGGAAAAGCTCCTCGCTAGTTTCTGGACCAAGTGAGACCAAGTGAGACCGATTGAAAGGCTGCAGGAAGTTCTGGTCGCAGCAGGTGTCTGAAATAGATATCGATAGGAAATGAGCGTATTTAATAGCTTTACTCGGCTAAAGGATAGGTATATGTATACTGGATTTGAAATATTATCTTTATTAATTTTAGAGGGCTCGCTACACCTCCTGGCTCTTAATTATATTATTTTGAACCGTTCATCCGGAAATGGGGGGTCTGGCTCTTTTGTTTCATCCAGAAGCCAGGACGACGCCGAGGATAACCCGTCCTTACAGCCGGACCTGGCTACGATCCTTGACACCTGGAACGACGCCAAGCGTCGCCAGAACTTTAGGCCGTCGACCTTACGTCGACGGCAGACTTTGGAAATTATTGCTTACGGCTGCGTCAGCGGTCAGTGCGTTTGTTTCCGTTGAACGTGAAAATCATGGAGATCGTATTATCTTCTCTCTCTTTTTCTATCTTGCTATTTTACTTCTAGTTTGGGCCCTTTTTTTTCTTTTTCTTTTCTTGCCTTTTTCCAATCGAAAACTCTCGTATCCCAAGAATCCCTGGGATTCTGCAAAACCTGCTCCGAGCCCTTCTCATATCCCAGGACGCATTCTACAGATACGTTGCGATTGTCGTTCGATGGAATTCCGCCTTGTTTTCTCGTGGAGAAACTACACAGACTTTTCCTGCATTCTACTGAAACAATATTGGCACGACAGTTTCTCTTTCTCTTATCTCTTTCTTTTATTTTCACCCTCCCGCAACTCCTATCTTCTATCTATCGTTTTATAAAGATCCCAACGATCTCACAGTCGCACGTAAACACATACAGCGAAATATCACGCAGCCAAATTCACGTTCATTGATCGGATCGATAACGCGCTATAGATATTCTCGGTAAATCCGATTAGGGAATCAATTTTTAAGAGGATTTTACAAAAGTTTTTCATTTATTTGCAACACGGCGTTTATAATCTGCCAAAAATTTAAGAAAATTCTCCCACGAGTATCCTTAGAATATTAAAGCCTCCTTATCGTAGGGTCTCTTATCAATAACTTTCCACCGATGACAAATGACTCGGACCCAATAGACCGATCGATCGATCGGATACGGTAATTTGACAAGAATGATAAAGAAATTAATAACCATAAAGAAATTCCCCTCAATCGCACCCTTATCTCAATCACGAAGATACATCGATCCCTAAAAATATTTTTTAATCACTCCCTTATCAGTCACTCCTACCCGTGAACTATCCGTACTAAATTCAATTTAGATCAGACGTCACAATTTCAATTAATTAAATCGATCCGAATATAATTCTCGAATATTTTTTTTTTTTTTTATATTTACAGATTAAATTACCTAGCCGCCGGTTTAACCCCGACCTGGTATCACGCGACCAATATTGCCCTTCACGCGGCAGCCTGCATTCTGGTAACAAGGGTCAGCCTTGCCGTGGCGTCCCTGCGTCCTGGATTCGCAGCCCTTACGGGACTCCTGTTCGCCACTCATCCAGTACACACGGAGGCGGTAAGTCAATCGATATTTTAATAATGTAATTAAAAAATTTATTTTTGACTTTCGTTCGATAAGCCAGATATCCCAGATACAGATATACAATACCATAGAGCTCTATACAGCTCACACAGTTCGCGCCTAATCGAACCTTAATCCTCCTATGGAGGCCTGAATTCTCAATGGGGAACCGGGAGACGACTACTTCCGGCTATGCTCATAGGCCTACACCATCCGCATACTGCATGCTCGCCCGAACGAGTATATCCTGGGGTTATCTGTTATTTCAGAGAGCGTCGGGACAATACACGGGCGATTACTAAGGATTACGATGCAACTGCCTGTCGCGAAAACCCCGACAAGAGAATTCGCGGCAGGCTGTCGCCACGCGATACGAGAATGCTCGTGGATATCCGTGACGGGATATAGTGCCATAGAAATCCACCGTTATAATGACTCTTTGTGTGGGGGTAATGGATATTAATTATTATCGTAGACGATAATCGAATCGATAACCAGTCAGTGTATTGCCGGTGGGCATTTTTTTTTATTATTATCTCAATTTTGGCTAATTTCTTGCAAACGATGGAGTAACCTGGGCTCACCCGATGCCGTTGAGTAACCCTGTGGCCACGCGATGCCTCACCCTGCGTGTGTTTGTCACATATGTTAGTTCCCCGAACCGATCGCTGACGCGATGCTCCCTTGTTAGATCAACCCCCAGCATCCCCTGTTTACCGAAATGATCAGTGCTCTCGGGCGTGAGTCAAGGGGGTGCTAATTTCCTGCCGGAAGGAAAGCCCGCTAATTGGGATACGCCTGGGCAAGCGGTGGCTCTTTTGGGTGAAGTTCGTACGGGGGGGTGGGTGGAAAGGGGGGTCATGCTAGAACAATTTTTTTATTCCTTGGATCCTGTAGGGGATTTTTTTTTTCCGTCAAAATTTTTTCAGGGTGGTTATTTTCGGCGTTGCGCGTGGCTGTTTTTTTGTTTTGGAAATATATAAAAATTTCTTATTTCTCATTACCGTGCGTCGCGACGCCTTACGTGCCACGTGTGGTTATTAAGCCGAAAGATCGAAAGTTTATTCACGTCCACAGCGGTTCTTGCGCCGAACGTGATTTTCAAACTTTTCCTATCCGTTTTCGCGAATACGAGTGATACTAACCACGTGTACACGTTTTAGTTAGCGAAACTCGCAAATCCAGGCAAATCCTCGAGGCGCGAAGCAAAGACGACTCTGCCGTTTGCTTTTAGCTTCGCTTCTGGAACTCCGGCTTGTGCTTTTACTTCTTCCGGCATAGCTTAGCCCAGTTTTCATAGACTCGAGAGAAGGAGAAAAAACATTGTTTATCGTATATCTGGTCTTAGGGGGTCGAAACGTGATGTAATTCTGTAAATATGGTTTGAGCACCCTTTGTCACGTTGGCAACACAATGGAGTATTGTCCAGAGGCGTGCAAACGTCTCGTCTGTCCGTCATTTCGTATTTCATCCGAAGGACCGTGGTTATTCGATGACGTCACGTGAGAAGCCTCTTCCGGAGGTTGAATTTTCAGGAACCCCTTATACCTCCTCGAAAACTAGATTTTTCCTGGGCGCGTATGACCCCCCAAATTTTTTTTTTGAAAAAACTTCATCCCTTACGCCCGAGTGAACCCTTGAATATTATAATACGAAGAAAATGTATCGGTAAGGATCGTGCGAATTATTTATTATTATTTTGAGTCAGCGATGAAGACTTTTTTGAATTTACATGTGTGCTTCAGGCGACTCCAGGGAAGGGATGTTTTAGGGGAGGATTTTGCGAAAAATAAATAGGGGTAAATGTCGAGGGGGGTTGATACCCTGGACCAGCGGGTCATGCGCATTCGGTTTATTCCCACTTTGGCTCCTCTTGTGAGCGAGCTTGATCTCATATGGGGGGATGATCGGGGGGGGGGGGGGGGGGGTTGAAAATGGACCGATTTGTAGCGTCGGGTCATCATCAAAAAAATAAATCAATCGGAAAATGTGACGATCGCCCCGTTGCGAGTGGTGACTTTATGGTTATGGCAATGGGGTTCGGGAAGGAGGCTGAGGGGATGACAGCTAGAGTGAGGTTTACACGTACTTAGGTCCTGATGCAATCCCTGCCCGAGGTAGATCCACGGGGATAAAAAAATCGTGAGTACGCCCCTGTCGTTGCCGTGGATACGCGAACTGAAACCTGGCTGGGAATTATGATCCTGTCCTTGACGGAAAATTGATACGGAAAATGTATACCGGTCCTCGTTTTACAGAGGACGACAAGATCGATCGGCAAGGAACTGTACTGCCGACTTGTATGCACGACCAGTTCCTTAGGGTGGTTTGCATATTTTGTTAAATGAAAAATAAAATTTTTCTTTTCGTTGGTCACTTAAAATTTTTCACAATGGATCTCCGTACCCTGTTATGGTAATTTTGCATATGGGGTATGCGGTTTTTTATGTAACTGCAGGGATCCTCGGGCTGCACTTTGGCAAAGTGATAGAAAGTTGCGTTGTTTAAAATGCAAATTTTTTTTTTTTTGAATTTTCATATATTTCATGTTTGTCCTTATTTCTTTTTTTTCTTCTGTCACCCGTCTCCTCCTGGCTCCTCTATCTTTTTCTCCGTTCGACTCCTCGTCTTCGTTCCGAACCGGAAAAATATACGGGACTAAAACAAAATACGTGTTCCGTTCGCCGTGCATAAAAGAGGCAGTGACCTGGATCTCCGTAGTAGCGTAAAGTAGTGGATGAGGAAGGCTCTCGGAGTGCAAGAGAAAAGAAAAGGTTTTGAGGCGAGGGGACGAGGGAGGAACGGAGCAGAGAGATAAATAGAGGAGAATGGAGAAAGGCGAGAGACAGAGGGAGAAAGGCGGAAAAGAAGCTTCCGATGCCTTTCTAAGCGGAAACTGTAAAGGGGTAGACCAAGTGTTACTCGAGCTACGCATTTCCGGTAAATCATTTGGAAAATTCTCGTTCTCATAGTTTCCATATGGAATACCTACTTGTCGCTGCTGCCTTTGCGGGATGCAGTCTGTCATCCAGGGTGACCCACGTCCCAGGGATTATCTGATTGTACGAGAGAGTCAACGAGCTCTGCGACAGAGGGATGCTTTTCCGAGAGTGTGATCTTTTGGTTGCGTAGATAAATTAGCATGGCGTTAAACGGAAATCTTGATAAACGGTAGGGTTGGTGGGTGGAAAAAGAATTTTAGTTTGATACTGCTGGTTTTATTTTATTTTTTTTTTTTTCTTAATTACTTAATTTTCTATAGAAAAGTTGGAACCCTCCTGCCCCAGCTGATCCAATTGTTGAGACGAGTATCATCCGAAAGGATCAGCTCTGGGATGCTGGATAATACTCTTTGACGTTCAGCTGGAAAAAGCTTCGGGAGCTTTTTCCAGGACGGAATTCCTGAAAGAGAGATGCAAGTCGGGGGGGGGGGGGGTGCATCGAAAGCACCCCTTTGCTTTAGTGCTTCTGGACCTGCCTTGATCTTCGTCGAGACTCTGGACCGTCAGGAATGCACTTGAGCCCATCCCTTAGATCGACACACTAAATTACTCCTAAGAGCCGCGAAGTCAACCCCAACAAATTTACCCCAATTTCCAAGCATCCCGTTCAGAAATCCCTTAAAGCGGGACCAATCAATTTCTTAGAGGACGATGAGCCCCGAAGTCCTGCGAGAGTCTGGACCACGGGAAGAGGCGGGAGGAAGGACTTGAAGGTGAAAGGGGGTTCCGTGGGTGTAAGGGTGGGTGGGAATAAAAAGGACGCAAGATCTGCAGCCGGTCCTGTACCGTAATCCCCGAAGAAAGATGAAATTTTTCATCCCTTGGAAAAAGCATACGTTGACGCATCGACAAAATCCCAAAAAAAGAATCTCGATCATTCATGACAGCCTCTCAAGAAAGGCTTTTGCCTTGCGGCGCCCCCGAACGGTCCTCCCTTAATCCCGTCCCTTGTCTCCGGATCGACCCTGGACCACTCCCTGTCCCCTGATATCCTCTTTGAAGAAGCACGGGATAAAATGACGGGCGAGGGGAAAACTCCTCTCTTCAATTTCTCCCACGGAATGGACCAGCGGGAAGAGCGAAGAGAATTCCAGGCCTTCGAGGACGTCGAGTGTGGCGGCGTTGATTGCACGATTCATATCGTATGGGGATCCCCAACCGGAAGCCATATTCGCGCTAGGGGCAGGCAGCATCCGGTGTGAAGGATCGACCGTAACGGGCAAGAACTTAAATTTACGATGATGGAACGCACCCCGTTCCGAGGGTAGATACCTCTAGCTATATATATATATATGTATATACATATACACGCGTATATAGGAAAAGTGGAAAACGAGGCGATAACGGAGTATTTGGCGAAAGCGGAAATGACCGGGTTAGCCATTTTCATGTTAAGTGTTTTTCAACCATACATACCCGCACTGATGGTCGCCTTTACTTTTAACCACCTTTTCTCCAAGGCAATAATGACCCGACGAAGAAAGAAAAAAAAAAAAAAAAAAAATACCAGCTTCTCTTTTCATTTCCCACAATGCCTCACTCGATTTCCCTTTTCGATTGCTCGCTGAAAAAGATGAAGCGTGCTGCTCTTTGCGGTCGTCAGTCGGTGATGAATGGTTCCCGATAGCCCTGCCAACCTACCACCCCATTCAGAAACTTTAGAATATTGTGAAAACCACCCCTCGAATGTTTTACCAGCACTGGGGGGGACACCTGTCGCTTCCATTAAAACCCACCCGATCACCCCACAGCTCTTGCGGCTTACATGGGCACTGGGTCGTTTCACGTAACGCGTAACGCTTTTGACCTTTGACTTAACCGAAACTCCAAGTACCCCCTTCGGTGTCACTTTCAGGCTACCCCAAAGGAATTCTTAGCGAGCTTCAAAATCAAACCCCAATCGTCACCTGTCTCTGAAAAATTCACGGGTACGGTAAGGACGAGTAAGTAGAGGCAGATTTAAAAAAAAAAAAAAAAAATTGACGAAAGCTCATTAAAAATGACGGCGTTCAAAGGGCTTAAAGCCGTCGTCATATATATATATATATATATATATCAGCTAAATGACACGCGTCAGGGGCTTCCGCGTCGATCTTTCTCGTATTACGCAATAATCTCGTTATCTCGCGATAATACCGTGTGTTTCCTTAACGAGCATGACTAACCATCGCGAGTGTCCGGCTGACTACGTCCCGGCCGTAACTACTGGCACAAGTACAAACTCTCGCATTACCGTTCACGATGCATCATAGCCCCGGCGCGCTGGTCGCGTTGCACTCGGTGCGACGGTTAGCTTGCACCAGAGTGGAAGTAGTGCATTAGTCAACATAACTCAGCTGCTATCACGCCCGGGTATGTAAATGTTTGAGTTGTTAGCGAGAGGGTTGGCTTATTACCAACTCTTATGTACTGCTGGCTGAGTTGCGTTCCTCCTAGGAAATCGGCACGATGCTATCGCGTTCCTCGGAGGGGGTGGAGGGGAACTTAAGCATGGACCCCCCTACGACCCCCTTGTCGCTGGTACTTGAGAAGTTGCGATGGTGGAAGTAATGTTTTACGGGGATATTTTGATTTTGGATATATCGTCGATAAGGGTAACTTTTTTTTTTAAAAGTCGTCAGTCATACCGGATTTTTATATTACGAGTTCCGAACGACCCTTAAACGGCCGGGGTCAATCTTTGACGGGGTAGGGAGAAGCACTGGGGGTTGTTTCAAGAATGCGACGCTCGGTCGGTAAATGGGGATTGTTCGGTCAACAGTTGTGAGACTGTTGGGGGGTGGCAGGGGGTGGCAGGGGGTGGTAGCGGTTAGTAACTGACGGGAAATAAAAGGAGAGTTTGATGCCGATCTCGACTGGGCTTTCTTCCTCTTTTTGGTCCTCTAACGGAAGCTGGACGTTTCATTAACGGATATTGCTGTAAGTCCAAGAGAACAACTTCCGGCGAGGTAGATTCTTTCTCTTGGACTATTACATTCTTCGTTACCGTCGAACGGGATATTCTCGGGTTATCTTTTTTTTTTTTTTTCTTTTTCTTTGCGCCATTTTCGCGAAGGGCCGGATAAACGTCGACGAGTGGCGGTTCGAACGCCGCTCGGCTTTTCTTTAAGGGAAACTCGTGAAACTCGAAGATTTCTTTTTCTTCTCTTTTTTTCTTTCTCTCGCGCGACAAGATATTCGTCTGATGTCAAAAGTATGATAAAATTCAAAGAGAAGACCGTGTCTTTCAATCGCAAAGTGCAGTGTGCCGGGAAAGGGGGGTACGAGAGGGCGGGTTGGGGGCTGGTAGAGAAAAGCTCCGTTAGCACTACTAATAAAGGTCAAAGTTCACAAGAGGCAAAAAAGTCGCTCCTCCATCTCGAGACGTACAATTTAAGTTTTTTACCGTCGCAGCAGCGATTACGTCGACGATGTCTTATTTCACGTCATTTTCTCTTGGATTTGCCAAAGGCTCTCCCATTTCTACTCCTTCTATTTTCATACTTCATTCTATTCTCTCCTTCTCTTGGCTCCTTCTACCCGCCTGCATCTTCGGATCGTCTCGCCAGTCACCGGGTCCAGAGATCATTTCCATTTTGACGACGCTTTACTACTTTTTTTACAACTTGGGGGGCGCCGCGCACAAATTTCGTTTACGTTCAAGGACTCCATCCTCCGAATGGTCCAGGCCGATGGTCCTGGAACAGTCGTCTCTGGGCTGCCGAAAATCATTCCGAATGACCACTCTAAGAATAACCATCATGGACCAAGTTGTTTCATATCCATGTAATCCGGTATAGGGGTATACGTGAAAAAAAAAGAAAAAAAAATGCTTTTCTTTGATTGAAAGTGAAAGGACATTTGTTGAAGATAAAAAAGAAATCTCCAAGGAATATTATTATCCCTCGAGAACTTTATCCATCCTGCGAACGTTTTCAGGATGAATTTGGTGAATCTTAAGGGGAAGCCTCTTATTCATTCGATCCTCTATAAGGTAGGCGTCGCGACGCCCTATCCGCCACATGGGAAACGGTTGAGGATCGTGGGGGGGGGGGGGGGGGGGGGGGGGGCGG
>JARQTC010000329.1:39253-79635 GCA_030142495.1 Cephus runcator | reverse complement strand
CCCCCCCCCCCCCCCCCCCGTCAAAAGTGATTGCAGTTGACGAAATTTTATCGAGAGCTTCCTCGACGCTTTTATTCCTGACAAGAATATGAAAACTCCGTTAACGATGTTTCGACGTCGAGTCTCGGGGGTTTCCATGGATTTTTATATCGCATTTCGCGACATTGTAAGCGTAACTTTTCAATTAATCTTATTTCCGATACTTTAATCCCACGGTATACGAAACACCCGAACGTTTTCGCAACCTCGTCACTCTTTATCCATTAAATCATCCGTATGGCAGTTAACGTCACTTGTCAAAATTCCAAACCCCCAGCTCCACTCTGGGTAGGATATTGGGAGTTGGCATTTTTGGTTATATGTTCATCTCGAATTTGTCACGTCTGCATTTAGTCAGCCGGTAGAGCAGAAGAGAATTTTGGTGAAAATCCGGGTTAGAGCTCGAATTCACGATGGGGGTATCCCCGTGAAGAAATTTTATAGATTTTTGGAAAAAAGGTCAAAACCCAATTTAACAGGGTTTTATGGCATTTTTCCAGTATCTAAAAACAGCTGTTTCATTATACGGGAAGGTTTCTTTGCGCCGGCCGTAGGTCAATCGTTTCTCGAAATAGCCGGTAGGAATGATCGGTGCGTGCGACGTGCCTATCTCACGGCCTAATCCAAATTAATGATTTGTTTCATCAAGCACCCCAAGCACGAACCCTTATTTTGATGCGTGGTACCGCGTGAAATTCGTCAACACGAACCTCAGATTAACCCTCTGTATTACTTCGCAAGGGTTAACGTATGCATAGTAATTGTGTAACATCGATCAAGAAAGGGGGAGCTTTGGGACTGTACGTAAAGCTCAGTGAGGAAAAATCATCCCCTAACCCGTCCGCTTTGCGATTCTTCAAACGAATGGCGGAGGCTGTCGAATGAATGTCAAGGCGGCGGTAACTTTTTTAATAATCACTCATCATCCGACCCTCGAACTCTGGGGTAGGAGGGGGTAGCACGACACCCCTCCTTTATTATTTCAAAGGGGGTTAACCAGCAGGTCTAGTGGCTTATGAAGTTATACAGGCTGTTTCAGACTTCTGATTTCATTGAAGGGTAAATAAGTAGGTAACTAGGTAGAGAAGCGTAGCTACCCGGAAGTTGAGCTTTTGCTAATTGAACCGGAAGGGTTGTTAGCCGTCGCGCGGCTAAAAATCTCTTTCAAAAAATCGATTCGAAGCGCCCTCGACCTTTTCTTACTTGAGCTTGATCTCCTCGGCGACGCTTTTATGCCACTTTGAATGGCGTCTTCTCGCTCGCAATTAGTGTGAATGGCGTCGCGACGCTCATGATCGTCGTAACGCAGTTACGAGAACGGGACATTGAGGAAGCAGGACTACTGTCGTCCCTTGGTGCTCCCTAGGATTGGACGGCCGATGGGGGTTTGTAATTTTGTTTTTCGATAAAACATAAGCCAGGGGTAGTTCGGTGAATGCAGATAATCGATTTTGAAAAAAAAATTAAATTTTCCAAACAATGAACAGTAATGGCGGCGATTTTGTTGTTTAGGTTGTCAATTTTTATTTAGCCTCCCCCTACCTCCCCTTATCGGCCCCCCCCCCCCCCTTCTTTTTTTGTCAAGTTTTCATATTATTTTCTACTTTATTAATTCACCCCACCTGTCGGTCCTGAAAAGCTCGAGCTTCGTTGCCTCCGAGGATCGAACGACGTCGTGAGCTTTTTTTGTGTGACGTCACTCACGTCCCGTTCCTGGTCGCGTGATTAACTGCGGCTGTCATAAGCGTAAGTAGAAAATATTTTGACCAATGACGTGTGATATATTGTTTGGATACAAAAAATAATAATAATTTCAAAAAATGATCCCGATCTAACCCATACAATGAATATGAAAATTTTCCAAAATAAATGATATAGTGCTGATTGCATTATTAACATACGTATATAGTATACGGCTATCCCATGCAACGATGCTATATGCAAATATCGCGGCGTCGCGACGCTTTAGTGAATTTTCAACGTCGTGTAATTTCTTCCTTGCGAAGGAATCACCGTATTTAATAATCAGAAAATTTAGTCTCTGGCATTTAAAAATCGCTTATTGCGATACGTACTTTTACTATAGTAACGTGCTATACACCGATCGCTACCAAGTACGGACTATATACCAGCTGTACACGAGTTTCTCTAATCCGATCGATAAAGGGAAAGTCGAGCGTTTTTACTTTCACCCTAGGCCTTCTGCATTTTTTTCAATTTTTTTTTGGAAGCGCTGGCACCGTCACGCATTCAGGTGCGCAAGGGCGTGCAGAGTAATAGAGTGAAATGAGGGATTGTACCTGGAGGTGGTGGAGGGTTAGAGGGAAAAACCAAAAGAATCGTTGAAAATTCGTGAATACGCAGTATCGCGTGTCTAGTCTGCGTTGTATCCTGGTTTGGAAATACTTTTTAACATGAAATGGTAATTTTTCATTTGATTTGTTTCTACCAACCTTTACGGGGATCATTGGAGACTGACTATGTTTCCTATGTGTATCTAATTACTTTATCGATAAACTGTTTTGCTTTTGTTGTTTCAGCCAACAGACCGCGTACCTCTGGAGTAGCGTTTGCTTGGGCGCATTGTCGATGTTGGCCAAGGAGACCGGAGTTATGGTTTTACTGTTGAATCTACTTTACGATTTATGCAGGTCCTGGCATTCGATCAAGAGGTGAGTCCTTTGAGGATATATACATAAATATACGTAGTCTGTATGGGGATCGTCCTAGACAATATACAGTGGAACCTCCCTTAACTTAACTTCCCCTAGCTTACACGGGCAAGTGGCGGGGCAAGTAGATAACGTCATAACGTTTTCATTTGTCAGAGCAGCGAGAGAGGGAAAAACGTCACGACCGTTTCTCGTACCTGATTGGTTCTTAGGACGTATCGTTAAGTTACGAGAGGTTCTACTGTATATAAAGAATATTCGAGGTGGTCGTCATACGTGAAATACACAGGTTAGAAAATCGATAGTGGAATTTGTAATATACGGGGTGGCTATAATAAATGAGTATTTCTCTTTCCAAAAAGAAAAGAGAACACCGCACTCATTGTGTGGAAAATTTTTTTGTCAAATTCCAACGACCAACCCTCCCGTACCTAAAGGGGATTCCCTCGTATGGGAGAGGCGAGCAAAAAAATTTTCGCCGTTTTCCTCGGAGCTAGGTGGAACGAAAAGAACGAGAGGAGGGAAAAGAGAAGAAGAAAAAAAATAAATAAAGAAAACGTCACTTTGACGAAGGAAGTAAAAATGGCGGATTGCTGCGGGACATTGATAGGCAGTGCTAATAAATCCTTCGTGCTGCACGAAGAGGTCCTCTTGATGACTTTGGTCACAGATATGACGTCACTGGTTCCTCGATAAGTTCTTTCATTCTAACGTAGAATGGCAAAAAAAAGGCAGACTCGATTTCGACGCTTGACTTTTTCTTTTTCACGTGGCTACTGTGACCGGGCGATTCCGCGGTTCTGTAAAGGGACGTAAAAAAAAAAAAAAAAGAGCTACCCCTCACATGCAAATCGCCATAACTTCCCTATCGCATGTTTAGCCGCTCTTTGCGTATCGTCCAGGTGTCGTGAGAATTTGAATATTTCGCTTTAGCCCAGTTTGCCTTTAATTTGATTTTTTTTTTTAATTCTCACCCCCTAACGTATACGCCCGTTATTTATTCTCCGTGACGACAGCATCCCTCAAATATATATATATATATATATATATATTTATTTCTTCATCCACGTCACATTAATATTCTTTTCTTCTTGCAGATCCATTTTCGAGGCTCGCTGGAATGACGAATCCAGACACTTTTCACGTCGCGCCGCAGCACTTCTGGTCTCGGTAAATATTATTACCATTACTGATAACAGCTGCCGGTTCTTATCCGATACCATCTGCATATCGCTGCTCGTATCACGAATATCGATATCCATTATCACGATTGCATCTACGTCAGAGACTAATACGTCATTGGATCATTGTACAGCGCTGTACGTGTCAGGCGCAATGAAACGCATCAATATTTTTCATATCAAAGTGCAACGTTGAAAAGTATCGCGCGTGCACTTTCCGGAGCATCCGATTCACGGAAAATTATTTGATGCGTCACGACAGCGAGCAAATAACCGGGAATAGTTGTGCCGGTAGCTATGAGGATGCACCCGAAGGAATTTGTGCAACGTAAATACCATTGTCCGTATAGGTGCACGTGCATCCGTTGCACATGTGCAATGCATACGTATGAGCTAATGGGCTTCGGTTGCTGTACGGTTGATGCGTCTGAATCCTTTTATATATAATGTATATATATATATATATATATATAGTTTACAATGTAGTTGATACAGTTATATATTTATATATACAACGACTTGGTCATACATGCAAGCGCCGATGCACCGAAGACCTACAGGATTTTCAGCCTGCATAGCCTGGGCTGCGATGCACTCGTACTCTTTTTATTCTATTGCCGAGAGTCGTTTACGTACACTTGCGCCATCCGGAAAGAACACGGCAGATCTATTCGTGAGCGACGCCTGCGTCGCGACGCTACGTTTCCGTCCTTTAACACGTATCTGCATAGAGAAACGTTTGCGTACGATATACCATGGGAAATGATATACCGGGTGAAAATATATTATAATGGATAATATAGTTTTACGTGTTGGTAGTAGAATTAGTCAGACTTTGCGTCGTTTGAAACGCCCTGTATAATCTTGGATTTTACTATGATTTTATTGCACCGTTAATTGGCCTATTCGAGTCGATCATTTTGATCCGCGATAGGGTCTGAATTGTTTAGGGGGTGGCATTTTAAAAATTTTGTAAGCTTTCCCACAGGCATTTTTGGCAGTCGGGTAAAGCCATCCCTGGGGAACGAATTACCAAGACATCCCAGGTTTTTATTATGGAAAATAAATTTGGACGTCCAGCCATAAACCAGGGTAAAACGTCCCTCGACAATTATCGCACAAGGGTTGGCAGAGTAGGATTCTGGGTGTTTTTTTTTTCCCCTTTTTTTTTCATATCAAGAAAATTATTAGTTTGAGGTAAAAGTGCCAGTCTCGACAAGAAATTATTAATACGCCCTTGCGTCCCGGGTGGTCCCGACGTCGTAACGTATACGAGTAGGCATGATATAAGCGTCGTGTTGGGAAGTTATGCTAATTTATGCGCGAAACGAGGAAGGCGTACATGCCCGACCTACCCTCACGTAGCCATCTACATGCCCGGATCTTTTTGCACCCCCTAGTCACCTATAGTCCCAAACCCTTATATAACCAACCCTCTGGCTTTAGGAACGCTTAAGGAACCGTAGCGAGAGCGTCTTGGGGATGGTCCCTATAAAGTCCGATACTGTGGGCCAAGGGGGTGGCTTATTCAACAGACCACCCTAATAACCAAGGAATAGCCTACCCTTATGCCAACTGGCAAGTTCAGTTTAAAACCTGGTCGAGGTCGACGCGTTCGAATTTTTTTGATTTCTGAAATATCATGATTAACCCGGTGAGTCCTGCGAGCCAAAATCTTGCATAAAACTTGCCTCACGCTGCTACGGTCCAGCTGAAGGGATGCTGGCTCAAGGTTCGACAGAGAGAGAGAGAGAGAGTATAGAAAGATCCTTAGCAGGTCTTTTAGACGGGAGGATGAAACTTTGTTTAGGAGAGCAACGATTAGGCCAATCTACCCTTAAAGCCAACCCCCAACTCAGCCAGCTTTACCCCACTACCCTCTTTTTCTTTACTTTCTTTCTCGTCCTCCCTTACCCTATCCCTAAATAATAATCTCATCCGGCCACTTTCTAAAGTCTGATAACCTTCCCCAAGCCTCTTTATACTCTAGTGAAGAATTTTTAACCCTCCCTGTATAACCAGTGTACAATATATAACGGAGGGGTGCCTTTGGCATAATATAATCATGTAGAAACTCAACGATCGCAAATTATGCTCTAATATACAACTCGCTTTTTTTTGGGGGCTTATAACGTCTCTCTTTTTCGATAAGATTTATCAAGACCACCTCAAAAGCTTTCAACACCCTTTAATGCAGTCCTGCTGACTTTTACACATTTCTCGATCACCCTTACATCCTCGTATCAACAACTCGTGTCAGATTGGCAGATATCGTTTCCAGGTTGTAGTACACAATCCTTCTATGGCTCGACCCGAGTATCTCCAGTGTTCTGAGAAGGGATAAGTTCTTGTAGGGGCGCTCGGGCTGCGTCCCTGGCTATTGAGTTAACCAGGTGGTATTCCTGGGAACGCAAATTATGCTCTAATATACAACTCGCTTTTTTTGGGCTTATAACGTTTTTTTTTTTTCGATAAGATTTATCAAGACCACCTCAAAAGTTTTCAACACCCTTTAATGCAGTCCTGCTGACTTTTACACATTTCTCGATCACCCTTATATCCTCGTATCGACAACTCGTGTCAGATTGGCAGATATCGTTTCCAGGTTGTAGTACACAATCCTCCTATGGCTCGACCCGAGTATCTCCAGTGTTCTGAGAAGTGATAAGTTCTTGTAGGGGCGCTCGGGCTGCGTCCCTGGCTATTGAGTTAACCAGGTGGTATTCCTGGGAACGCAAATTATGCTCTAATATACAACTCGCTTTTTTTGGGCTTATAACGTTTTTTTTTTTTCGATAAGATTTATCAAGACCACCTCAAAAGTTTTCAACACCCTTTAATGCAGTCCTGCTGACTTTTACACATTTCTCGATCACCCTTATATCCTCGTATCGACAACTCGTGTCAGATTGGCAGATATCGTTTCCAGGTTGTAGTACACAATCCTCCTATGGCTCGACCCGAGTATCTCCAGTGTTCTGAGAAGTGATAAGTTCTTGTAGGGGCGCTCGGGCTGCGTCCCTGGCTATTGAGTTAACCAGGTGGTGGTCCTGGGAACGTGACGAGGGATGTGTCCAAGAACGTGACGAAAATCGATTTCCACCGAGTGCCGAGATACTTTTCCTCGTGGGTGTACATGTATCAGGGGTAGTTCGCCCCCTATAGCCGTGAGGTTAACCGCATCCCCTGACAGAGGCCCACGCGGTACACAGGTTTGGCTGTGCGCGTAATTCCTTTGGAAAATTTTATTCCCTTCAGCCCGGTATGCTCGTACACGTGTATCGGTCTTTTGAATTTCGCAAATTCACTCAAGGCTGATTTTTGGAGTAACCAACCCCCCTTTTTTCTTTCGGAAGTCTTATCATGTGAGATAACGTACGTGCTACGGTTCTTCGGTGTTTGCACGAATAAGTCGGTTCACCTGTCGCTGAAGTCCCTTTGGTATATATTGGTGAGCTTGCGCCAGGATCTTTTCGCAAATTGCCATGATCTCTCGCTTCGTTAGAGCGTATATCTTCTAGAAAAGTACTCTCTGCCGTCTTTCTATTGAAAATGGGGAAAAAGTTTCGCTTGTACAGTGAAATCTGGGATCTACGGTATGTGTGTCTCTTGTGTTTTTCGAAAAGCGTATTACTTGTGTTCATAATAGATCAAAGACCTGGGAAAAGACTTTTTTTACTTTTCACTTTACATCTGAGATTTATTGGACTGGCCTTTGCTGTATCGTGAAAAATTGGCGAAAAGTCGCGATAAATGAGATTGTGAAATTTTGAAAAAAAAAATTTTTTTTCATCGGTACTCGTAATTCTTGAATTTAGCTATTATGCGATTTTTTGGGGCGGAAAAGGATGTACTCGCCTAATCTTTCCGATACTATCTTTTCACCAGTGTCCCTTTTCGACTTCTTAGCTGTAGTATATAGTGTAGTATACATGCATGTATAAAATCCAAAAACGACTCGAAGGACAAATCAGAATCTCGAATCTTCCCTTTGGTCCCAGTACAATTGACCAAGATGAAAACCTACCGTAGACACAAGCCACGAAAAAGGGAGCTTTAAGCACAAGTCCAACAAAAATGAAAGCGAGCAGCCGATAATTGAAATCCGAAAAGATCCGAAAAGATTTTTTCTTACGCTTCCTTTCATCATATAATAAGATAGGATCATATAAAAGGATTTAGTTGAATGATAAAATATGTAATATTTTTATTGCGAGTTTTATATATTTATATAACATGTTTTCTTATACGTGTCTATTTTTACAGCTGGGTGTTCTACTTGTGGTCAGATTAGCCCTTCTTCACGGAGCCTTACCGAAATTCTCACCCCAGGACAATCCAGCCGCCTTTCATCCCTGTCTCCACGTTCGGTGAGTGTGAAAATATTGAAATTACCTTTTTTCCTTATCGCCCGATAAGCACTCGGGGATTCAAAAATCTGCGGAGATGCAAAAGACGAAGACGAAGAAAAAGTGTCGTTTGCCAGCCTCCTAATGCTCGGCAGAGCAACGATCGATCGAGACTCAGGTAGAAGGTGGTTCGTAACGCAGTTTCCCCTGGTAAATATTATTTTACTCGGTTAGCAGTAAAGACGAGGGTGGCCCGTAAGTACAGGCGGAAGAGGTCGTAGAACGTGTATAGGGAGTCGGTGCCGCCTGAACTTGACTACTGGTAAGCCCGGAGGGGAGAATCGGCCGGTGGTGAATTTAGGCCGACCGAAGGGTCGGGGGACACGTGAAAGCTGGAAAAGAGCAAGTCGCGTTTCCAATAACCGGAAGTGCGTGAACAAAACACCAATTTTTTTTTTTTTTTTTTGGAACCTTCAGATTCGATGTTCAAATTGCTTGAGATGAATTCACCATAGAGTCATGGTGTACAGATGAATACCTCTCTACTTGGTATCCCGTAGCTCTGATAGATATATACATATATAACATATATGCCTCTTATCATTCCACTTTCTTCTCACAATTAACCCAGAATTTTAAAACCCTGTCACTCTATTTTTTTCTGTCCTCGGACAAACTGGAAAAAATTTAAGGGCTGTATTTTTTTTTCCTTAATTAAACAGTAGACATAGTCTGCGCGCGTGGCACGAGTAAAACGCGTTTTTCACAAAACTCTACCGCGAGATATCGTTGCTACGCCAGAGCAGTCTGGCGGCAGAGGAGGCATAGTCTAATGAACGTCAATCAGTACGAAAATTTCGTTAACTTTACATAAAAGCTTCCAAGCTCAACCTGTAGGAGGGATGAATATATTAAGACCGTGTTACGGTCTCGTTTATTGTGATGATCAATAGATGCAATTGATGCGTTATATATATATATATATATATATATATATATATACAAACCTCCGTATGCAATTCACACGTTTCGCAGATCCGTTCACCATCTCCGAGCGCTCGCAGTGCGATACGTGCCTTTAAGAACGCAAGGCGCATATTGCTGATCTCGACTGGGTACATACAAATATATATATATATATATATCCTGAAAGATACTCGCATCCGGCTATACTCATCCTTGCAGAGATCCAAAAGATACAGATTCATCCCGTAACGCATAGAAATCTAAAATCTCTCGTCCTCGCAAGATTCCACGAGATCCTCGTAGATCTTCCGCAGGCTGTGTACAGGAGCCTCACGATTTGCTGAAAGGACATGTAGAAATAGTAAACGAAGAGTCAATATCTGGTTCGATGGATTTAGCATATCGCGCAGTATTGGTATAACGTGTTCTGGGCTCCTTTTCCCTTCGGTTTCTTCGTATTGCTATTTTTTTATTTTTTTTTTTTTTTTTTTTTTTTATTTCTTCTTTCATTCCCCTGGCTTGTACGTCTATCTGTAGCTCGGTATAACCCGGCCGAAGAGGATACGCCACGTAATATTATACGAAATATGTATCTCCGCTATCGCTGTTATACCTGCATATATATACGTATACAGAAAAGGGACTGCGAATACATTATGAGATGTATAATTTTCGTTGGAAACTTGTATTTATGTTCCTTGCCGAAATTTACGGTCGCGTCGCTGCACGCCTTTTGGCTTCATCCTTTACTCGTTGAATATCCGCCTATGGTTTTATACAGATGACTGAAGGATATGCATGTAGGGACTCTTGAGACTTAATGTATGTATTACTATATATTACGTATGAGATGAATAGGAGTGGAGAAACGGACAGAGAGGGAAAAAATTTTTCGTTTGAAAGTGAGAGGGAGTTAATATATTTTTGAAGGAACCCTTAGAAGTGTCTTAATAAAAAAAAAAAAAAAAACAGATGAGTTACGATAATACGTAGAAAATGGAAAATTTTTGTTCTCGGGCTTGAAACTCGATTGGGGAATTACGACTGACACTAGCCAAGGGATGTTTTTGACGTATGATAATTTTTTTGTTTCAATACAATCTTATATATATACTGTATACCATAAGGATGGATTATTACGGTGGTTTTGAATTGAATAATTTTTCTTATTTCACTTGTCTCGGATAATTTTTTTTTTTTAATTCAAGAGCACCTACTCTTTATAAGAGATTGGGACTGCTTTCACTCCCGCGAATGACATTGTAATATCTCGAGAGCTAATGATTTTGAATATTAATTTTTTTCCTTCCTATCTTTTTCATTCATTTTTTTTTCTTTTCACTGTCTGTCTCCTCTCACTGTCATCCGCCTTCCTTTCGTGCCCACCCATTCGTCCGATTGCTCGGTGATAAATACACTGTGACATTTTTCATTCCTATTATCTAATTAAACGACCACGGGAAGAAGCAGCCAGGCCGAGATCTCGATTCATTTAAAAGTTCGTTCTTAAAATTTTTAAGACCGACGCTAAGGGTTGAAATTTTTTCTTTTTTTTTTTTTCGCGATGCACGAAAGAAAAAAAAGACCAAGTACGTAAGCTCTCATCCCTTTCGCAAGCCACCCTATCGATAGCGTACGTAGATTCAGCCCCTGTGACGTCACAAGGGTATAATACATTTTCGAATGGGTCCTCAACCCTAACTATACATATAATGTACATTAAGCTACGAAGAGTCCTAGTGGGCTCGTAATATCCCTGGAGTTTGTATAACGACTACAAGCTCCGTGCCATAGGGGATGAAAATAACGAGGGGTGGCAAGGGAAGGAAGTCGCGGTGCATACTAGACCGCCGTAGTAGACGTTAGTGGTTCGTGAATGGGGGGGTGAGTTGTAAAAGGGAAAGAGACCGGGGTGCCGTAGCTAGGAGATGGGAGAGAGAAAGTAAAGGGGAAAACAAAGAGGAACGGAAAGAGGGTATATATGGCAGTGGTAGGGGTCTGGGGATAAGGGTGGGGGATGAAAGGTAAGTAGAAAAGCAAGGTGGTTGGAATCGTTAAGGGTTGCACGGTATACGGAGGTCTCACACGAGCCACAGCATCCCTGGTCGAGTGATTAATTCCACAAGGGTTGCTACCACCCTACTACGTACATCGGTCCAGTCGTTACACATATCCATATTCAATGACGTTAGGCTCCCGCGTCATACGGCCCTGGGACTCCGTGTTGAGCCGTATAAGTACCCTGGTCATTATACGACAGGGTCAAAGTCGCCGTAGCCACTTGCTCGGGGGTGAATTACGAGATACAGAATTCTAGTAGCGGCCCTGTAAGATAGTTTGGGGTAAATCCCAAAAAGAACCCCCGTGGTAAATTTTCAAAAAAAAAAATTTTTAACCTCATCCATCGTTTTAACGACGCGTTACGTCGATGCGCACGGTATATCGCATTACGAATACAGGTCGCTCAGGGCCGTATAGAGCTTACGCACCCCTTTACGGTAATAACGATTCGCCTTTACTAGCCGGAATCAAATCGCGACGTATTCACGGCCGATGATCATTTTGCCACCAGCATCCGCCCCTGGTACCCCCCTGTGGGTGTGGAGTCTGAGGGGTAAAAAAAAATCTTGTTTAAATTTACGTACGTGTGCATATATATATATGTATGCTTAAGGAGCGTTTAGAATCCGACGTCGACGTCAGGGACGGCTCATCGATTCGATATATTCGCTGGGAACCCGAAGCCCGGCTTTTTCTTCAATATTTATGAGACGCGTTACGAGGGAACGCAAGGGCATAAAGCACCCCCAGCATTTATGGCTGCGAATTCTCCCATCAGCCAAACAATGGAATTCAATACAAGGCACTCCACCGTGGTTACGCTAAATCACGAGAGTCTCCGTTTACGATCCACCCGTACGCGGAGACCTCACGGTTGATCCTAGAATAACGGTGCTTTATCGAGCCTTATCATCCAACGACCCACCCCGTAATTACGAACAATCAATTCGATTGTTGCTGGTTAATTCAGACCACCCCGCTACTTATTCGTGTCCCGATAACAAAGGATCGAGTTTTTTTTTTCGTGATAACGGGTTCTCAGATCAATTTTTTTAGGCTTTTTTTTTTTTATCCCTGCCCCCCCCCCCCCCCCCCCACGTCGTTAATTTACCAACGACGTTAGATCGCACCCCGTCATCCCCTATTTTCAGATACCCACTTAGCACGTGCATGCTAAGCGGGTCGAGCTTTGTGCTTTTCGCTTTTTTTAATTCTTGACCAAGTGCTGCCTGGATAGGGGCTCAGGGGGTGGTTCCCTTTGGGCGAGGAGTGACGTCCTAATCCTAATTCCTATTTACCGGTTGACTATTTCGAATAAACTACCCTTATCCAGTTTCAGGCTATTTCAACCCCCTTCAACCCTCATCCCTCGTGCGAACGTGGCTACCGGCGCATTATGCTTTAAAACAATTATCTCGCGATAAACGCTGTTTTGGGGTGTCTGTTGTTTCGCGTAATAATAATGACGTCGAATAGCGGACGTGAATTGCGTCGCGACTGAAAGGGTATTATTTTGACGAAAAAGCTTTTTGAATACGTCGAGAGTTATTCGTATCGTGAAAAGTATCTTGCGTGTCTCCGTTGGGTTTTTTTTTTTTTTTTTTTTTTCTTATACTCTTATGCAAATATATATATATATACGTACGTGTATATAAATTGGAATGACGTGTCAGCTGCATATCGATGCACCGAGTGCATGCGCGAATCTATGGGAAAAGTGCAGTACACAGGTTACCTTTGAATTTCACGTGATACAAGAGATATCCCAGTGGCATTTTTTTTTCTATTTTTGAATTTCAATCAAGATTTTTAGTGTATCCTATCAGGTATACCAAGGATTGGGGTACTCGCGTGTAAAGCTACGCAAAGGTAAATTCCATGGAGCTGGTAAACAGCTTGGCAGTTGCTGTACGTGAACGAAAGTAAATTCGTTTTTCCTTTGCTCTCGAATCGATTAGGTATATTTAAACATGATTTTCAGAACGCGTATTACGATTATCGCACGAGGCGATAAATATTTATTTGGTATTCGAATTATTTATTTGACGCGTCAAATATTAATTTCAATAGCCGCAAATGGTACGATGAAAATTTTGGTGGGATCGAGCGGAAATCTTTGAACGGAAATAAATATCGGATGCTGCGAGAGTTGATCTGTATCTTTTTTTTTTTTATGTTTGCGACTGTACTGTCCGTGCTTTTCTCTTCTCCTACCACCCCTTGTGGAGATTCCAATTTTATCTGCACCCCTGTTTGTATTTTATTTCAATATTCTTTTTTTTTATTGTCCGTCTTTTTCTCTCTTTTCGTACCGTCACTCGTCAGCATGAAAAAGTCCTTAGAGCTCCAAAACGTAATTGTACGTTTAAAAAAATAACTTACGCGTATGATATGTTGAAGAAATTTATAATTTACGAAAATTTTTATAATGCACTTAATTGTGAAACACAGGCTATGCACTCTATAGACACAGAAATTGCTCCTGAGTGATATGACGAAAATAGTATGAATACAAAAAATTTAAAAATGACCAAAGTTTAGGTACTTATGATATTTTGATATATCCAAAAAATTTGTTTTATTAATATTAGAAATAAATACGATTGACGTACTTAGGTATATCTACCTTATGGGAATTATCGATTTGATTAGGCACGACGTGCAAGGCTTAGTCGGACGCTTCGCGTCGAGACGCCTAATCACTTGCCGTCTAAAAAATATCCTCGGCAAATGGATACCTGGTAAAATAATAAAAGATACTACTAATGTATTTTTGTGATTTATTGATCTATGCATAACGGGTAAAACATGTAATGGAATCAGCAAATAATGGAAAGAGATCAATCAATTCGCATATATATATACATCCATATATATATATATATATATATATATATATAGTGTGGTAGCATAATTTTAGTACCCAGTATACTGTAGCTTGAGGATTATATAAAATTGATTAAACTATAGAAATATTGCTTGAATGGAAACTTATTTAGAATCGTTTCTACGCGTTTATACCGCCTTTAGTTTTTTTCCATGCTGCGTAGAGTCCAGTGCACGTCTCGGTGATAAACTCTCGGAATAATTAGTACCATCGTCCCATGTAAACCGGGTGGATGCTAAATAATAAGGAATGACGCAGGGGTGACTTGGAAGCGAGTGTTACAATGACGGAGTGGATGGAGAAAAATTAAAAAAAAAAAAAAAAAAAAGATATCTGGCAGAGTATCCAATTAAGCCAGTGCTCGGGAAGACGCCAGACGCTTTGAGAGTCGACTGTAGTTCGTCCCTTAGGGCATCTTAACCTATAATGAGTATATGGGCGTAGATAAAGCAGACCTATAGTTAACACGGTACCATATGTTTCTCGCGTCGCTTCGAGGTACGCCAATTTCAAAGAGATACATTGACTGAAAATGGTAAACAATTGAAAATAGATTTTGAATTTTCAAAATATTTCAACTCTATACCGAAATACGAAAATTCGTGGAATTTGATTTTTTCGAAAATTTTTCACGTCTATAACGTAAACTAAACTCGGTTTTGAATAATCTTTCAAATAATTCTCTCTCCTCTCAGCTTCTTCCTTGCGTCATGACTGCTACTCTGTATAAAAGCCACTTACAAGTTTCCACTGTCGACTCTCGACGCTTTCTCCAGCTCGTGGTTTACTCTGCTTGCGAGTTCGCAGTTCAGCCTGAGAAACTTTAGTACCAGTAAGTGAGCAGAGGGTACCCTTTAATAGTGAATACGCCTTCCGGTAACAGGATGGTTACCGCAAATAGAGACAAAACCCATGATTAAGTACATCTAGCATGATCAATAACGTCGAAATTGGATGGAGCTTAAATAACTAATGACCCAGGTCGACAAGGAATCCTCTTTAAATTCTTCATCAGCCACTGACAATCGTGAGGTCCTCACAGTCTGCTTCTGGTACCAGTCAAGGTCCCAGCATTCGGATGACTCTCAGTACCTTGAAAATCCGCAGCATAATTAAGCCTCCGTCAAGCTATTCAGAGGATTCGAAAAGCCAAAGATATTCCCGGGGATGGTTGTGGCTCTCGTCTCTAAATTCCTTATAAACCACTCGTACCTCAGATTTAATGATCCGATACCCCGGATCATCTTAACCTCGTAAACCGGAAATCCTGGTTATACGTCTGCGTAGCCAATACGACGGATCTAGGGGAGCAGGTTTATAATATGGGCGTGCGTGGTATCACAGAAATCAGCACAAGAATGCTGCTGACATCCCGATGATGTATCCAGATTCGGGGTTGGCCCAGTCCTTGACACCCTTGGTATACGGATCCTTCACAACCCCCTTACCACCTTGCCAAAACATCCCTCGACGTCTTCCATTCATTACGACGACGAGTCCCGGCGTCGCGACGCTCCCATTTACATAAGCGAAAATCAGCATCCAACTTCCAGTCACCTTGGAGAGCTGTCTGCTGCTTCCACGTCATCTTCGTCCTCCTTCGTCTTCCTCCCCCGAGCGAATAAGGAACCTTTCTATTTCCTGTTGATAAAATCAGAACCCGGGTTCACCTCGGGTAATACTTTCTACCGAATTATACCAGGACGTCGGTGGTCGTGGTGGCGGTACCAGGGGGATGAAGCGAAATTGCGAAATTGTATATAGAGAAACGTCGGGATACCGGGGCTTCAAGAGGAGTCTTCATTTACCAGGGACGACCTCAAACGTGACCTCGTGGTGAATTGCTCGCGGTCGGATGCTCCCGGAATTCGAAAAGACCCAGGACGACGCTCTCTGATATCCCCAGGATATCCTGGACAAACATCGTCCTTAACGAGCCTGTATGCGGCGCATCCAGCTTCGGCAACCTCGTGTTCCAGCTTCATCCCCCAGGAGTCGTCCGGTTACACCGGGCGACGAGACAGAACGTGGCTCCCTCTATACGTGCGCGGATTTCGGGTGGTCGGCGACCGGGGTAGTTTGGGGGGGTTGGACGACCCCATAAATTAACCACGTTATGGCGTAATGACCCGCGACGTAAATGTATAAGTTACGCCGCTATCGGTGCGCACCGAATGTACTGGAAAACTTAATATCCACTCGTGGCTATCTCCTTTGCCCCGCAGCATCCCTTCGCCCCGAGATTTCCTCCTTGGAGCATCGAAAGTCACCGAGGACACCGGAAGTTACTCGAACCGTGACCCGATTTTCGAATATAGGCCAATCCGTTCGGCGAACCGGGCGGGAGGGGGACTCCCCTGGTTATAATTTTTTTTTCTTTTTTTTTTTTCATTTGGGTATATTGCCCGGAAAAAATTATCCCCGAGGAAATTAGCTGGTGACAGGTAGGGGTAGGTTCAGTTCGTACGATATATACGCGCACCTGGGTCATTATAACTTTATGGAAACTACCCTCATTTTCAGGGGGAGGTTGAGCTAGTACTTTTTTGGATTTTTTTTTTTTTTTCGATCTTTCATCGACTTACTCGAGTATTTATACAGGGGATGCTTTGATTCATTTTATTTAGTGATTTTTCTGTATTGATCTTTTTTTTTACTAGGGTGCGTCTCCTCTCGCACTACCCTTGCATGTTGCCCGTATTGACGCTATTTTTAAAGAGATATGAAAAATTCGATTTTCGAAGTATTCAACCCTACAGCATCAGTACACCCTGCAACCATGCCACTATGCCCTGTTTCGACGATCTCATCTTCACGGGTACCAATTTCCAGGTTAAAACGTAAAATGCAGTACCGATAGACAGCTGTGAAATCCTAGGACTAAAATCAGTTAAAAATCCTACTGTAGACTCTGTGCGTTTAACATGTAAATAATTATTGTCGATTTATCCGACACATTGATATTTCTCCATAAATAGATTATTATACCATTATAACCACTGTGGATGAAAATATAAATATTTTTTTTTCGTTTTTCTAAAATCTACCCAAAATTTTCTCAAAGGTTTGTCACCGACCCTCTCGTTCTCTGTCCCATGAAATTTCGTAACCCTCAAACACTCTCGGACCTAACAAGGTATTTCGATCGACGTCAAAGACGCGTAAAATCTTCACACCCAACTTTGTCCACATCCGACTACGTGAAACGTTCGATGGGTAAACCGGGAAATTCACTCTGAAGTTTTAGCGGAAGCGGAAAGGCGGGGTCCTTTGATCCCGAATCCTGGTCTCTCCACGTTTCCCGATATCTCACGATCTCAGGATCCTCGAGGACTCCACTGGGTATCCCGAATAGGGTTTCTTCACGCTTCCCTCAATCGTTCAATGAATACGTTAATCCTCAAACATGCCGAATTCTCCCGGCTGTTTTCTACGAAGCGCATTGGTATCGGGAACAGTAAAATTTCATTTATATTTGACTTCCGGTTACAGATTATTTTCACGTCACTTCAGCCAGGCCCCGTTTCGTTCCTAGGAACGTGATTCGAGACAAATTTAGTATTTCGAAAACTGATCCGTAACCTTGACTGTCGAAGCGGACACATCCGGTCTAGAAAACTAATTGCCAATCAGCATTCGTCACTAAGAGGCACTTCCTGTTTCTCTTTAGTGCTTCCTATCCATCCAACTTCAAGCAGGACAGTAATTGGCTACCAGATACTCTCACTTGCACAAGGGATGCTCGGTGTACTTAACGATTCGCTGTCCATCCAAGCACCGCATCCGCCCTGTGCACTTTCGATAGTTGGCTGTACCACTTCCGTGTTACAGACGAAAGGGCCGGTTACAGGGTTACACGTGTAAAGGATCGATGATCGATGATCGATCGATCAGCGTCCTAGGCGGGAAAAGGAATCGGAGGGGTTAAAAAAGCGTGAGTCTTGGACAAAGTGTAGGTCAAGAAAACAGAGACAGTGGGGAGGACTCAAAAAACGGCTGATCGCGATTAATCGATGAAAAATTAATTCCGAGTGTATCTGTCGTTCATAAAATCCAAAATTTTTTTTCTATTTGAAAAAAACGTATTTTCATTGATTTTGCCAGAACTTTTTAAAAATTCTATCTCATTTCGTACTACGCCAAAAAATTTCTATATTTTTTGATATATATTTTTTTGCACGAGTTTGATATATATTTTTTTCCTTTTTTTTTTTGGAATCTACGTTTCCTATTTACCTACTATATTCTCAGACTTTATGGATTATTCCCTCCTTTCGCGCTCATCCTCTTACCGCTGTAATATCCCACTTTGCCCTGATGAGACTTGTGCTCTTATTACGAATTCGAGTCCCGAGTAACACCAGACGTGCTACTACCAACTTAATCATGCAAATACGACTCTTATTGAGCGTTATCAGTCACTTTGTACGAAAAGTTCCTTTTTTTCGTCAATTTTTTCTCAAGTCGCGTCGCGACGCTTTATATATTTTTTTTTTTATAATAAAATTTGTCACTCATATTCCCCGCTCCGTCTCACGGTTTACATAGGTCGAATACGTAGATAACGATTCGGCTGCCGTCGATACTAGTCCGTAGCAAAGTGGCAGGATGTTGCCTCCCTCTTTCTCTCTCTTTCCTTTCCTTTTTTGTTCGTCTCAATTTTTTTCCCACCAGTCAACTCCCTCAACCGTGAATATCTTTTTACGTTAAACTCCATTACAAAAAAGGGCTATCTGTCAGTCGACTCATAAATAACAAAGTTACGTTCGCGCGAATCCAGAAGCAGAGGCGGACAGGAGTCACCTTTGTATCGTATTATAATCTAACGTGAAAAACTCGAGGACGAAGAAGACGCCTTTGGAGACGTATCAGTTACACTTGAAATATTAGACCGAAGGGTCTCTCGGTGAAAGCGACTGTCTACTTTTACTGCTGGGTCAGAGTTATATCACCCAGTGGAAAGTTCGGGGCGGATGGGTGGCTGGGGAAGAAGTAAGTTGAAACGGAAGAAGATATTCAAATTCCAAGAAACGACCTATCCCCTTAGGGTTGATTTATATTTTTCTTCAACCCTCTTCAATGCCCACGTTAATCACTCGTCAAACGCATCCCCATCCACGGGCATTGATCTTTCACAGTTGGTCCAGCTGCTGGACCAAAATTTTTTGTTTCTTATTTTTTTTTTTCCAAAATTCTCACCTGATATGCTTGACGTATCCCATCGTCACGATGACGTCATAACGAACGTGAAAGGAAACGTAGATATGAGCTCGCTGAGAGACGTTGACGAGGGTTATCAGGAGGGGGGGAGATAACAGAAGGGGGGGGGGGGGATGATTACAAATGAAATTCTGTATATGTTAATTCTTAAAAATACTCCCAGAAGATGCCGGTAGACTTCGGGCTCTGTTACGTGGTGTACCTGGGGTACTACAGGTACCTGGGGTACACGCAGACCTGACGACAGAAATTCTATTCGCTTGCAAAACGGACGCAGTTTGATGAAACAATTGGCTTAATATCGGCGTCGGTCCATTGTGGCTACGAGGCACTTGTACAGTAAAACTTGTCTATGGGGGAATCGTTTTCTTAAAGGGGACGTCGCGGAGTCCCGGGGAACGCGGGTGGAGGCGGTTCCGGTAGCTTCGTTCGCCGGGACACGTTCCCTTTAACGGTTCGATACGAAACGGGCCACTGGAGCCCGCAAGCGCATCAGTCCCGTCAGAAAACTGGGAGCAATAAATTGGATTCTGTATTGTTCCATTCGTGGCTCGAAATTCAAGTATAACTTACAGATACTTTTAGCGTCCGTTATGATACTGTGTAATACAGTTCTGTGTAACGGTAGGAGTTAAAAAATGTAATTGAAAAAATATATATATATTTTGACGTATCCGATATACTCACGCTACGATCCTCTTTGAGTACGTGGGATTCTCTTGTTATTTTTATCTTTTTTTTTTTTTCTTTTTCTTCCCCCTGCCAAGGGTCTTAGGAGGTCGAACAGGTGCGTTCGATTTTATCCTGTTGAGATAATAAAGTTGGTGCGGAGCTAGCGTGCCGGTCTAGAAGCTATTGGCCTTGGAGTATGTGCCGCCCTTGGCCATAAGGGTGGAATAGCCGGTATCATCCCCTTCGAAAGAGGACGGGTCTATTGATTTATCTCATTCCCGTAACACGTACCCGTATTATTCTTTAGGATTCGACGCGGGGATACGTGTCTGTTTATATATATATCCTCGTTACTCAACAATTGTTAGGTACCAGCTGGCTGAGGTTACGGCTGCTGGAAAACGTTGTCTCGGCGTCGCTCGGCCGTTATATAAATTTAAGGGATTTCGCGAATTGCTTAAATATGTAGGATCTTAGGAAATTTATCAGCTAGACACCCGGCATCTGCTACCCCGGCTTCATTAGCTCCGATGGTAGACAATATCCTGTGGCGCTTTAATTGTGAGGGCCTGGAAAACGTGTCAGATTTGCCTACTGATTGACAAATGCGCTAGGCTGCTCTTCCACCCTTATTCCGAATGCTCAGGACACCGCCCTCGGAGTCCTGCAATTCCCGGACGAAATTACTCGGAGTTTAGATCGAAGGGTGGGAGCCGCGAGAGGGTTGACGGGGGGGGGGGGGGGGGGGGGCTGGGAGATTCATGGAATTCCGGTCGTTCAGCCGGTTGGAAATTGCGCCGGAAGAAGTGGATAAACGTGAGTTCAGCGATAGCACCCTCGATTCAGGACGGCTGGTTCGGGGACTGTTTATCGAGCTACGTGAATATCGAGTAAGAGTATCGAGACAGGGGATGAAATATAGAATCTCATAGGGGACGATCTCACGTCCTATAGGCATCAGACTACCTCTAGACCTCCTTCCCACTCGAAGGATCACTTCGTCACGTGTGTTTTTTTGGTTACAGCCTCCCACCCCGGCAAACCTAATTTTCACGACCCGCTGGCAAAGAAATCCCCCGGGGGGGGGATGGTTACTCGAGTCGATTGAAAACCGGAAGTGACGTGCTACGGCGGTCGTTAATCACGCGAAAGAAAATAAATGTAAAATCGCGAAGCGAGCAAAATTGTCCCGTAAAAAGAATCGCGCCACTGGAATGCATTATTGTCATTGTTTTTGTCGGAGGTAAGGGTAGTTTTTTTTTTTTTTCAAAGGGGGGGAAGGGATGTAGGGCACTCTCAGCCACTGGAAGCCACTCCCTCCTCCATTGCCACCGGATATTAATTAGCCAAGTAATATCCGGCGAGCGAACCGACACTCTGCGAACAAATGTCATCCCCCCCCCCCATTTTTTACTTTATTTCACTAATTTTTTTGATCCTACGAATTTCCAAAAAAAAAAAGTCACTCTACGCCCTTGCCACTTATCGGTGTCGTTCGGCATCGAACAATCGGTCGGCTGAGCCACCAAGTGACGCAGCTGAATAGCCTCGTTGGTCGTATTGGCGAAATGTTAGGGCCGTTACGTAATGCACGACACTAATAGCACCGGCAGGTACGTACTATCGGTGTAATGTCCCCGGTGCACCGACACGAATGTCCATAACTCGTGCGACAGCTGCCCCTACAATCTCCCGTATCTGAAGCTGTAAGGGATGATCCGACAGGAAACGGACAAACGTTCGGGAGCGTCCGCATTCAGCGCATGCGGCGGATAACGAGCGGAACGGACAAAAGGGACGGTAATGAATCCTGTGAAAAGTATCCTGCCGGGGAGGAACCGCCGAACGCGTTAACGTCCCATTAAGGGATTGAAAGGGGGGTAGGTATGAAACTCGCATCCCCTACGAGATATCACTCGTCCATTTACATCGTTCGCACGATACCCGACGCGACCTTTTTATTCCCCGCGAACGGTTGCCCGTACACGAAGCATCCCTTAGCGATAAGGGACGCCAGAGGGGAGAGGAAAGACGTCACGAGATACGATAAAGTCGGTCTAGTAACTACCTCTGACATTACGCTCACTCCTTTTCACCGTGCGTATGTGATTTCATCCCCCCGCGTCAAATATCCAGGCTGTACCAAAAAATCATCCCCCTTGAAAATATTCCAGAAACTTTGCCGTCCTTGGATAAGGGAATCCCTTGTATAAAGAAAATTTTTTTTATACACGTAAAATAACACGGGGTTTTTCTTTTTCCTTCGTCCACCCCCCCCCCCCCCCCCCCCAATACTACATTTAATTCAACTCAGCTCCGCATCCCTTCCCTACCAGCGAAACAGACTTTGACCTACGATTTTCTATTAACCTGTTGCGTAATACTAATCTGGAATTTAGTTGCGTTTCCACGTGGGTATAAGCGCTATGTGTCGCACGTGTCGCCGCTCACGAGTCGTTCCGCACAATGGCATAGCTAGTGGTAATAACGCAAAGCCTCAGGACGGTCCTGGTAGTGGCGCAAATTGCCAGGGCGGTTCCGTATGCAAAGTGTGATACGGTACGTTGTACGTATACGTACCATATGTACGTGTATATATATATATATAAGATGGATAAACTTGAGGATATGTCCCTTCTCGTGTAAAGGGAAGATAAGGTGGATGTGCCTGTTGGCCGATGCCCTCCCTGTTGGGCGTGTATATATACACTCTTAAAAAAAAAAGGAAGACACGTCCCACCAAGACTTTTGATCCCCCCCTATATCTAAAAGTCCTTCCAAGATCCTCTTCCTGCGGGATAGCTGGCTCTCGATAGTCGCGTGGAAAAGGTCATAGGTAATCCCGAGGACTGATAGCCGCGTATCGGCGCTCCGTGTTACGCGAGGAGGAGAAGCGGCCGGTCGGGTGTGTCGGCGATAAGCTCGTAGGGCGGGGGGGGGGGGGGGGGGGGCCCCCCCCCCCCCCCCGCCGTATTAAACAGCGGAACCCGAAGAAATGTGGGAAAAACAGTTAACTGAGTAAACAATGGCGCTTTACGAGGTTGATTACTTCTATAGGTATAGAAGCTAAAAGCGAAGTCGGTGGAACAACCTGAAGCGCGAGGGTGAAGGAAGCAGGGAGTCTGGAGGGGGAGGGGAAGGGGGGTCACCATAAACAATCATGAATGTTTTGTGCGTCTCCGGGCTATAAATTCTTTCTCGTCTACAAAGAAATACAACCCCTTGCGGCGAACAGAGGACCGACCCACCACCCCTCCGCATCCCTTACAGCTGCCTGACGATCGCATTTCCAGCGTCTATTTGGTCGGCAGAACTGTATACACCCGTCGGACTGCGCCTTGTTTTCACGTATTTCGAGAAACAACAGCGAGATGGTAAGATGGCCCACCCTCAAAGCAAACATCCAGCTGACGAATTTATTAGGGCGAGTAGGACAAGGAGAATCTTCACGAACGACAAAACCAGCACCCGGAATGAATTCCTGACCTCAGTGACAGTCCGGTAGGGGAAGCGGGAGTCGAGCGACGAGTGGGTTACCGTGCGAATTCAGTATCGAATTTAGCCAGGGTAGAATAATATCCGAGGATATGCGTATAACCCTCTGACGTCTTGAAACAGAACTGGATACTCCGAGCAGGAAATTGTGCGGGAGCCGCACGACGTCGGGAACTTCCGAGACGTTTCGAAGAAGCGTCAAAGGGGTGGGAAGGAGGGAGGGAGAGGGTGAAGAGTGATAATAGGGAAGGCTCGTTGGACGTAACAAAAACTAAGGAAACCTCAGGACTTCGAAGACTTAGTTTCAGGGGTTTCTCCAAAGCAAACTCAACATCAGCATGTACAACGAGGGTTAACGGCACCGGCGAGAGAGCCGAGAGAGCCGAGAGATCCAACCAGGAAACGAGGTCAGCAGTGGGATCTGGCCTAAAGGATGTCAAATTGTTATGAGGGACCTGGAGGTCCCGTGAGTTTCCCTAAGGGGGTGGTGGGCTGGTGCTGGGTCTCCACCGGAGACGTACCGAGCACGTTTGTCCTTTCTACCCTATTAATCACGGCTCGCGAGCCAATAAAGCTCTCCTCAAATGCCAGGCGTTTCAGCTTATTTGTACAGATGTCCGAGTATTCGCAACAGGGAGGGGGGGTTGCCGTGGGTAACGAAAGAGACAACAATATATCTTAAATGAACAACAAAGTGAGAGAGAGAGAGAGAGAGAGACCAAGTAAAAAGCATACCTGCGGAAAATTTACAGGGGACGATGAAGGTAGGGGATGTTCTTCAGCACGTGCACCCCTGAATATAGAGAATACGTTGGTGCGACTTTTCTAATGACTGTACGGTACAGCCGTTTGCAACGCTCCCGAGTGTCGAACGACAGACGGTTGCGTATCGCAAAAATGTTTTCGCCACTTGGCGAAAATCACGTTCGCGTGAGCTCTGGAAATTAAATACGCTTACAATAAATTAACTTCGACCGATACGACAGCGCTAGAGCAAATATCGGCAGCACCACTTGTTTGACAAATACCCCGAGTGGTTAAACGGAAAATTGTATTTGTGCTTTGTGTTTTGACGATGAGCGCACGCGACAGAACGTAGCGTAGGCAACACTGTTGAAACGCCGTAGCTATACATTCGCGTTCCGTGGATCGGCGGCACGGCCAGTGTATATTTATGATAAGAGGAACAGCAGGCGGTACAAATACGAAGCTTCGAGATAATAGATTTTCCTCAATTTCAACGAGACGATTTAACGCCGCGAAATAAAGGCCGCTATATAAGAATGAAATTGATGAAATAAAATTCTTTCGAATTTAATCCAGCGATTAATGTATTTAAAAAAAAAAAAAACAATCCCCTTTGCAGACAATAATGGCAAATCGGTCGTACTGAGTATCGGGGTGATACGATTTTAAGCCCCGTTTTCAATCCCGTCGTAATGACGGCTGTATGACAATTCGCCATTACGCGTCAATATTTTCGAAATAATTGTTTTAAACGGCTTAAAGGCGCAGGCGGCCGTTCGCGACTAAATCACTGAAAACAGTTTCGGTCGCTCGCGTTGCGGATACAGCCAATAGGTTTGGTCAATTATTCGTCGTCCAGCAACGAAATTCGCAGCGACACCGAATTCAGCGAAATAACTGAAAAGTAACGAGATAATCGAGGCGTCACTTTACCATGGGTCTATGGTCGAGCAGAAGCAAGGATGGCAGACTCAAAATCCCTAAGGGTTACGATAAGAGTGTCACAGCTAAAGCAAGGATGCACAGGTGGAGTTAAAAAAAAAAAGGAAGTTGAAGTAACCGAGACGTGACGAGTAAATGCGAAAAAAAAAAACAAGTTAAAGGCGAGAAATCCGTCGGCGACATAATTCTAAGGTCCGGCATTCAGCTGCAGACGGGCGACCGGTCAACGCCTTAAAGTGGATACTTACGATATACAATATACGTACTGTGTGTATACCTCGGACTTCAGGGCGAATATACATCAAGCTGTGCGCCGTAATAGACAGAACGGTACGGCCGAGATGTATACCCCAAGCGAAGGTACGTGTACTACATAATGGCAAAACACAGAAATAGGCGCGTGCACATGTGCGCGAAGAAAACAGCTGCAGCGTTCGAGAGAACAATGAAGGGGGAAAGCAGGGGTGGGTAAGGTAGGTAACTGGAGAGCCGACGTGTCCGTTCTCCAACTAGAGAGATAGCCAAAGGCTCTGGAAATATTATAACAATAAGGTACGTAGGCGTTCAATCGTTATGCTTGCCTGATTACTACACTGTAGGATATTAGAGCCGCTCGCCGTCGCTCTTTTCTTGTCAAGAGAAGAACAAAAAAAAACTGCCAGGTTCACATAGACACGTACAACGAGTATGAAAGTTCGCGGTGCGATATCTGCTCGAGCCCAACCTAACCTAATTCAATTACACGATAAAGAATAAAAATGCTGGATTCAATTCGAATCCGTCAACCCGCATAATAAGGTTTGACCTTAACCGTCATGCTGTAAGTCGAAAATTCGGCCGACGAAGGGATTGACGCACTATAGCAACGCTTAAAGCCACGTACGCACGAAATTACATCGCTTGATTTTTGTTTTTCAGAATTTCCCAAGGGGCTCCTCAGTCTGCTTGTGGTTCTCCGTCTGGCCGCAAGTGGCGCTTGTTTACGAGTAAACGGACTGTTGGATCTTGAGGGGACTACTGTAGGTGGACGTCAAGGGAAAATAGCGAGGAAGAAATATATTCACGTGGCCCGTGACATGCAAACGTACAGCAAACCTATTTCAAGCGACAATCCTGGAATTCTGAGATACGGAACATGAGGATCAGCCATAATTAATAAAGAAGATAGGCAATTTTCCTTTCCATACCTACGTACCCTGGCGAAGGTCTGGCTCACCTGGCTCGCCTGGCTCACCTGGACAGAGGTGGCCAGGAGGCACGTTCGCCAACGCGAAGGCGCATTGCGGCAGGCGTCATGAAAATTTGAGAGTACCGCCCTTAGCTTCGCGAGCTACAACCGTAGCTCGCGAGTCTAGCGTTACTTAGCAGTGACGTACAGCCTCGGGGGTTCGGGGGGCGCACGACTCTCGCGGACAATAAAGCAGCCCCTTTCGCTGGGACGTTCGGGTTAATCAATCGTGATTCGAGTACGAATGCAGAAATTGGCAATCGTTCACTCAATTGCCTTGAACGTGGCAATGGGGCAAAAGGGGTTCGAGGAGGACGTCTAACTAATTGCTAGAGCTCAGATCGTAAAGGGGATGAAATTGCCGTAACGGCCCAGCGGCACGTTTAACCTCATTAAAATTCGCGAGATATCCGAAAGGCACACATGCGCCACTCTGCGGTCGCCGAGTTAACTAACTCTAAGGTGGAACTTCGGGTAAGGTTATAGCTGCATGCGACGCTCGAGTCGACCTCTTTGGCATTTCGCACGGGGTTGCAAATTCGTGGGACTCGTCGGTGCGAAATTTGCGAAATCATGACAAAGGGTGATGCTACTCTCTGAACTGTAAGATGACAATTGTCTATATATATACACACACCCAGATGTACCTATACGCATATCAAAATTTTCGAAATATTAACACGATGCAAATATTCGCACGGGGTCTCGCAGAGGAAGACGAAAACTTTCCGTCCCCGATGCGAATATTCTCTCGTATAATGCCCGACGAGCATCGGGAGAATTCCTGTCGATGTTGCAAATCGATCTCCAAGCGACTGGATACGCGAAGTCTTTCCGGTTACCGGTAAGATTCGCGAGCGACCGTCAAACTCGATTGAACGTTGGTACAAGGCGGTAAAAGTTCAAATTCGATCGAGTCTCCCGCCACGAAACAAAGTAAACCAGCAAGCAGCCCCACGAGTGAGGCGCAAGCTACGTGGAAGAAGGACGAACTGGAAGGGAGAACTCGTTACGCGAAAGTTTACGCCAAGTCGCGAATCTCTCGTTACACCCTATAGATATACAGTTACGGTTGACGAGTGGTCCATTGCGCGAGGTACGAGCAAACCTCGGACCCGATAACTTCTAACGGCCGAAAGTTTGACCCTTCATCCAAAGTCCCCCGCCGCCCACAGGATAAACTTTCGCAAAAGATGGCAAAGCCCTGAAGAAAAGAAATTCGACCCGAGGAAGGACAATGAAAACGAGCCGAATGGCTCCTTGAATGTAAAATTAATAAATTACGTAAATTTCACGGTTAACCTTTAAAAAAGAAAAAAAAAATTTCAAATTAACCATAAACCAGCATCTCGCCGACTCAAATTTTATCGTAACGAGGGAGATTCGATAGCGAGCGAACTTCAGTCAATTTTGAGCCCGGTCGACGTAGGTTAAAGCATACAGAACACAGTCCTCAAGGGACACGGGATATAGGGGATATGATCTGGTTCGATACGTCTGTCGTGTATCAGCAGATCGGGAGTTTGCGCCACCCCAGAGGATCCCTTACGAAATTCCCCGTCAATTGAGAACGCACAATGGCGATACTAACGTCACTCGAGGCAGTCTACAAATCCGATAATGCCAAACGCCTACGTGGCAGCCTCGTCTATTTATAGACACGTAGTTCCTGTATATACGATACGCATTGCGTGCGGATGCACTGCGGTACCAGTAGAGCGAGAGGAGACAAACAATAGGAAAGGTAAAGACATGGTGAGCGAAAGAGAGACAGGAGCCTGTATACCGAAGCAGATGAAGAGAGACGAAATTCACGGAGGAGACACATAGGCGCCGCTGCGCCAGCATTCGACACTGTCCGAGCACCGGTGGCTACGGTTTTCCGTAATCCTATTGATCGGAAACTGCAAACAGCGCAGACAATCGCATCGAATAAAACGACGATATCCATCGAACGGTGGTTAGGCGTTTGAGGATCCCCTTGGAAGGGGCCGAACTAGACGCGCCTCGGTCCTTGGCTGGTGCTCGAGTGAATTGGCACGTATAGAAGGGAAGGGCGACATGAAAGGGAAATCAGACGAGTCGAATAATCCATTTTTATATACCGTGTGTGCTATGTATATACTCTTGGCAGGGTATACAGACGTGTACACGTTTACATGTGTATCCCGTGATGCTATGCGCCCAAAAAGGACAGCCTTGGCGTGTGTCTATTATTTGTGGTGTCGCAGAAAAAAAAATGTTCCATATTTTTCACTCTCAACGTGTCTACCTGCGGTAACCATATAAAGGGCGCGCGTATGTGGGACGGAGCGTGAGATATGATGCGCGTGGGCGAATGGAGGGGAGAGGACCCTTCGGCTGCGAATACGATCGCCCCGCGGTTGTTAAAAATGGTCGTGGCGCGCTGTGGCCTGTATTAATGGTACTTCGGGCTGGACGTACGGGGAGGTTAGTGCTAGGGATGCCAAGGGCTTGGTTTGGCCTACCTGCCTGGCCTGTGTCTCGACTCTTGCTCCGGGCCCTTGTGAATGACAAGCTCCCTCTTATATTTCTCTTCTTTTCTCTTGCACATAATCGCGGCACCCTCGTGTCTCGTCCCTTGAAAAAATTGCGAGACAGCCGAGGGAGGGAGAAGCACGTATGCGGCTGTAAGGATCCATCTGCAGACTCGAGTAGTCGGTTTTCTTTCAAGTGGGGAGAAACATTGCTTTTGAGTTTTTAAGCGTTTTTATGTATATATAATTATTTCGAAAAAATTTTAACGAGACTCCCGCGACCCTTGCGTGTTAAAATTCAGGCCGACGCCCATCGTCGTCGTACAGTCAAGGTATTACGTGGAGAGGTGAAACAAAAAAAAAATGATTTAACAGAAAATTATTTTTCACGAACCAGCCGTACTTGGGCGCCATTCTTAGTCTTCTGGCTGTTCGCGAAAATTATGCAAAAATGATTTGAAACGTCGGAGGTAAAAATTTCTGAAATATATTACCAGGTGTAATGCGATTGGGAGTTACGCGCGCTAAGTATACCTGGAATATATGTATATTGGCCAATGCGAAAAATTGTGAGACGCTTCTTTTGGCGAATTTTGCAGTTTTCGTTGTTCCATTGATTCGGCATTTTTCATATTCCATAGCGAATCAACGTTTGAGAGAAATATTATTTCGAATTGCGAATTCGACGATTCGAGGGTAACTCTTGTAACGCGAGAGACTGCAGCATCCAGGCCGAATCTCTTGTCGAGTTCCATCCGAAGGAGATGAAACGTACCGGAGAGACGTGGAATAAGCCGGAAAGCGAGAGCTAAGTGAAAGAAGGGAACAAAGAGATGAAAAAAAGCCTTGAATCTCTGACATACCTACCTTTCCTTGCCAGGGGCGGTGGAGGAACGGCGTCGAGACGCTGGTCGTCTAGACGTCGTGAAGCGCCTTGCACTATGTGCCGTAGCTATCACGTGCAAGATGCACGTGAGTCCACAGGAATAGGAGCCGTTGCTTTGCTTCATTATTTCTTATTTTATATATACATATATACCCTCTGTATCTCTCAAGCAATATAAGAGGACGAAAACGATTTTTGCGGATAAGAAAGATAAAACAGTGGAAATCCTCGGACGCGTTATCGAAGCCGATAGATTGCAGTGGAAACTGCCTTTAAGCAAAGTCCAACAAGGGCAATATAAAAATGACTATATATATATATATCGTTTTCGTTCCATTCCCCCCCCCCCCCCCTCCGGCCCCCTCCTTCGCCCCGTCAATTGCATCATTCTTTTTGTTAACGTCTCGAGAATATCTCCGTGAGAAAGTTACGTCGCCGCCATGGAAACACATCGGGGTTAACGTCCACCAGGATCATTTTTCCATCTCTCCACGTGTCCGGAAAAGGAATCGCGAAAAGTCCTCAACGAATTATTCCCTCATGTCTTATACATAGGTTAGGATCGTGGTATTTACCTAGAGTGCAGCGATACGTAAAGAACAGCGATCGAGACGACACGGAAACAAGAGACGGTATGTAATGCAACTTGCGATTTTCCTGATACCAATGGCAACCTCAGCGATAAAGCTGTTTTGACACACTTCCCCGAGTGTATCAATCACTGTCAGAATCTGACCACACGGAACCATAGTCCGTTATCCTAGCGGAACACGAAAGCATGATATAGTAGAATAACGTGTCCCGGATGGTGACCAGTGGCGCCCCATTAGCGGTGAAAAAAGAAAAGTTTTTTTTTTCCTTCGCAACGAGAAACATCCACGTCGAGAAGTCACATATCTGGGTTATTCCTTTGTCAGTGATAAAATATCGCGAAAAAAAAAAACGATTCGCAATTACGAACTATCGCTCTTAGTTTCCAAGAAAGACCGTCAGAGACGACTGGTATCGTTCGTAAAATATCGAAGGAGCGATCCTGTCATTACGAAAAAAAAAAAAAAAAAAAAAAAAAACCTAATACCTACTAGTCTTCGCTTGAGCCGTTTCCTAAGCCTTGCTCACACTCGGCCATCCTTCGCGTAAAAGCAACGAAACAACGACCACGGTAATACAGGGCAGCTGAGAGGACGTGCACTCGGCCTAATATAGACAGCCGTCTCTCGCAACCCTTCAAGAGGCTTAAGTGTCGTTCGTAGGTCCGATAATGCCCGTAATGGTTTCCTGCATGGTTTTCAGACAGAAAAACCTAATGCCCTGGCCACACTCCCACGCCACCTCGCTCCAGCCTCAAACGCAGTTCACATTCCGGCAGTACCGTTTATAGTCGTCTTGTCAAAACGCAGATGGCGCTCCCAGTGCGGGTCGACATCAGAAATCAGGTAGTTCTGGAACGCGTGGAGAATTCAAAAGAATTTTCATTGGAATGTGAAGTTGACCTAAGGCCCCCGACAGATAGTCGATTTATCAGAAACCGTTATTCGTAAGAGAGAAAAAGAAAAGTCAAACGCGTATATACAGATGCGCCTTTATTGATACGAGCTATCTTATCGCGGACCGGCATATGGACAGGACTTAAAGGCAAATACACAAGTATACAACCATCCCTAAGGACACACGCGAGAGACGTGACTGACGCATCTCAGCCGTGAAGCGTCGAGTCGCGTCGCAAAGGACTTGTTGAAAATCAAGCTTAACGTTCGTGTTTTACGACAGCACGCGCGTGGCACGTGTGGGCGGACCTTGATTCCGTCAAGTTTTTCACGTACCTACTCCAGTGAGCACGCGTCCTGGAAACCAGCCATAATCGACCTAAACTTCAAGAAAAATTGTGGTCTGCCAAATGAAAAGCCGATAGGCCATTTAACGACGATAACCGCCTTACGTACGTAGACGATCGCGGCGTACGTCGCTCAATGGAAGTACACGCTATGCCGGTGGACTAACCACTTTGATATAATCTCCTTAGAAAGTTACATCGCCGATTAGCAAACTAGTTTCGGAGGAAGTTTCGGATCTGGCAAGTACGAGCTAGGGGGCGCTAGTATCCGGTCAACTATGAAAGCATCCACTACCTACCCCCCAGCCCCCTTACCAACCCCCCTCCCTTCGACTAAATATTAAATATCCCTCGAGTAAATTAACATTATTTTCATCGCGGCGACCCCACGGGTCATCAAGACCCACCCCCCACGTGCATCCCGAACAATAAAGCTGCCAGGAGACAAGAACCAAGCGAGCAGAGACGCAATGAAATAGTACATGGTGCTAACAATAAACAGCGGAAGCACCGAAAGTAGCCAACCCCCGGGCAGGGTGCGGCGACTACCAGCGGGTGAATGGGGCGGGGTGTTCCATAGGACAATTACATCCAGGGTAGATTAAGGCACCCCTAATTACAGTCGTAAATAATGGAGAGGGTGAGGTGGGGGGGGGGGGATGATGCCAAGCAACTCAAGGGGGTTGAGAACGTTTTCCTCCTTCAAGTCCTTCATCCCCCATGCTGCACCAATCCTGCTTCGTTCCGCTGCTGCGCTGCAGAGACAGCCCAGAGAGGATTGCTTTCAGACGACCCGAAGAAGACGACGGTGGGACGTTTACGCCTAATGACGTCTCATCGACGTCTCAGCGCAGACGTCGCTTTCGCGTGGGTGCGTGCCAATCGTCGAAACAAAGTGCTGCGCGAGTTGGTGCTTTGACGGGTGATGCGTGTACGTATACCTATATGCGTATATACAGTCCAAAGCCAAAGGGGGTGGCGGGTGCGACTGCGTGGGGGTGTCGGCCACGCAACCCCTTGCGGACGCGTCCTGCCCGATGCACGCGGTCATCGATACCAATCGAATGATGCGGAATTGCCGCGATACGTCACCGCCATCCATCACCCGTCGTCGCTTTGCGGACAATGCATGTCCTGGTTCTTTACCGACGCGCCTGCCGTTGTCAGGCGTATTTAACACAGGTGAAAATCCATCCACGGAACGAACGAGAGGTGTTGCCGTCAATGATTGGAATCCGTCCGGTCCACTTGTGTATATAGATATACTGGAATACCAGAGGATAGGCGCAGCGTCTATGACGTATAGGCAGAGGTATAATAATTCGAAAAATGGTCAAAAACGTGGTGGCCTTGAATTATATAACAGAAAGCAGGAGAAATGTCCTGGAGGTTTAAGGTCAGTGGGGGAGGGGGAGGGGGGGGCAGAAATTTCAAAATATATCAAATATACGGATGAGAGAGCATTTTGGGCAAACACCAGTGAGTTTCGTATAGCGGCGTTTCGGGGGTATCAGAAAGGTCGGTCAGGTATACCACGTGGCGAGGGGTAAAGGATCGGAGGGGGGTTCAAGGGGTCACGTGTACTATCCAGGAGGGCTGATGGGTGGTGTACCTAGGCCTATAGCCCGTGAGGCATGGGACTCATAAAAATCGCTCTCAAAAGTTTACGATCCCACGGCACCGTTTGGATAGGCTGCTTCCGCTGGGTCATACTTGAGGTAAACCCATGCGTGACGTGTAGGAATGTACGGAGCATATATATGTATATACGCGCGTGGACACAGTATGAAGATTCCGAGATCGACTAGAAGGTCCCGAGGACGTGTAAGTGGTAGTTTCTTTTCATAGAAAGCAAGATATTTCAGGGTGGAAGGAGAAACCGAAGGAAATGAAGTCCGGAGCAATGGGTGTATCCGTGAAGGCGATATGGAAGGTTGCCGCTATACGGTATACCTATTACATACGAGCGAGGGTGGGAAAAGTCCAGTGAAATAGAATGACCGCGAGATTTGCGGGACAACCTTGGCGGCCGAGTGGACACGACTGCGACCGAGTCCACGTGGTCCCTTCTCGTGTTTCGCGGAGCGTGAAGGCGGCGAAAAGAGACTCAGGATCGCGGAAGAGCAAACGGAGCTGGAAGAGACGAGCGGGTTGCAGTCGGCAAGGGGAAGGCAGTTTCTGCCGGAGGTTTTGGTTTCGTGCGTCTTATTGTATCCGATATGGGTTAAAGGGACGGATCAGGTTGGGTGCAAGAATCTTCCCTGGACTCCGGTTGTATACGCCATAGGTAAAAGTTAAAAATTAATCGGTTCCGCGTTGATGATCCTGAAATGCTTCATTGAGGTAAAACTCGAAGTGGAGACGGCGACGGCTGTTTCTGCTGAGTTGCCAGGCTGACTGGTACGGGTAGCGGATGAAAAGGGAGGGAAAGTATATCAAGAGAAAGAGGGAGAGAGAGAGAAGTTGCGACTGAGCTAAGAGAAAGGGAGTCTTCGAGAAGACACTGGAAGAGGCTGGATAAAGAAATGCGATAAATTGAGTAAGAAAAGTGGAAAAAGAGAAAAACTTGCAAATATTATCCGAGCAAATATGTTAGAAGACAGTTTCCAAGACTTTTGTTTTTGGGTATAGGTAGTTATGAGGAAAACTGGCATTTTTCAGGGTGATCCTGGAAAAGTTCTGTATGTAACGTATACTTCAGGGGCCATTATGCGGCACTCACACCGAACTTTCAAAAAAAAAAAAAATGTATGCTGGACACTCGGACAGTTGTGATAGCCTAAGAAATAGTTCGTTAGATTAGGTTAGAATTTCAATGCCACATGTCCCAAGGTTTAACTCTTTTTTTTTTTTAATACATAAGCTTGCCGTTGTGAGTGTCGCATGTCCTCGAAACTGCCCCTTGACATATATATTATATATATATATATATATATATATGTGCAATTGATTTTCACACATTCCAATCGTCGCACAAAGTTAGGATCTCTAACGATAAAGCGCCTATACCTACCACCAGCGCCTCCATCGTCAAAACGATGAGTCACTTGAATTTGGTTTTACGAGTCAAACGGGGGAATCCCTGATCGTCGTTTCACTTCTTCGTGCCAAGAGACTCTGACCCGTGATTTTACTGCACCGCATCAAGCTCTCGCTTTACAACGTTATGCTGCAAGTCGTTATGCATTGTAGACTAGCCACGCTCCTGCCGCGAGCCATAAAGAAGCGATGCATATGCATGAAGAGGCTGTGATATTTTTATATCTCCGCTGTATAATTTCCGGCTGTGTAACTTACTTAACGCGCCCCATTGCACTGCGGAACTATCGCTGCGAGTTTTTCTCCACTTTGACTTCCGGCATAACATTTACATTATGCTCTTTATACGGTACTTTGGTCGTATGACCTTTCGACTCCGCTGCATCTTTCTGCAGCCCTTCCGCTTAGCTTCCAAATGCTTTTCAACTGTTTACTATTTCTTTTTTACTCAACTTTCAAATTCTACATGCTCGTTACGTGTCACGGTGGCTGTGTGCCGGCCCATGGATTGGTACGTTATGGATGTAGCTGTATATATATATACTTTGTGTATATATATATATATATATATATATATATTACATGGTAGTAAGGCGAAGCCACAATTTGTATAGGACGTTTCAGGGATGGCATCTTGAAACAGTAAACTATGTGGCGGGCAACCGCGAGAACGGGGTTTCAATATGATTGGAAGAGGGACGTGGCCTCTCGAGTGCACGATGTATATGTACGTAGAAATTTGGCCATTTGTCAAGCGTCCCTTCGATTAATGGACCATTTCGCAGCAGCCCGTTAGCTGCGGTTTCGGAATGGTTGCACTTGGTGAATGGGACACGAAAGCGTCCGTGCGGTGTACAACAATAAAGAAAGAATAACCACTTGGAGAAATTGCTGCCGAACGATGCTTCCAGTATACATATATATATGTATATGTATAGTGGAAGTAAGGATGTGCTCGGTACGTGTATAACGTACGAAAACACTCAATATACAGACGCATTTACGACACCCTATAGAAGTTTGCCTTATCACGATGATGTCGTTAGTCAATCAATTTTATTGATCGGAAGTTATTCGGTTGATTCAGTGTAATGGTGGATACACTTAATACGTCGATATACGATACAGTCATTGATCTCTTTGTCACCGGACATTTTTCTTCAATTTATCATTATTTTCCTGACCGCGTGGCGGGATATGAGTTTTTGTCGTTTATTTATTTACACTGTTCCACATATGAATTTACATTACTTCAATCCACTATACCGCTCTCGAGGATGCGCGCTCTGCTCGTTTTATCCGCTTGCCGAGAATTCGAGTGTTTTTTGTCGTTCTAGGGGAAAAAAAAAATTATGAAAATTATGCGTGAGTCTCGTTGCACTCTACTCCCTGCGTCGGGACGCCTGTTCAGCGCGTTCCTCGGCGTCGCTGTATACGTACGTACAATACGGGTATAGACGATTTATCGTTAGAGATCGTGACTCTATACGATAATTGAAATGCACGATGAATTTCGTATGGAAGAAAAATCTATTGCATAGGTTATCTAACGGGTGAACTTTTTATACGTATTTATTAATTCCTCTTCCGATACACAAAGTACCTGGTATAACCTTGCCACTGGCATCTGGAATGAAATATAACGATAGTCACTGGTCTCGACTCCGATCACGAAGTGACCCAAGCAAGTAAGAGCCGCAGGATACTAAGCAGTTTCCCGACCTCCTGGGAAATTCCTCGGATTGCTATTCTATAAGCAGGGTCCCCAGGTACAAGGTGGGCTAATGGGAAACGTTACCGGTTCTCTCGTTTCTTTTTAAATTGCTCAAACTTATCCAATACCCGGAGTTCGACCAGGTAAACCAGGTATACACCCGCAAACCGGTACTCGAAGTACTGACAGTACGGTGACGTCTACCTGAAGCGGATGACCCGAAGTGGACGTCGTGCACTCGGTGATGCGGAGGCAACGGAAAAAAAAGAGAAATGTAACGTGCACCTAGGCAAATGAGGTGTGCGTGCTCCGTGGCCACCTTAGAAAAAGCCAAGAACCGTACTAACTTTTTTGTAAAATAAAAAAAAACTGATACTTTTTTTCTACATATCTTTTTCCATTTTCGACCAATTTACTTGATGCCGATAACATTTTCTTTCGAATCGAGCGGACATTTTCATGTAAATTTTGTTTAGAGAGACATTCGATATATGTACCGCCGCGCATGTAAATGACTCAATATACAGGTATGCCGGATTGGATTGAAATCGATTGAAGAAAAATATTAAAAATAAGAATCGAAAAAAAAAAATCTACGAAACCTTACTTCGAAAGCAATAGAATTTTTCTAAAAATTTCCATAAAACTCGATTATTTATTGCCTCTAATTCTCACTGCTATGTCTATATGCATTGACACAATGTCAATTCCTGATGCAATCGTGACTTTTTTATTCACCTACTTTACGTTTCCTTTACATCTGAGAAGGTCGACCTTGTCGTTATCCTCACACCGTAGTAAACCACACAGAGCCTGCCATTGTCTGCCGCCTCCGTGACTGTCGAAAGCACACACTTATATACCCGTTATACAGCACTGCAGAAATTACCATTCGTCAGATACCACACATCACGTAGCAGAGCGCGGGACACGCAACAAAGCAAGTTTTACGCACAACAAAGAAAAGCCAAACAATGACAAACCACCGCGAACCAGTATAAAGCAGTGGTAACGAAAAAAAAAAAATAATACAAAAAAGACCTCAGAAGATAGCAATCAAAATTACAACTACGTGGGTTTCGAGACAACGTGGAAAAATTCAAAATATCCCAAGGACGCAGACGGTACACTCGTGCCTAAAAATTATCTGAACCTTTTGCCAAAAAAAAAAAAAAAACAACAATAAGCAAGGACACCCTATATAAGTCCAATTCGCAAAGCACGGCCTACCCGACACTCAAGGAACCCAGGAGCGTACAGATTTTAGGGACCATCGTGCAATTCACACGGCAGCCCTCGATGCAGGATCCCCCGCAAGAGATGAATATTTTAGATGCCGCTGCAACATCCACAAGACCATCCATTGGCGTGGTCGTGTACGTATAGAGGCAGCACGAGGATAAACATCGTTAACGTGCCCAGCGTCGACCTGACTCAGGCCAGGATGAAGGTAAGAAAATAGCGGGATAAAAAGTTAGAACAAAGGAATGGGTAAGACAGGTAGAGGAAACCGGTCTGGGCTCAGCTTTACGGTTATTAACCTATTTTTATACCGCACTCGCCGGAAGTGGCGTTATAGTACAGCCACTTTTTTTTCTTTTTGCGACCATACCATATACACCTCCAGCACGTATCCCCGGTGTGCACGTGTATCCATATACAAAATAGACGTACCATATAAAAGCCATCCCCAGAGGATCCAGACAAGTATACCTACAACACGACTGTCTCCGTGCAAACCCACTGGAGTACGTCTATCGGCAGTCAAGAGCACGCGAGGCGCAATTTCAAAGACCTCACGCGATTGCAATAGAGAGGCGTTACGCCTACTACGTACCTCGGGATTGCCCTATGCTGAAATAAGGGGGTATAAATTATAGGCGTTCCAGGACCCTTTACCACCGGTAGTGAAGGTGATTTTGACGACGCCGCCGGCAAAGGCTGTTCCGCCGTTGGATTCGACCCCCGGTGCGAATTCAGATAAGAGAAATCCAGACACCGAGGAAACCTCAGGAGAGGCTCTCCTACGTTCTAGTTTAATTCCGGCAAGCGTCATTTTATTCGCCCCTCCCGGATCACCCGCGCCCTTCCCAGGGTGCTGATTTCGGTTGCTGCGACAGTTTCGCACCAGGATCGACCCAAGTGGTGAGTCGTCAGCATCAGGTGGTGAATCGGTGGCAGTTTGTTAATGGGACGTAATCGAGGACTGCGGGTGGGGATGCTGAGCCTCCCTGACCCCCACGCTCACCTCCCCTCCCGTCCTGTACGAATCTGAGCAATGTATATAGGTATATCGAATGCCGTGTGATGGACGAGAATCGCGATCGCAATTTAGCTGAGCGAAGGAGAACGTGTCGCGCCCTTCGGCTTATGGCGCACTTTCATTATCGCGACGTAATGTACAAATGGACCTTCGTTGCGCGACATACCGGATTGCTGATATTGCTGCACCTTCTTCTTCTACTACGTCGGGCAACACGTACCCGGGTTATAATAGGATGATGCACGAGAGTGCAGCATCCATGAACAGATGTCTGCGGACCGCCTTTCGTTAGAATCTTCTAATGATCTTGCACCGGCGAAGGGATCTTGTATCAAAGATTAAAAAATCGCGCGTACTCGAATCCACAAAGCAGGTCGGCCTGGGTATTATACGTAGAGCGTGATGACCTTTGTACGTAAAAAAACGACTCGTGCTGTACCAGGTGCATGGGTTGCATCGGGATTGACAAGAGAGTCGTAGACGCGAGTTGCGTAACGCAGTTAGAGCCATTCTGAATATGGGGCAGATTACAAGGGCGACTATAGCTTGTAGCTATGCGTGATACAAAAATCTATGACGCAGTAACTGGAAGCCAAGACGAAATTTCGACGAATTGCAGCTGCGGTGGAAACGGCGCCAAATTCAAATTCGCTAGGAAGCGTCTACCGAATCGGCCAACCGAAGACGACTAAAAGAAGGAGAAGAAGAAGGGCGACGTGCGCGCGAGTCTTTTGAGTTTGCCGAATGGAAAATAGATAAAGACGGAAATAAAAAAAAAAAAGAAAAAAAAAGACGAAAGAAAAAAGTCCAACGCGAGTGGCAAAGATGAGAGAAGGGGAAGGAAAGCGAGTAGTGAACGAAGCCAAGCGAGAAAGAAAACGTGTAAGGGGTGGAGAAAGGGGGACGCCCTGGCGGCGCTTTCTCTTCTCTCTACTGTAAGGAATCAGTCGGGGAGAATAAATCCGCAAGGGGCTGAGACGTCGCGACGCACTTCTAAATGTTTAATGCCCACTCGGCACATCGTCGACAGGCACAGATAAGTCGCGAAAGACGCTTCTACGGGGCGCGACGGCTTTGCTTTAATTCCGCACGAATCAGAAAGGCAAAACAGAGACACGTGCTGGGGCTACCGGATACTCGTATACGTGCGTACGTGGAGGAGAGGGAGGGAGGGGGGCCCAGACAAAAATTATACAAGACGGCTCGAAGGGCCGAAAGTAGGGAATGCCCGTAGAGGGTAGAGACTGTGTCAGGATCCAGACGTCACTATAGGGTCCACGGAGGCACTTCCGGTTCGAGAGAATATCACGTTCCTGTACTTTGACGGCTACTTGACTGCGGCAAAGAGTGCATTATCGAATTAGCAAATGTCAAAATTATTTTTTGAAAAAAAAAAAAAAAAAATTTTTTCATTCTGACAACATGAACTTCATTAATGGGGCTTCGAGTGTGTGTACTAGTATAGGCTTGCTTGTTGCGTGCACAGTCGGTGAATAATAGGCTTTACCGTGAGGATATTCATTAGGTGGATAGTGACGCTGCACGGGTATAGGGATAAAGTGTCCGGGTCGGCATAAATTTTACTGTGCTATTCGCTATCCGGTCTTAGACACACGTGTGTGAACTCAGCATCTCAACTATTAGCATCTCACAAATAAACTTCATATTTACTTGCATCCATCATAGTTC
>JARQTC010000329.1:0-39153 GCA_030142495.1 Cephus runcator | reverse complement strand
CCCCCCCCCCCCCCCCCCCCCCCCCCCCCCCCCAGGTTGAAAGAGACAGAGAAAACCCGTGAGGTCATCCTCGCGCGGCAGGAAGTCGAGTGTGCCGCAATGCAGTTGGAATCTGTCCTTCTCTCTGGTGCAACTGCAACTGCCGGCACTTCAGCTTCCTATTTCGTATTCCATATCCAGCCTTACCTCATAACACTTTCCGCTGAAGCAACGTCCAGTCCGCGTGTCCCCGGCGAGTCCTCCGTGAGGTATCCGGAGGGAAGATGGGGAGGGTAGTAGGTGTATGAAAAGAAAAAAGAGGGGAGAGCGGAAGTGGAAAATGAATCCACGTCCCGAAGGGTGCGGTGGCGCGAATGGGAATTTTCAAGTTGGCGATAAAAACAAGGGTTACGGTATGGGGGGTTGAGAAATTGTCTTTGAAACGAGACCCGATGACGTTCATGAGGATGGAGTTGGAGATTGGTCGTATAGCGTGTATCAATTAACGGCGCGTTTCCATCGGACTACTTTCACGTCGTTATAGTCGGTCGCGACGAAAAACAGGGATCCCTGTGAGAACGCGACACCAGTGGCGACGCTTAACGTACGTCAGGGGAATTTGATCGCGTTAACGGGGACTGTGTGGAAAGGCGCGTTTCTAGGTCTGATACGCGTCAAAGGGTGTCGGCGGACTGAGGTCGAACCACCGGGATCCAATTGCATGGATTCAAAGCGAAATTGCACGGTCGATACTCGCTCTGACTTTGGTCGGTAAGAATTTCGTATTTATTTATTTCGAATCGATTTCCTGCTCCTCGCTTATTGCTATTGCGTCAAGACGTTTGGGTTTCACTGTATTTTATCGTGTTAAAAAGTGGCAACCGTTAACCCTCTGTTCTGTGGCCGCGAACTGCCTACCAATGTACCGATTGGTGCGTGCACGCAATCCAGTTAACCCCAGACATCCCCCTATGAGACTCCCTGCACCTGCTACAGGGTGCGGACTTTGACTCACGCGCAGCTAATCACAGATTAGGAAGTCAGAGTTTGTATTGCGAGGTTGATCAACTAAAGATAAATTGACATATATAGATATATTATTACGTTCTTTGACAAGTTTTATATAACGTGATTGGTACCAGGGTGCATCATTCGAAAATAAATGCTGGGGTGGATCGGAGTTATCGTGTATGTAAATTTGGGAAATCCCTTATTCAGGGACAGTTGAGTAAGCCGGGGATCAAAAGGAAGGGGGTTGGATATATTTTTTTTTAAATAGCTAAAACGATAGCAGTCTGCTGTTTGGTACTGAAAATAAAAATTAATTGCTGACTTACGAACTGATTAATTTTCACGTGACTCCGTGCGCGTTTGCTTTTGTTTACGGGGAGTGCCATTGTTTTTCGAGTGGCACCCTGGATCGTTGTCCTTTGGTTTTTCAACGACGAATTTTCACGTGGAAGCCCTCCCCCCTCTCCGCCCTATTATAAATGAAAGGCTTTTGTTCGGTCGGTAGGAGAAGCACGTATGCTTATACGTGAATTTCGTTGAGGCACTTGGTCCTTTTTTTTTTTGTCACGTTTTCGCCATTTTACGTTGAATAAAATGGGAATTGTATTCAGGGAATTTTTTATACTTTTTTTTTTACCACCCTTGCGGGACTGAAAAAAAAATTTATCCCACGCGATACCTCGTAACGTCACGAATACAGTAATAACTCTCGTAAACAATACATACCGATATCGGCAGAGGGTTGTAAATAATACAAGAGTTTCGGGATTAAAGTAATTTCCAACGAAGCGTCAAATCCGCTTTTCAACGTAATCGGTTGAACATTTTTACGACCCTTCGAACATTACGTCTCGTTAATTATTTCCTGATATGAATCAAGCGGCCCGGTAACGGGTTGCGCAATGCTACGTCAATTTTCATATCAACCCGTAAAACAACGTGACGGCACAGTCTGTACCTAAGGGCTGCATTTCAATGGACCGTAATATAATTTCCGAGCGATCCGTCGTTTTCATATTAACCGTACGAAATAAATCCAGCTGTTAAAAAGAAAAAAAAAAACAGAAAATTCCTACCCGACTGAAAACCAGCTGACACGATTGGCTAGGTAAAAAATAAAAATTCAGTAAATTGGTTTGTTTTTTTATCAAATCTGTAAAAACAGCTGGCAGTCAAGTGACAGTTGTGACGTAAACCAAGTTCGAAGCGATTTTTAAAAAAATCAACCGATCCACTTACGCATACTAGCCGAAAATCCAGCTGCAGCTGTTTTTCCCCCCAAAAGAAAACCAGCTGCTGCATACACGCATGACTTCGCTATGAAATCTTCAGGTTACCTTTGTAATGGCTTCGCCTTTGCTTCTCTCTACTACTGTCCGTACAACTGTTACCAACTGCCTGACACCAACTACCAACTACCACCGACCATCTATCTCTACCAGACAATAGACTCGCCAAGTAAGCTGGTTCTCTTCTATTTCGAGCGTCGACGCTCAAGATTCTCGTGGTGCATCAGGATGCTGCATTATACCTAGTCGAGATTATATATCGAGAGCTGCTGATAGTGAGAAAATGAGAGCATGGCGTCAGCACCAGACGCCTTCACCTTCCCACCGCTTCAACTTCACTTCTTATACCCATAGCTATCTGCTGCTACTCTGCTACTAGAATTATTATGATACTTGACAATCTATTCATCGCACCCTCGTAGGTATGCATACGTGTATAACATATGCAGGTTACTTTCTGAGGATGAGGATGTTTATTTTTTATTTTTTATTTTTTCTAAGGCCCTGTGAATTTTACTCGTCGATTACCTCATTAACTATTCCATACTGAGATCAGTCCATCTTCTGTTACAGGTTGCTGACATTCTGCTACCTGGCTGCTCTAAATTGCTGGTTGCTGCTGTGCCCAGCCACCCTGTCCCACGATTGGCAGATGGGCTCCGTACCCCTGGTGGCTTCACTGGCAGACACAAGAAATTTGGCAACCTGCCTCTTCTTCGGGGGGTGCCTGGTCCTCACCTACAAGGCATTTACGGATTTCGAGGTTAGTTTGATTTTACAAAAATTTTCATCCATGATTTTTCACCCCATCCGGACACTTCAGCCAGGCCCCCGAATGCCGACTGTATGATACGTCACCGAAGCCACCCCTAAAAAAAAAAAAATGAAAACTCAAGTTTAGCTGATTCAGAATTTAAGGGATCTCGTTGCTCTGTTTTACACCTCCAATCCCTTGCCACTAGATCACTCGTTCGACACTTCAATGCAACGACCCTTTACGCCTTACTGCTCCGTGTACTCTTTCTCAAGTAGCATCCAAGTACCTTACATGGGTACCAACCCCCTTCGTACGACTACCTACCCCCCCGTTCCATTTCGTCTACTAGCGATTCCTACCAAGCTCAAAACTTCCGTGCGACATCCACTTTTCCTGAGACTGTCCAAACTTCTTCCACGAGCGTCTTCCCCTACGGACTTCTTGATCCACCCCGGCAAACAGGGATACGGTCAGGTATTCATTAGTCAGTTTATACAAGGAATATGAATCCCTTGATAATTTTCCAAACTTTTTCCATCCGTCCGCGACCCCCCGTCCACCGGGTATAAAAACCACCCTCGTAGATACCCGGCTGGAATCTCTCCCAGGTACTCCATTTATCCGCACGCGTATATATGGCGTAAACATATGACGGACGAGTCCTCTAAAAGCTTATACTGGAACAATAAAAATAGGTCGACCATAATGGAATAGGATATACGTGTCCAGACTGACCGATTATTCAATCTCAAACTAGTGTTCCATGGGGCTAGTAAATCCACCGACTGATAATCGCTTATGGCATGGATATGGTGTGCTGTTACCATAACCCATAACGTAGCAGGAACCGCTTAACGATATTGCCAGTGGCACTGGGTAATGACGCAAACCATATTACACTCTACCGTACACACCATGGGGATGATTCGCGTTGTCCCATACCGAACCATAGGACTTTCCAGTAAAGTGCTGCGGGTAGGCTAATCTTATGTTATATCATGATCCTATGAGTTATCGTTGCGTCATATGAGTTCAGGGTAAACCAAGTGGTAGACTATTGGAAGCGTCACGAAGGGATATGAATACGTGCTCGTACGGTGTACCGTAGATTTTACAGGTGAAAATTATTTTCCAAAGTGCACCCCCCCCCATACGAGGCTTAAGTGTACCCCATTCTCGTGAAACCATGAAATCCATTATATTTGTTTGCCAAGTGCGTCAGCATTAATTGAGTCTAAGCTTTCTATTGGCGAAAGGCTTTCCCCGCGATAGTACAGATATACATGGGTTACGTGATAGAATTTACATGGGGTGGTTTATAGGCACGAACCCCTTTTACACGATACGGGGTAACTGTCTCTCGTAAGGTCTGATAAGATTTTTAGTACTTAATAAAGATTTAATCGACGTCTCCGTCGTGAACTACCACCCCTATCGGGGTCTTACATAGATCAATTAATGTCAGGCTCGATCGATAAATTTGTATTGTAGGAAAAAAAATTCTTTTTTTTTACTTTCCTGATTAAATTCTCTCGTCAGTGATCTTGTTTGTATATCAAATTACATATTTGCTACGATAACACAGACACGCCCTGGACGTCCTATGGTATAAGTCGTAATTTCAGTCTCATAGCGCAGGGTCATTTTAACAATAGCCAGAATCTATATCGGATCCATATCGCTTCATCCTACTTCATAGCCTGCCAATAATGTCGCGCCAGGGACGTAGCAAGGATTTACGCACCCTTAGCGAGCTACCCATGTAAATAGTCTATGGGATGATCCGACTAAGCATACGTGTATCTTTACGTAACGTATCCACCTACCTAAGCACTAGCACGTGGTCGTTCACGAGACGCATAATCCCCTGAATAATTACAAAAGCAAATCAAGCTGACTGGAGCAGTATCGGATATATCCGTCTTTCGGCGCGTATGAATGATCGTAATAAAATAAAAAAAGGAATAATTAGCAGGAAGGTATAAAATAATTTTCCACTGGAAAGATCCAAGGGTTGAAAAAAATTTTACAAAAAATATCTCGACCCTCCTGTATCATGTTGCTGGTTGCCCGTCGCGTTTTCGATTAAAATATGCAAATATCCAGGCAATCATTTTCATGTTTGTCCTCTCCTATCTCCTGGCACATTAAAATACAATGCACGAACTGAACGCGAACTACTGACCCGGAACATATCTGTTTCACGCTATGCCCTACGGCCGAGGACCATACCAACCTGGTAGCAACGTACCAATGTACCAACCGTACTATCGGTCCTGTATGCCCGTGCGTGCCACGGCATCGGAACACTAAACACAACACACGCGCAATAATGATACAAGGGCTCTCGCGTTAGCCACGATAAACGGCCATAATTCAGACGCACAAAAGCCTCACTTGGATAGCATGGAATTCTGATTACGAATCGCGCGAGAATCCCTGCCTGGCATTCGCCAAGTTCAATTGGCAGGAATCGCTGGTAAAATCTACGAATTTCTATTAAATCAATGCCGTACGTTACCCGCGGGCATATATAGACTGTCAAATTGTAGGAAATTATTTGATGACCGCTTCAGACGTCTGTTTGTGTATATTACGCAAGACTATGAATCTTCGAATTTACCAGAGTCAATCGTGCCGTAATATCAAGACCGTGTCTGTATTCCTTTATCACTTTGTTTATCGATCATTCGGAATATCATATACAGGCATTTGGAATAATGGCCGGTACGAGGGGATTCGATAAAAATATTTCTATTATTCACGACGTCCATTGACCATCCGACAGCGGTGATGGTGATAATATCATTTTGAGATCCAGCAAACGAATCATTTATTTTAGTGGTAATAAATTTTCCTCGTAACGTGACCTTATCTTTTGTTTTCCTAAAATTTAGTTGGCACCAATCGATTAATCTTTTTTGTTTTTTTTTTTTTTTTTTTTTTTTTTTTTTTTTTTTTTCCTTCAAGAATCGTGCCTGTAGTGTATATGGTTGTCTCAGGAAACCGCGTCGTAAACGAAAATCGTCTTGCTATTTCACTTTTTCTTTTCTTTTTTCCTCCCTCTCTTTCTCTTTCTCTACTTCTTCTCTTTTACGAGCCCTAACTTTGACTTTTCCTTTATTTCAGCAACAGAGACATCCGCCCCTCGTCCTAGGCTGGATGTTCCTGGTCCTACCTTTTCTACCAGCATCGAATCTCTTCGTTACTGTTGGCTTCGTGGTGGCAGAACGTGTCCTGTATATACCCAGGTAAGAGTCGGCCATAAAGAGTGTCAGAGGTATTCGTAGAGACAACCGTGAGCCACTGGTTTTACGAGATGGTCGCAGTAGTTTTGAGGAGTTCCTTGCGGAAGATGCTGTTGGCAGTCTTGAATAATTGGATCGATAAGTTGGGTACCACTGTGCTGGTACTCTCCGAGGATTGTGAACTCGTCGCGTGTATATAGAGTCTATAGGGATATCATAGCTGATGAATACCAGGCTAGGTCCTTATCCTTTATACCCTTATCGTCCTGCATTTTAAATGACGACTTTACGATCCGCCGGGTTTTCATGTTGCATAGTGGAAAAAAAAAAAAAAACTAAGACTCTATTCTCTTTATAGCATTGGCTGGACGTTGCTGGTGGTTTATGGGGCTCAGGTGACCTGGACTGCTGTACCACGACGTAGGAGTCTCATCACTGCAGGGGTCGTCTCACTCCTGGTGTTTGGATGCTGTCGGACCGTTCTTCGAAATCGGGATTGGACGTCACGGGAAACTTTGCTCAGGTGACTTTGAGATGACTAGAAATTTTTCCTTATTTAAAAAATTTTTTTTTTTGTACAAGTCCATGTGGGTTTTTGCTACAGTTTGTGTATGGTGGACAATGATGAAGATTGTAAACATTATTTTACTTATGATAATGATCAGGGTCCATGCTTTGAGGGGTGATGGATTGTAATTGTCATGTATAAATTTAAGGGATGATAACGTAAGATGAATCTTGAAGGGAACGTAAATTGGATGCTGTTGAATTAATAAGAGACCTGGGTCAAGATTCTATCTTTGGGTTAGATTTAGAGCTGATCGAACTCCCGGAGCAAAACGTAGTTATGGGTGATGGAGGATGATGAGGTGGGTCAAGCTTGGCCCGAGGTCAAATCTGGTCCTGTCTGATCTCCTGTGATCTTCTTGTTGCAGGGCTGGTCTCAGGTCTCTGCCACACAACGCTAAGATGCATTACAACTTTGCTAACTTCCTCAGGGACACCTCGCAACCCAACCGGGCCATATTGCATTACCAGCTTGCACTTTGGTAAGTGGTTTTGAAAATTGGACTTAATTTTTTTATTACACCAATTCGTGCATGAACCTTCGACTTGGAGAATCTTGTACGCGTGTTTTTACTTTGTGATGAAATTGCTTTTTTTTCGTCCTGGTTTCCCATTTACTTTTGATCCTGGTCCGAAAATTTCCGAAGAACAGAAACATATCGTTTACCATTTTCTTTACTAAATACGTAACATTTCCCGTGGAAACTATCCGCGAGTTATTGCCAAAGCGAATGACCAAAAGTCGAATAATTATTTATGACCCTTTGAACTATCGCAATGCATACCTTAGCTTTTTCAATTTTCCACTCAAAAGCGCATCCGACATATCGGTGAACCATAAAAGTCTCATCCTGTCGCGTCGTTATCATCGAACGACACGCCACCTTTATTCCTCATTGTCCTGAGTGCCTTGGAAAAAAAAAAAAAAAAAAAAAAAATATTACCTCACGATTCCTAAGACTCGTTCACGTCCTCCTGACGTCCCCCAAAGGACTTTACTCGCGACCTAATCATATAATCCAAAAGTTACGTCCAGCTCTGACCGCCGAATCCAGCGACGCGAATTGGAAACCAGACTCAAAGGTACCAAGCTACGAGAACGAGTCGAATCGCGGCTGTCATACACCTGCGTAACGTGCATCGCGAGGGGGTTGAATTTTATTCTCGCCTCAGTCAACCATATAGGGGTCGGTTGGGGCGGGTAAGGGATGAATTAAAGACCCAGGATCCAATTAAATAATTGAAGTATCGTAAGGAAGGGTTTTTCAACTGCACTTGGTCGCCCTTAGCGCCAGCTGCTAACCTGGCATAACCACGCATGCGCGAACGTCCTGCACACGTTCGTCGCACGAAGCTTGACAACCCTTAGTATTCGCCACTACCCTCAGAAATCAAGTGGGGCTTACAAGCCTGCGATTCAAAAGTGCATCCCGCGTGTCTGCGTTGTTTGTGGTTATATGCATCGTAAAAAGAAATTTTTTTTTTTTTTTTTTTTTCAATTCATATGCGTAAATTCAGGTAGAACCATCAAGTCATTAAGCTTTCGTGACGTCGTCGACGTGGCAGCTGTCGCTGCTATGAAAATCCTAACAGGCGACACTGTCGTTCTCCTTCGACCCCGATTTGCTGAGTTCTCGCTACTTGTTCTCCCATTTTTTTTCCCTCTGTATGCAGACGTGGCAGCAGACAGGTATGCGGCATTATTACGAGCTAATTATTTTGGATAGCCTCTTGGCGCGGACCACTCCGGTCCGCGGTCGACTTGAACAGTGGCATGAAGGCTTGGGGCAAAAGCCACCCCCTTCGTTTCCAAATGCCAGTCGAGTGGTGAGGTGGTGCCGCTTTTGTATGCCGCCCCTCTGAAGTGGGCTAGGTGGGGATAGCACACTCGGTAATCTAGCGCACTTTTCCCTCAGACAATCTGAATAGGCCCGGGTGTACTAATAAAACTGCATTAATTAACCCCCAGTGTGGTGGCTGCGTGGGGTGGGTCCGGATGGGTGCCACGGGAGAGTAAAGAGAAAAATTTTGGGAGATTTTGGATCAGAAGTTCGTTTTGCCACTTGATTTTTTTTTTGCAATACGAAGTGGTAACCAACCCACCCTTAATTCTTGGGGAATTACTAGAATTCATTACGCATCGCTTTTACATGGTTTCTCAAATCCCTCTTGAAACGGCAGTACACCCACTGTTTTCCCATTTGCCCTTTGACCCTCGGATAAGCTTTAATCCGCGAACTGGCTGGTACGTTCAACCCCTTGGCTTTTACGGGCAAAGAAGTTAAACGGGGCAGGCTGAGGGTGAACGTGCAATGGGGATGCAGGATTTTGTTAAGGGCATTTTTTTTTTTCCATTGAATTTCCGTCTTACATTGCAGTCTGGAAAGTAGGTTGGTAGCACTGAATGACCTTTCCTGAAATTTTGAGCGAGAGTGCACTTACTTCTCCAGTGTGCCGCGTAATTAACACGGGTGCAATTATAACGACTGACAATGGCACGCGCGCTACAGGACGTGCATTGTGCATAGGAAATAGGTGCACGAAAACGGTAGGGCTGCATACGTGAAGTGGATACGTGTAAGGAGAGGGAGAAAAAATAGGGAGAATCGGAGGCGCGGATGCGTTACGTCTGCCAATCAGTTTTGTCATAGAGTCGCAATATTTGTCTGTGAAAATGCAATCAGTCTTGCAAACACGTCAGCAATGTAAAAACGAAGGGATAAAGGGTGTACGTATGTATATAGCCAGGAGGGGGTTGCCGATAGGGGTAGGGAAGGTAGGCGTCAGCGTGCACAAGGGTTGGCTGGGCTACCTCTAGCATAGGAAGTAGACAGATATAAAAAATTGTTGCAACTGCAGCTGCTGTCGCAGATGCATCCTCCAGCAGTTGCAGCACCCCCCCCGCCGTGACGGTAACCAATGGCGCTGTATGCGCCGAATGAAAATTGCGTTCTATCAATTGCTGCAACTCATTCGTCCTCTCGTCCGGCCCCGTTCGGTCGGTCTCGCTCGTAGATCTCATTTCCTAGGCCAGGTACGTCTGGTATCCGCGCGCGGCAATTGGTTCTGAAAAATTGAACCTTTGGTAAACTGGCAATTTCCTCCGCTTGTTTCGCTTTTCGAATCATTCCGGTTCTTCTTTTTTTTTTTTTTTTTCATTTATTTCTACTTTTCATTATTTTTTTTTGTTTTTGTTTTCGCGTCCGAGTGCCGACGCAAATTTTTTCCTTCCACCAGCATTCATTCGAGGCGTCGCGACGCTCTCGGCACTGTTGAAATTTAATTGAAACGTGGTTTTTTTCTCTTTTTTTTCCCCAACAGTCAATGGAGTCCCTCGCGCAATCGACTTTTACTTTCTTTTCTTTTTTTCTTAGTTTTTTCAATTCGCTTTTTCAGTAGTCACAACTATTTTTCTATCTCTGTTCAATTGTCCCTCATCTTGATTTATCTCGTTTGAATTCCCGTTACTCTGTATCAGGAGACTGATTTCTTTGAAACGTAAGATTCTCCCGTCTTTCTCGTCGAAATCCGTATTTCTTGATTCTCTTGATTTTTTTTGGAACTTCCTCACGAAAAAGCATCTTTCGTTGCTACGTGCCGGAACAGCATCCCTTGCATTTTCTATACGTAGTATAGAGGCTAGACTTTTTTTTTTTTAATTTTTTTTTTACCTCAACTTTTCTTATTTCTTCTCCAGCTTTCGCAACCTCCATTCAATGAAAGTCAACGTGCACTTCGGGCACTTTCAATTGGATTGCGATTTCTCCAAAGGTTTCTAGAACCAACCATATAGCCCAGTATACTGACCTAGGGTAACGTGATTCATTCGGAAAACACTCGGACTTTATCCTCATTTCGAAAATTCGTAATTGCAAGTGTTGCCGCTTCATTTATTTTCTCTATTTTTATACGCGGGTGTCACGTAACGCACGTAGCTCAAACAATAACTGAAAATCCAAAAAAAAAAAAAAACCAATACCAATCAATTTAACGTAGCTTCCTATGGTCGTGTAGACTCGAGTAAAAATAACTTTCCGTCTGAAACTACCTGTAGACCCAATTGAATCTTTTACGTGAATCGAATCGATGAGCTTCCTCGAGTGCACTTTTACAAATTCGTATAATTTTTCCCGATTGCATTGTATTATTATTACTTCGAATTCCGTTTCTCCAACTGTACGTTTTAATTTTACCCAGAAAAATTTTTCGACTTTTTCATTTGTGTAATTTATCAAAATTATTTCCCCCGATAGTCGCATATACGCCGAGAAGCAAGATTGACTTTTATGATCACCAATCTACCATAGCAATAATGATAAACTCTCGTTTCGTCATACAGTCATCGGGGTATCGTAACCGCAAACAAAATTTTTTTCCATAAAGTTGGTAACCCATCAAAATTTACGTATACGCTGCGTTACATTATATTTACGATAATGCATCATTTGATTGGAATTTTACGACGTACACCGAGTCCACGTCCAACCCCTATTATACCGTGCGGGCATAAAACTCCTTATTATATATGGGATCTGGTATCGCGCAATAAATCAAGCACAAGGAAAATCCACGGAAATACGCTGATCCGTCGTAAAAATTGTGCGGGATTGTGTTGGCTCCCTGAATGATATGAGCTTTGTACAGGAGATACCGAATAGTTGGTAGCCATTACTACTGGCAGCTAGTAGATAACAGATGCAAACGCTATAATCGAGACACGTATGAAAATAATGCATTAACAAGTAACGGAGATGAATACTTTTTGTATTGATTTTTTTTTCCAAAATTTTGAAACGCAATTCGATTTTTATTTTAAGCGACAGCACAACACGACAGTGTCATCGGTATCGAACATCGATTTGATCCTATAAAATTTATCTCTGCCAAAGTCAACTGGTCCAGCGACGCTTCCGTCGCGACGACAATTGCTCCTTTGTGATCTTGCAGCCCTCGTCAATGTGCACACCGGAAACAATGATATTTATTCGAAACGCTTCGCCAGAGAAAACTCGGTCGGATCCACTTCCGATTGCACCCGACGACTGACACCCTACTCCGGCCGCCTCCCATAATTTAACATCCCTATAAGCCACCGACTGCCCATAAACTTGGTGTACCGAAAATTACGGCTTGGATATCCCGCAAGAGCTACAGGCGAACTTGACGTTGGTTTTATTACTAAACCCCCATTGTATATACACTCTTGTTCCTCGTTACTTGTACCATGTGAACATTGCAAGTTTCATTTTCTTTACGCGACCAAAGACTTAATTTTTGATATCAAAGTTCGCTGTAAATTGAAGAAATAATTCTTGGAGACGATTTTGAAAATTCATAAATTTTTAAGGTGAATTTGATTTTTTTTTTCGTCTGAGATGATACGTTTTATAAGAAGTCTGTATCGGGGACAAGGGGATCTGTTGTCACCCTCTCTAAAATTTATCTTCTTATAAATGAAATAGGTTATTTATTATCCAATAAAGAGAACCACCCCCCAGTACACGGAATACCCTAGGATAGTTTACGGGTTGGCACGCCTGACGTGTAAATATCGAGAAATTCCTGACTCCGTTCCAAAATCGAACGGCTCTTTTCCGGTTTTCGTAAATTCCAATGAAGACCCGATTAAAAGATCCTCTTTGGCTTCTACCCTGCGGCACTTTACTTTCATCTGGTTTTCCTTTTTTTACCTCTTCCTTCATAAATTTACCCTGTAAAAAAGGCCTGTTGTACATTTTTTTTTGGGGACTCTGTATATAGTATAGTGTAATATTGTATACAGTTCATTTTATCTAACTGAGTAAGGTGTCAGTTTTTTTTTCGTGCAGCTGGTCGCAGCTGTGCTGGACCAAAACTGTCAGTTGGTTCTCAAACTGTACAGGACTTTGAGTTGGTTTTCTAAAGAAGTCAAAGTTTGAGCTACTAGAAGCGATGGTTGTCTCGTATAAATAGTACGAGATAAAGTTTCCCGAAACTCGAGCATCTCCGGTAACAGTTTTCGGTGGAAAACTATATGGGTTATACGTATAGGAAGAGATACCTAAAGTCCCAGTAGAGTCCCGGAGGGCATTTCAGGATCAGGAATGGGACGTAAACCACGTTGCAGTGGATTCTGACCAACCGAAGCCCAGGAGCGTTTTAAAACTGCAACGTCTCACGTGCCTCTTGCAGCCGGCACCAACTTTAAATAAGTTTCAAAACTATCGCTGATTGATTTACTTTTAACCTGATTTCGAGTTTTCCCATGGTCCTGAAGATGGCCGACCATGCCACTGAGGAAAGAGGCGAATCGAGGGGAAAAAAAAAAAGTTTCAGGAGGAACCACAGATCGTCCATCACTTTTGGGATAAATTTTCGAAAAAAAAAAAAACTTTGCGATAACAACGATTTTCATTTAACGCCAAATTGGCTTTAATTAATTTCCTTCGCAAATTAATACTCGTTCAAAATTTTTCTGAATGAAAAATTCCACTTCGTCAATCCATTCACGGTTAATCAGACTGAAATTTGTATCAACGATTGTACATTATTTTTGTACAGTTATGCAGGGCCTCAGGGGCTTCCTCAATCACTTTCAACTTGACCCAAGTCAAGTTGAGTTTGAGTCACGTTGTATTCAGTCAAGTTGAGTCGGTTGAACCGGTTGAGTTCTTGCGGTCGCTCTGTCACGGTCTGGTAATTAGGGGAGCACTTGAAGCCGTCCTTTACTATCCTTCTGATTTAACCTACCCCTTTCTCGTGAGGATGCGCAGGTCGTCCAGGAACTCCTTCAGGAGTTTCCTCCACCTCTACGTGTTCCTGTCTAATTGATCCCATCAAGGTACACTTTAAACAAGGTTGATTTTACGGTTCGCCGATTTCTACCTTACCCTATCTTGGTGCGTAGCTCAGATTATCAAGTTTAGCCGAAAATGACGGTAAAGGAGTAGAATAAACAAAAAGACACTTGATTTTCAAAAATCGATATAAAAAATTTTTCCAATACAATCTTCTCGCCCTATTGGCATTATTAACCATCTTACGTATACGGACAAACGATATAGGAATTGAAAAAGAAACGGGAGCGTCTGCCAAGGCTTTCAGCGTATATCATTTCATCGCACGTGTTTCACCCTAATAATACTAGGGTTACGCGATATAAAAGTTTATGCACTTCGGGAAGAGTTTTTATTTATTTTTTTTTTCATTCAAGTTTTTCTTCTCCCTTCGCATTACCTTATTCTAATATCGGAATGGATACCATATGCAGAGCCCAAGTTAGTCCAGGGGTTGGTTTTTAATATTGCCTCCCGATCGAAAGGACCCGTGGAATATCCCGAAGCATTAGCCTTCATCCCCTGTTTTTCTTATTTCTCCTATATCCTTATCTCTCCGTTCTCGACTCACCCCCACCCGCTCCGAACTACCCTCCCCACTACCTCCAAAGGGAATACGGTCCTTAGGGGGATGTTATCTTATTGACAAGACGGAATGCCTTTCAGTCCAACGTTATATAGGAACTTCCCGGGATGGAATCTGTCAAGCGAGAACTAACTAAACTTTAGAGTGTAAATCGATTATTTCTAACGTACGCATATGGGCTTACATCTTAAATTTGAAAAATTCATCTCGATTTTCTGGTCCCTTTTCTTTTCCGGGATGCTGGACACACCTGTGAGATATTCTTACCGTACAACGTTAACGTGCCAAAAGATATTCCGTCTTTCCTTCTCGCCTCCCTGCGTTTTCCTTCGTTCGATTTTCCGTTCCCCCCACCACCCCCTATCCCTCCCACCCCCAACCAACCCCTCGCCGACACGACCGAATTTCCCATCGCCTTTTCGGTAAGACTCGAAATTTAAAAAACACTACCCCTGTTTTTCCTTGCACTTAACCAAATGGCCGGAGGGTGGGTTTGACGAAGACGAAGAGACTTTGGTAAATTTTCATCCCCTGCGCTTACACCCTCGTACCCCTGTACCTACCCCCATACGCCACTCTGCTCATCCGGGCTAGCTGTCGACTTCCTTTAGCCACTGGCTCAATTGGCTTTCGCCATGGCAATGCAAACTATTCTGACAGGGTGTTTCCGTCAGTCGGCATATTTCGTGCCTTCGCCGATCCTGATACGCGAATACACCGGGGTGTCCACCCCCCTCGTCCTGTTACGAGAATAGGGGTGGGTTATGCTCTCCGGGTACTTGTGCACCCTTATACCCACGGTTTGACGTACCAACGTGAAGGGATGACGGGATTATCTTTCTCTTGCCCGGGGGTACTCGCCTTGGATTTGCACTTAGCTTTCATGTCTGCTTCCTTTCTCGACTGTGACTACGTTTCTGTTCTGCCTCGAGGCAGAATCCACCCCCTCGAGAACCACCCCTTTACAGCAACCCCCAACACTTATCGAACCGACAACAACCCCTTGCTGGGCTTCACTTCGCGAAAGTAAATACACACTCGTACCATAACCTAACCCAACGACTGCTACCCCTCCGTCCACTGACAGTTGGTAAAAACTTTTTTTTTCAACTACCCTTATTTGCATCTTGGTTCTTCTGCAAATCTATTTTGAGCCAGCGTCCCCTATTTTCAAATTTTTTCTTAGAAATTTTCTTCGAAAAATTACGACCCAACCGATGATCGTTCGATTTATCGCGAGAAAACGAGAGGGGAGGCATTTTTCATTTTTTAGACTTTATTCGCGGAATTCAACCCCCTTTAAATATACCCCGTTATAAACTCGAGCTCTCTACCAATCTTTTTATTCACTTTTATTCCCTTCATTTTTTTTCCACCCCTCGATCGTTCCACTAAAATACACGCTCGTATATTCCTTTGACTTTGTCACGCATTGTACGCGTTTGAATGAACAAACATACGAATTCCCAAAGTTTAACCAGACACCGGAAGTCGATCGAACCACTCCGGAAATGCGATTACCTCGAAATTCCTAAAATCATGAAAACCCATTGAATTCGGTGCAAGGGTTAATCTCGACGATTATCTCGTACCGGATTTACAGAATTTCTCTTTTCCTCCCCCCTTTCGTTCCTCTCCCAACCTTAATTATTTCCCCTCCTGACGTAACGAGATTCCGCAAGACGATGCATCTTGCCATTTTCTTACACTGAATCCGCATCGCTGATAACACAAATACACGAGAACTAAAGGCTACCTTCACCCAGCTCCATTCAGACTCTGCAAACTCTAGCCACGTCGAAACTAATCGACTACGAGCTCATTCTCCCATTACCTAGCAATACTTCATCATCCGACGTTCAAAACAATAAGTAGATTCAGTGCGCAACAGTGCAGACAATACTCAAGACTACGAACTGCAGCGAAGCTACAAATGTATAAAATCGATACCGAGCAGCAAGAAAGAAATACCTCATTGACCAGCAACACGCAAAGTGCATGGCGAGCCATGAAAAATGGTCTGGCAGTCATAACCCAATATGCATGCATGTAGGTTAGTTGCCACTTCGATGCGATTGCCATCCACAAAATCGTTACGTACTTTAACGTAATTAACTCGCAGGCAATAATTAGCCCGAGTTTAAGTGGCTTCGTGAGAACTTCCCGACAAGCACTGTTACCTGCCTTGTTACGTCTCTACATGCCTTCCTTCGTATGCCTATCCTTTCCCATGCATTCGCGTATATTTTGGACCCTGACTATATCTGTACCGCTAATAAAGCCTAGCTCGGGGTACATCAGGGTTCGATACACGAAGTAAGGACCTACAGTGCTATTCATATTCCATTGCCTACACAGGGCTTAATGGAGACTCTGTAGTCAGACAATTCTCACGGAATCACGCGCAGCCCACCCTTCTTCCCGCATACGAATTTCCCGTTTAATGACATTAGCTATTTAACGGAGCGTGTAAGCCGGTACCGATCGCTACTGTTTCCGCGGTGATTTAATAATCTGTACGGTCATTTCCATTGGCTCTCAAGAATTTAATCCCTTCAACGTTGATACCGTCATTGATTGCTGATTAAAATGAAACCGACGTTGCGTTAACGTCGCTTTCGGTTTAACGGTGATAATAATTTTAATTCGGTTGCTTCGGCATTTATGACTTCGATAAAAGACCTTTTTTTCGTAAATTTTTTTGCTTCAATGTTACTCGGCTTGAATTTAATTTTTTTAACTTTACCTCGTTAGCTCTCACTGACGATACGTGAATTACGACGTCGCGACGCTTATTAAGTCCCGCTTGATTTCAATCCATTAACGCTCAGTGTAAGGTCGAATAATAGTAACGTCGGTGAATAACATTTTAAGGGTGAGTCCACACCTCAGCCACGTTAGGAAGTTACCGCTCTCATGAATATCAAAATACATGCTTAAAGTCATGCGAAGCAGGTCCCACAATGGAGTTTACCAAGTGGGATATACATTAGGTAAACATTTTTTTAACCTGCAATTACCTAACTGCTTTTTTTTTTTTTTTGGAAAAAAATTTATTTTCTGTGTACGTGAACTTTTTTTTTAGTCGGGACTTTATTGAAATTCGATAATTTCGTTGTTCCTCCGGTACCGTGTCTGGCCTGTCACTTGTGTGAATTTACGTGTAATTTTTTTTGTTTGTTTATTTTCAGGCTGTGGCCCTCTTACGCAAGCGCCCATAACAATTTGGGAACTTTGACCGTCGGGGATCAGGCCGAGCAACACTTTCTGGCTGCGATCCATGCCCAACCTGGTCACGTGAACGCGCATTACAATCTGGGCCAGTTGTACAGGTATGACGAAACAGTGTTGATATGCCGAATTAGCCTTGCCGTTGCTGGTAATTAGTGTAAATGGTATTGTAATAGATTTTTTAATTAGCCCGTGGGATAGTGACGCAATCCTAATTAGGGGATTACAAATCGTGGAGAGGACGGGCTGGACGCGGCTGAGAGAATGAAATTCCACTTGATACGGAATTTCTCATTAAACGGATAGCAGTGTAGCACTGTGCTGCGCTGGTACAGCCGAGTACGAGACAGGCTTTGGGTCTGTGTATATAGAACGGGGATACGCGTTACCTTGCTCTATGTACGTCATTACGCCATTGTCGAGGCACTTGGTTGCGAATAAAGTTGCAGATAGCGCGAAACGTTTTATCAGGGTTTTATTGACCGAAACGGTGCTCTCGTGTATTTTCGACGGTAAATCTTGCGTGCTGGTAATTCCGACGCCGCGGTCGAAATTAAAGTTTAATTAACGCCCGTAGAGCCTCGGCTATTGCGAGGCGGTATAATAGGTTGCTTTGGGTTTTCATGAGAGCGACGTGTTTCTGAAAATCATTGAAGTCGAGGTTGGCATTTTTTTCAAATTCCTTTTCATGCTTATACCCAAGTGGGACTTTGGTTGACTATCTTGGGTAAAAATTCGTTTGAGCTTTAAAACCGGAAATGGATTTTGGCTTTAAATAGCATCTTTGTTGGATAATGATAAAATTAAGGTCTAAAATCGATGAATTTTGTAAGGTATCAATTCGGGGAGGATCCGTACATGTATATAAGCCCATTGATGGGATACGTGAAATCGAAGCAGCTCTTAAAATTGCAGTACCGTTCGTGAGCGATAAAATCGAAACAGTCGCGTCACTTCCGGGTAACTGGCGTTATCGGGCAATTACCGTGTTCTCTGTGTTTTCTTTATTGCTATGTCGAACAAAACTTTAATTTCTTCCGAACGACGTTAAACATTGTTTGGCTCATTTTTACAGTCACAATATTTCGGCAGTACAGTTCAGGTACCGCAGTTTTGACCCAAAAGCAAAATAAATTTTTTTTTCCCATTTTCAGAAAGACAAATCGCACCGAGGAATGTATCAAGATGCTTCAGAAGTGCGTGTCCCTTGATCCCGCATATACGCCTGCCTATCTGGTCCTGGCCAGGCTGGCGACTGGCTCTGGGACTGGAGCTTTATTGAGACACGTAGTCCGACTTCAGCCCCGAAGTCCGGATCACCTAGCGGAATACGCCTCGTGGCTTTACGGAAACGGTGAGTGACTGAGAAAGAAATGTACAAGGATTTGGGGTCCCTGTGGATTTGTGGACGTTCGAAAACCCCATGATACACTGGGTATACAGGACTTGGTCAAGCCCTGTTATACGTTTTATACAGGTTTGTCAACCTGTTATACGTCTAGACTGAGACGAAGGATATTTTTGGTGTTTCAGGTAAATGGCTTCCATCCCTCAAACATTACCTGAAGGGCATGGAAGTCTCGCCATCGCACCGAGCATCCCTTCTTGGCACAGCCAGGATCCTGAGGTCGAGAGGTCAATGGCCAAGAGTTCACCAGCTGATCACTAGGTGAGTGAACCGACTATATACACGTCACGAGCGATGGATCGCGATTGATACACCAGTGTAGCACAGGGTGGGATAAAAGTATGACCAGTTATTATTTGGGCTTTTTCTGCGGCCATAATTCCCACCCTCTCCGAACTAACAACCCCCCCATAAAACATGCACGCTAAATTTCACCCCGGCCGAGTCGGACTGTTTTTGCAGTCGAGGGTGGCTCGCGTGAGAGCGACACACCCTTGGAATCGTATGGGCCGAGTGAAGAGGGCTGTCGGTGGAAGTGGGCACGGGCCAAGGGGGTTGCCCAACCGGAGGGGTTGGCTGTAGATCGTGAGATTTCAATATGCATCGTTTGACAGATGCGCCGCTGCTTTTTCGATTTTAAATGCAAATAGGAATCTCGTCGGGCGCCCTCGCGAAATCGCACGCGACACTTTCGCTCGTTGAAGTAAGGTATATATATCCTGCCAAACTTTTCCAACCCCTATAATAATACTGCGCGCCGTTTCTGCTTTTGCCTTGTGTAACGTATTGACTATACGTTACAGTGATACCTATACCTACTGGTACTGCTACTAGCACTGCTACCCCTTTTCACCAGCCAGTCCCGTGGCTCTTCGTCCCCTCTCGCGCCTCCCTTTCTAATTTTCCGCGGAACGTTTCTAACACGCTTTCCGGGGATGCGGCAATTTTTCTTCCGGCGGGTTCTTCCGCGCGCCTTTGGCGAGGGGTGCAAGTGTAAAGGATGTGAAAAAGAGAAGGAAAGAAAAATAAGGGATGAAAAGGGTACTCTGTGGGGAAAAAAGGTGAAATTATACCGATGGGTCTTACCGCAAACATAAGATCCCTTTCTCTTGCGCCGCCCGTGAAAGCGTACGCGATTATTTCTATGAAGCGATAACGCGAATCACATAGATTTTTCATTCGACACGCGTCGCTCGATGGTAACGAAAAATGCAACTGCGGTAGGCCATTTAATGCCGTTCAATGTGCGACCAAATTTTCACCACCGCGAATCTCCTGTCGCGGCTTAACGTTTTATTTATTTAACCGAACCTCGCCGGCTATGAAAATGCGGCTTTTTACCCGCGCGTGGAACGAGGTAATTTTTTTTTTTTTCTTTCTTACCGATTCCCTCACGGAAAACTGTCGTTTACGGAGAACTCGTGATATTCATTTTTATCTGTATTTACCCCTTATATTATCTATACACACAAAAAGTTGGCCTCGTTAATTTCATAGAAACATTTGTTTTTTATCATCCCTCTACAGAAGTCCAATCATTCAATGATCAAATTTTCTTTTTCGTCCTACCCAAAAATTGGATCATCCTATCCAAAATTTCAATCCTCGAACCTTTCAAGCAAGTATGAAGCTGCTGGTCTATTCGTGAAAAATAAGATTTTTTTTCTTATCCAAATATCATACAAAATGCGAAAACAAAAGTCATGCATAATACAAAAATTGATCGTTACACCGATAAGAATTTGGAAATTTTCGATAACGTCCACGCTACTTCCGTTAAATGTTGACTGTATATGATAAATCACGTATTTACGAATTCAACCTAGCTTCAACGTTGTTTCCATGAAAAATGAAATTCACGTGTAGTTTCCATTAGATGAATAAGTAATATCCCGTGACGGAATCTTTAGCAGTTTTTTTTTTTTAATAATCAAATTTACCATCAGCCATCTTGTCATTTACGAACTGACTGTAATTTCATTAAAAAATTGTGTTATTAATAATTCCACTAATTTACCCTGACATTAAAACCGAATAACCGTGCTGCATTCTCGCCCCTTCGATCCATCCTCGATGACCTTTATCTTCCACAGGGAATGCCCGCTTTTATAATTCATAGCTCCTCGTGTTTCATACTATCTATCAGCGAGCACCGAGGGCCGATATCATCGACGTGGCACCCATTAACTTTAGCTTCTCTGATTCCGTCACACGTGTATAGTGTATACGTAGATACAAACTACGTATCAGCCAGGTACATACCTACAACCTGGCAGCACGATTTTCTACCCTTAATTCACTAGGAAATCACCAAGCTAAATATCAGCGTATACGCGAGGTGCGTTTTCCCGAAATGCACTACAGCGACAAAGGGACTATGAGAGTGCACCTTTTTTTTTAAATGAAATCAATACGTAGTTGACAAAAAAAAATTGCATAATCACAATGGGGATAGCTGCGTCTTTCATTTTTCCTCAATAAAATCGCAACGAAAATGTTCATGAAAATGGCAAATAACTCATCCGGTTTCGATCCGTTTCTATCACGCGTTACCGAGCGTACGCGTTACCCGAAACAACTTTGATAACGATCCGGATTATACGCGCAGCCGGAACATACCTCCCCTTCACCTCCACGCCCCTATCTCGCCGGATCGCCATGAAAACTCACCCATCGAACGGCTGTCGACCGAATCCCTAGTTCACAGTTGAATTATACATCGAGACCGTGTACAGTCAGGGCGTTGATATACGTAAATACTATTTTTTCTGTTTTCCCCGTTTATCACTGTACTTTAAAAAATTCACCTCCGACATAACAAAAAATCGCGGATTGGAAACGCTAAAAAAAAATTATCACTGTCGTTTTACAGTTTTCGTTCGTTCTCTTGAGTTTCGATAAATTTCGTCAGGTTCTCTCTAGGCAGATATTTTGATCCGTCCTCAACATCAAGTTGATGCAATGTGAATGCTTTTTTTTTTTCCTGTCACACGTCGTATCGCACTTGCCTGGTTTCAGAACCCCCCCCCCCCCCCCCCCCAGCCGCCCACTCTTCACCCCTTGCCAGTACGTACAGTGAGTGGTAGCTAGCGGCTATAAAAACTCCAAATGAAATTTCCTTGTCAACCCCTACCACGTGCTCGTTATACCCCGTGAAAAATAGGAAGAAACAACTGGACGCAGAAAATAAAGTACAGTATATCTGTACCACCTCATACGTGCCTTTCGAGTACGTTTCTTACGTAACTACGAGTTCGACTATGGTCACGGGCATGATTAGGTAACTGAAATAAAATTTATCCTGGATTCGCGTGTGGTCGTGACGCGCGGGACCATTAGTGTTAAAAAGAATGTATAGAAAAAAAAAAAATATATATATATATTTCCTGGGAATATAGTTTGAATAATTCACGCGTCACTGGGTATTGGGTATCCATTAGGACGCGTGTGACAGGACTATGATGAGTATATAATGACGGAAGCAAATGAATTTGAAGTACAGGGTGATAACGCTGTTTCCATATGATAATGAATATGGAATTGGTCTTAAGTACAGTGTCTAATGTTGCTACGAAAATACGTTATTTCTAAGCGATGGCAATTTTTGGGTATTTCTTTTTTTTTTCTTCCTCCCCTTAATCGTACAGCTCATACGTTACATTGGGTGTCGTTCGAACGAAAGAATCGTTAGGCGATCAATATTCTGTGAAATGACCTGATAATGTTATTATATTTCTTTCAGGTGGCACCTTATGATGCGTGCACGACGGGGTGGATTTATTTATCGTGGTGACCTATATATACGGGCCTGGCAGCTCCAGAGCGAATCACGACGCAGGGCGCATCAACGAAACCTGTGTTTGTCGGTGAGTGAGAAAAAATTTTTTTACAATTTTTAAATCGTTATCTAAAAATTTTTTTTAATCGACGAGGATTTGAATAGACGAAGAACAGCTGTGGCTCGGGATGATGAGTCGAGTAAACGAGGAAGGTAATTGTTCGTTTTTGAAATATATCACGGTTACTCGAAAAAAAAAAGATCGCGACATAATCGCGTGTTAAGAAATTCCGATCAAAGAAATTGATTACGTGAAAATTGTTTTATGTCGCCGATACCTAACGGCGACTCGGAATTTCGAGAGGAAATCTTAATTAAAATATCTACTTGCTGTTCTTCGTCTCATTTTCATCCTCTTATATCCTCTCTTTCATGATTTTTTTTCTTCGTATTTTTTTTTCTCTTTTTTTACTCGTGGGTATTCTCTTTGTAATTAAGAAATACCCACCCATTCCTAACGAGTATTCCGTCAAAGGGCGTCGCGCTATTATCGCTCGTTATCGTCGTTACGATGCGGATGCAAGTGAATTTTCAGAAACGCGAACGATAGCATTTAATAAATCCCGTTTTTAAACGAGCTCAAGAATTTCGCCAGTCGCTATTCACAGCACTTGAGTTTCTTTACTTTCTCATTGCACCGTCCACAAGGGAATTCATTTTCTCACCGATGCACCATCCCGCTGCACTTTCGTTGCACTTGCGGCCAAAGGCTTTCGCCGGTGTACCGTATCATCCTTTATTCGCATTTCAAGTTCCTGAAATACTTGGCGAGCTTCCCTGTATCCGGACTATGCGTTTTCGCGTCGCGACGCCTCCCCCCTTTGCCCCACCCAATACACTTGTCCTTCTTATACGGCTGCTTAGCTAACTGGCTACACGGGCATGTGGGTACGTACGGGCATTCCTTTTCACAAGGATGAATAACAAAGTTCAGTGAAATTCGTGCAATGCCGATGCACCTATATACCCCGTGCACCTCGATGCACACGAATAGATAGTGAAATATGGTAGAGGCCGAGCTGTCCCCTATGTATTCACCAATGCAGTTTCACCCTGAGAGACTTTGATCGGTGTACCCTAAAGTTAACCCCTTTTTGATCGACTCTGCAAACGATTGATTCTTGGTCGGGAGGATTTTTTAACATGACTAGACCAGCGTCCTGAAGGAATCGTAGTCGCTAAGTCGTATCTGCGTCTGATCGCTTTTACGCGAAATGTCAAAATCTTTGAAAATGGGAAAAAAACGTGGACCAGGTACTAATTATTGATCCGATCAGATCCAGAAAGGTTTCTGATGATCCTGTGCCTGGAACGCATGCACGTTCCACTGTTTAACGATGAGCTTGCAAAATCCTGTTCCAGGCAATAATTAAGATTGTTGCACGGTGCAGCTGGATTCTGCGCTCATAATTCTAATCGAATGGATTCTCACGTAGTTTCCTATTAGAACCAGTCGCGTCCCCTAACTCTGAGCTTCTTCCTCCTCCGCTTCGCCTGTCGTCATTGAGCTTCTCTTGCTTCCTCCCTCCGCTCTACGAATATACAATACCATCAGTCCCAAGTTAACGGCTGAATCTCGGGAAACCAACTGCTCGGCTCAGCCAACCTGGTGCACGTTAAGACTTTCCCGTCGTAAAAACTTGTGCAATTCAGTCGGGCGTTCGACCTCCTCGAAGTCTCTAATAATTATCCCGAATATGCTGGATTCGTTCGAGAAGTGCCTAGGAAGCGCCGGAAATCCTCATCCGATGCCTTTGTGCGAATTTACGACTCGTACAGTCGTAGAATTTAGAGCATCGCCAGTGACAAAACGGACACTGTACCCAGGTCACAGGGATTTTTCTCTCTCTTTGTTTCTTTTGGCTCTATTATTTTTTTTTCTTTCTTTTTTTTTCTTCTCTCGTCTTTCTCTCTCAGTTCACTCGTAGGAGCGCCAGTGGCGCCGACCCACGGCAGCCGATGGTACTCGCACACCTCGGCAAATAAATGTCTCCATTCTGTGACAGGAAACTGGTTGCTCGACGCCACGAGTGGCTAGCGTCTCCGTGCAGCTGGAACAGGACAGTAACAAATCGGAACAGCTGGAAAGGGCGCCTCGGTGCAGCGTGCGGAGCTGCCGCCAGCCAAGAAAGGGCAAGGCCAGGGTGACGGCGCCAGCCTTGCTGGTCCAGAATCTCCTGGAGACGCTCTAGCTGAACGACATCGGGCATCGCGCCCGGCTGGCAGGAATCAAGGGGGAACGAATCGAGTGAGAAGGGGAAACCGGAAGCGGATTCAAGAGAAGCTTAATGATAATGACAAGAGTGCGGGTAGGCTTTTATATCGGTCTGAAGTGCCGCGGAGAGGGTGCGAATTCTCTTTTCGTTGCTCGAGAAAAAGAGAAATAGAATTTAAGTGCGAGTCTTGTTCCGAAGGTAATTTTTTGTTACACCTTTTTCTTTTTTTTTTCACGACCTACGCTGTCCCAATTGACATTTGTAACGTTGCGCAAAATTAATATATGGTACTGGAGGTATTTTCAAAAACGAAAAAAAAAAAAAAGAGTGCAAAGCTCCCCCAATATCTTTGCGTTTATTTTAAATATTGTTTATACGTTCTCACGGTGAGCTTTGATTTGCGCGCGCAAGGCAACCGGAAGTGATGAAAATGCACCTACGATTGCGTATTTCGGTGTGTACATATGTGTGCGTTAGATTAGAGTTAATGGGGTGGATCCTTAAAGTCTCATATATACATATATATATATAGTATAGGGTAAAAGGTCGAGAGGATTTGTCTTCTCTCTCTTTTACTCGTTCCTCCTTCTTATACGGAATAAAAGAGGGCCTGAGGATACAAGGGCAGAGGGTTGGCTCAGGGGTGCTTGCGTGGCATCGTAAGGATCTCCTCCTCTTATTTCATTCGAATTTCCCACTAGAAAGTCCTCTAGCGTTTTCGGCAGTAAGGGTACACAGGAAAAGAGAGCGGACCAAGGTCGAGAGTTTTCTTGAGTTTTTTCCTTTTTCGTATCGTCACTGTGTGAACGGTGCTTTAATATGGCCGACAATTTAGCTAGGACGGCGTGCGTGATGACGTCAATGAAGCGGACGAATCAAAAGAAAGAATGTCGGTTTTAAGGGTTAAGGGTTGACGATTTGATAAATGTTATTCGAAGGGTGCGTGATTGAAGCAAAAAAAAAAAAAGAAAAAAGATAATTAAAGGGTCCTGTAAATATTCACTATTATCTTTATATGTCCCAGTAAACTCGGCAAATCTTCAATTACGTTAAACTGCCGGCTTAAAGTGGCCGAGCGATGCTCGACGCTTTTTTTCCGCGTACGATTTTGGATCATTGCGTCGGGTTTTCTTTTTATTCTATTCCTTGCTCTTCTTTATCTTTTTTTTTTTTTTTAATACGTACCAAACATATCCTCACTGTTAAAGAAAAGTCGCGACGGATCATCTAGCACTACGGGTCGTTCCTCCTTTGCTTTGGTGTATTGGATATTATTTTATATACGTAGTTTAATTAAGAATAAAAATAAAAGACGATTGCTCTTTCTCTTTTTTTTCAAGACTTAAGAGAAAAAAAGAAAACCTTGTCGTACCATCACCGGATCAGATACCTATTAAATATTGAACCGTGTAAATATATTTTTCCTATTAAACGGAAAGCAACGTAGCTCACTATACTTATATATTAATATTATTATATATATATATATATATATATATATATATATATATATATATTCAGGGTTTTATCCAGCTGGATTTAACAGCTGTTTCTTGATCGATTGGAACTGGATAACACGCTGCACGTGTATGTGTATATATATAGCCATGGCCGAAAAACGTCGCGGATACTGAAAAACGCAAGTATTATGTTTTTCTTAAAAAAAAATTGCCCTGAGCGACAATGATAACTGATCTCGAGTCCGTGCGTTTCTCATATAATTAGCTTATAATTAATTGATAGGACTTTGTCGATAATGAAATGGTAGATATACACGGTGCCAAGGTAAATGAGAAGTCTATTAAGAATTTTTTGTACAAAAGCACGGAGGTAACGATAAAGGCGCGACGACGCTGGTAAAGGACGCCGGGCGTCGTTGGGTTAACCTTAAACGGTCGGGTGGGGGGTACGACGAATGTTCCCAACTAAAGAAGAGCATAAAGCAAAGTATACCTAAAAAGAAAAATAAGGAGCGAAAGAGGGTTGTTGTGCCAGGGGAGTGAAGTGGGAGTGGGAAAATAAAAATTTGAGAATTTCTTCGGTTCGCCATTATTTCACGTAGAAAACTGATGGGCGTGAGGAGGCCGGGGAGGAAAAATAAAAAGAGAAAAAAAATACGTATCGAAATTAAAGAAAAGTTGAACTCGCCGATGTAAATTCTTGCGAAATAAGGAAACGGGGGGGGGGGGGGGGAAACGTGGGAAACGAAGGGAAAGGAAGTGGGACGTAGGTAAAGAGTGGGAGTAGAGGAAGTTGAAGCGGCCAGGAGAAGCTCTGGTGAGTTTTACTCGGTCGAAGGTTTCAATTTAGCCTCTTCCTATGCATATTGAGCAGCCACTCCGTGGTAGCCACGAAAACTTAAGCTCGTTCAAACTCACCGGTCCTCCTCTTCTGAACCTTCTACCTTCGCAAGGTACCTCGCGCTAAACTTCTAACGAGGTTTTATTGAATTGACTAACTAGTCGCGATCAAGTGGTCGGTTCTTCGCAGACGAAATTAAAAGGTATCTTAAAACCTACCTACCTTCTTACCTTCGACCTAACCTAACGCAAGCTGTATAAGAAGATTACGATGGAGCAAATTAGGTTGAAGGACATTCTGCTGGGCTGGCACGTGGTTCAAAATTGAAAACGAACCTGTACCTTTATTCTACCCACCTTGCCCTGCACACCCTCTATAACCACCTTAACCTTCCACCTTCCTAACCTTCCGTTACGCATCGAGTTCGCATCCAATAATGTTATTTGACAGAATTTAATAAAGCGAACTGACGGCTGGGTCAAAGCGGTCCAAGGATGATTGGGATGGGGCAAGCCTCTAAGATAGCCGAAGGTAGAAGGTAGAAGGTCGAAAGTTTTGAAGAGGGAGAAAGCAGTGTGGACGCTTAAGTTAGTTTGCGTTTAAAGGGGCTTGCCGGAGGAGGGTGACGGGGAAAAAAGGAAATACGTCACGGGTCCGGATGCTGCAACTGCAACAGGATTAGTTAACTTGGCAAATTCAATTTCGACGCGAGCGAAGATATTTACCTAGACGGATGAAAGTTCTCGAAAGGATATCCAGGGGGGATATACGTTTCTCCAGAATTACGGCCACCCTCGAGGCACAGAGTCCTCGCCGAATTAACCGGGCTTGTCTTCGCTCGCGAATATTGACTTTCGCTTCCTACGTTCTTCCCTCTTTCTCCTTCCCTTTGTTTTCGCGTACCGTAGCGCCGCGGGGAAACGTCATCGAAACTTTGGGATTCTATGTAAACGCGTACGAGCACTTGGAAACGAGTTTTGAAATTTGCGAACTATTGATAAGGCGATGTACGTATAGTGTATATTCGCAATTCGCGATCTGATACTCTGAGCCAAAAATCATTTTAGTATCACGTGTACCAGGCAGCGGCCATTGGTCTTATTCAGTTTCAATCCACGTGCAGAACTAACGGACGTCCCGTGTATGTGCGAACGTCGTCCAGATTCATGCTAAGGGTAATTTTTGAATTCTGGGCAAAATCGTTATCGATCGATTTTCGGATATTCATAGCATTTCAATATTTCGCCTCGTTTCCAGTGCCCACGAATCTTCCCATTTTTCTCCTTCTCTCTGTATCGAGGGACTTTTTATTTTTCGCTCCTTAGTTTTTTTTTTTTTTTTTTTTTTTTTCTTGAAACCCCTTTTTCTTATTTTAGTCTGCGTAAGCCTAAAAGGGTAGACAGAACAATTCCTGGGGGAATTGCTGAGCTATGCTGCTTGATAAATTAAATTTGGCGACCGTAGCGAATTCATGATACACGATTCATTGCGAATTAAAGTCCTTGCGTGGAAGTGGGTAAAGCCGAAGGAGGTCAGACATGACGACTCGAGTGACGAATGCGAGTACTGGGTTTTGAAATAAATCGGCCAAGCCAGCGAGTAGCACAGCTTTTTAGTATCTCTGTCTAGTGAGGATATTTTATCTCTTTTTTGAACGAGCCTTCAGTGGTTTATTTACAGAACGAAAGGGCGCGCTCTACTTAGCGCGTCAAAGGGCGAAAGGGTTAGGGTCGTCGCGGTCTTTTGGAATATCCAAAATTATACATATGTTACCACCTATGATTAGTGACAAAACTTGATTAGCAAATAGCTAATATTCCGTAGACCAGTTTGTACATTTAATTACGTTAACGTTATGGCCCATACTCATTGTGAATACAACAATTATTATAAATTATTATAATAATAAAATGTATGTTTCTATATACGTATAACGTGTGTCCCATCAACGCATTGCCAAATATTGTATCAAATTATTATATTTATTATTAATTACCCATTTACCAAATTCCAATCATATTTTCCTCCTTATTCGCGTTACTAACAAATCAACCCTTGAACCATAAAAATCTGACAAGCGGATTTCTTCTACAGGGTTGTGTTATATGCGGTTGACAATGAATATGACAATTTTAAGCTAAAAAAAATGACCGTATATACAAGGAAACTCTGTAATAGACTTTTTTGTATTATGGTTCGTTCACAACGGACTTTCTGGACGTGTACCACCTTGTCGCAATGCAGAATTTCGGTACGGGTAAGTATCCAGTAATTCAGAAGCGTCATCGCTGCGGTTTGCAACCCTGCAATTTAAATTGCCCCTTTTCGTGTTGCGCAGGGGGTGCATTTTCAAACTTGGATGACAATTTCTCGTGGGATAAAATTTTTTTTTTTTTTGGATCTACTTTAACCTCGTTTAAAACTTTACACGCAATGTCGCCCTTGTGCTGCAGGATTTTTGACATTTTTATGGTGTCTACTACTTTTTTCACATTCAACTTTTTCGCATCCCTTAAACCCACGTACTCTTTCAGTGGGTAGCAATATCTTTTACTTTATACCCTTAAAGTCAAGCTTACGCCCTACTTTAAAGTTTCTTGATCCTCGTTCGGTCTGGTATACCTATCAAAAGAATTTTTTGTTGGTCTTAGTCGTCGAATAAAGGGAATTTTGGAAAAGTAGATTTTAAGCAAACTGACGCTATCCACTTTATGACCATTATCTCCAATGCTTTTTGAAAATCTGAATTAAAGACGACATGACAGAACAATTTTCCGTATACCGTACCGATAGCAGAAACTGCCTGAACTCATCCAAATCCAAATTATGGGATGAAAATTTGAATAACCGACAAAGACCCCTCGAAAACTTCAGTAACTTAAGTATTCACCCTTGACGTCACTCCGTCAGCCGATAAAGGCGATTTTCAAAAATTTAAAGTTATTCCTGATACAGTAGGTAAGGCAGGTTTTAGTCAGTATACCCCAGGATCACCAGAGTGAACTTGTCCCTGTCCATCCACGCGATTCGAGAATTTTAGCACTCCGATGATCTTAATACATAATGCATACCTATATACTCGTACACACCAATTTCTATGATTGATTAATCAGCTAACCAAATTCACTATCGAATCCTCGTCCACATTGCCGAAAGGCTGGCCTACGCGTGTATACAGATTGCCGCGGACAGCTGTCAGGACTCATTTACTGCGCGGGACTCCTGCGGAAAGCTGGTGACTTCCCAGGAGAGTGGTCGAAATTGGGAATCTAATACGGCCGGGTTTCCATTCGTTTTTCCGTAACTCCGTTTGACGTAGGTGAGACTGTGGTACATATCTCGTGTATTTCGAAGTGAGCGAATGGACCGGAAGGCAGAGGAAGTGGGAAGAGGGGGTGGCAGTTGTTTGGAAAGTTTTCGCTCCGTCGATTCTCAGAGTGTGACAGGATAGGGAGTTCCGGGAGACACGAGCATCTGGATAGAGATCACAGCATCCCTTTGCATGAATTCTCAAGGGAGGAATGACACACCGGCGCATCCTCAAGCACGAAAACGCTTCCGTCAAGGGAGACAACACCCATCGTGGTTGCGGATCAGGTTGATTTACGTACCGCGGCTGGTGGCCATCACGTTCTCGATGGGAGGATTTTCACCGATAATGGCGACTGATCTGCATGATCTTGGCACCACGCGGGAATACGAATCCAGACATTATCCACGTACCTGGTGCCAGCCACTGTTATGGTTGAACCGATCAACGTTATACCTGAACATTGGGATTCTACGTGATCGGGATCAGCCTTCTGTTACAGGTTACACGTCGTTGATACTGTCTGATGAGAAAATTAGATAATGACGCGTGACCGTCATTTTAGGGATGCACGTGGGACTTAAAAATATTAGGTTAGTAGAGAGAGTTTAGACAGTAAAGATTAATAGAGGAATATCATTATTTATCAACAATTAACTAGGTGGAGCCAGGGTGCTATGAGAAGCGATAAAAACGTCACGTGTACATTAAAATGTATTATAGTCATTTTCAAGGGTGTCTCTTTCTCCACTTTTTGTACAGCCTATATATCCCGACTTCATCCCCATTAGGGTAAACTAGACTTGGGTCAGATATTGTACACGGGGGTATGTATCACGTGGTATAGGGCTACGTTGAGTAATGTTGACACTATAATCTATTTTATTAACGTAATGTCAGTACGTGTATCGAATACGCACAATAAACACAGGACGTCGTATACGTTGGACCGTCTCTATTTTATCAAGGGTCGGACCCCGCCGACCCCCCCCCCCCCCCAAAGAAAAGCAGCACTTCCAACGGCGACCAGGGTGGGCTCTGTAGATACAGTCGGAGGAAGAGCGTCGATTCCGGCATTCGAACGGTCGTCACGTGTGAGTCGTATGGAGTACGTGAAGAATTTTAAATGTGAAAATGCCCCCATCATCCCCTATCGGTGACTGTAGCTCGCGAGGGGGATCACTGGTAACAGTGCCACCACCCGAGGGTTATAAATTTATCGAAAATGTCGAGCCGCTCGAAATTCCTAAAACTATCCCGAGTCATAATATCATATAGGGGCGAAAAAGTCGTTTGCGATTTTCACGATCTCACTTTTATCGTCATCCCTTTGCGCGAGTTCTCACGTAGCATATACCATTGCAGTCGCTGCCACGAAGACCCGGCAATGAGTCCATACGAAGTACGGGTAAGATAGACCTGGCGCGAAACACGTGTCGCTTGGTTAAGATGGATAAAATATTTTTACAGGGTAAAATTTAACCCAGTAAAATCATCCCCCGTAAATACGGTTGATGGGGGACGTAAAAATTTTACACCTAAAAGTATCGTTCACCTTGTTAAACTTCGTGACGTAAAAAGCACCCGGCAATGCGCTTGGCGATTTTCTAACCCCTTTCTCGTACGGTATCCATTGTTCATTTTTCTTCTCCATCCTCCACCGGATAAAACGGATGCTGGAGAAGCGAGCTCTGGTCCAAGATAAATATTATTGTCGCCGAGTTCAGGATCGCGAGCTTATTGCAAGCTCCGGGACGGCAATGACAGAGATGACTCTCGGGTACATGGGACCAAGATAGGAAGGGATGAACTACTTGCTGGACCATTCTCTATGTCTATACTGTATACTCCGTACCAGACGTACCCGCTTCCATTGCGACCATCACGCCTCCACGTAATTAAACTTCCTGCCTCCGGGACCTCTGCTGGTCCCATCCAAACATTCTGGTTCAGCCAGCATCCTTCGAGATCTTCCAACTATCCTGCAGGGGGATGAACGACGGTAGGAACTCACAGGGAGGCGAGTGTTATTCTTCTGTGACTTGCCGCTAGGGTAGCTAAGGGGGATGACAATGGAGCTTTTTTTTTTTTTTAATTTTACTCACTACTGCCTTATTGTTGGTATTATTGCCGAGATTATTATTCTTATTGTTAGCTAGTTAATGGAAGGGATTTTTTTTATGTTCGAATTTTTTTTTTTTTTTTTTTTGAAAATGGGGGTGAAATATGATTTATGATGGGATTATCGTCGTTATAATGTTTTAAATGACTTTTCGTAAGTCGTCGATAAATTTTTAGCTATTTGGGTAATTTTTTCTTTACTTTATTTTGTCATTTAGTTTAAGCTATTGCTTGTTTCTCGTTTTGCGCCTTGCCGGGGAAACTTTTTCACGAGTCTCTTCGGCGCTTCGATTGAATCGACATATTTATGTAGAATATAAGGGAGGAGGCGCCTGGTGTTCTCTGTTCTTGTTCTACGTTATCAATGCAAACGGTTAGGTCTACTGAAGTTCGTTTGTGTTGTATTAAAATGATAGGTTTGCGAGACCAGGAGAAACGAAACTTAACGAAGTCAAACTACAGTCCGTACTCCCTAATTATATTTACCGTGCGAAACGAAAAGTATGGTTGACGTACGTGAATGAAGAAAAAAAGTGAAAAAGTATCGCGATGAAGATTTTTTATAAAAGATAAGAAAAAAAAATTCGGCGAAAGAACGACAGCGGTAGCGGTAATAGCAAAGGACGAAGTATATCTGATCCCTGAGTAAAGAAAGCGCCAAGGGTTGGGAAGTGACGGAAAGAAGAAGAGGAAGGGGAAGAGTGGGTGGAGGAAAAAAGATAAAAATAGAAAAGAATGAAATCCGAGAGAAGGCTTCACAGACAATTACTTCACTCGAGCAAATTGAGTCTCCTGCTGGGCAAAAAGGACCTTTTGCCGTTCAGTCAGCCATTTTCATCTGGGAATAAAGGATTTCGTCTGGCGTAAGTCGTCCTCGGTGGGTTTGGCTTAAATCATAACCGGACGCATGTCCGGAAGTGCTTCCGGTTGGTTAAACTCGCTAAGAAATTGTACAATTTCCGTAAGGCGAATAGCCCAGCTTAGTCCTTTGAAAGGTTGAAAAAAATGTATTTTCCTTGAAAGAAATTAATTTCTTATTTAACAACGCGGCAAGTTCCTCGTGCCTTCAATTTCCCTGGCGAGACCCGGCACAGTTGGTACCACTGTTCGGAAGGGTCGCACTGCCGAATCGCATAGGTGTACTATTACCTTTATCCAATTCACTATACCCGTTTCTATACCCGGTACACTTTGTTACGATAAAGCTCCACTGACACTGTAAAGCTTCGCGCTTTACACGCTAGGGGCGCTGCTCGTTCTTTTTTCTCCTTACAGTTAACACTCTATACAATCGGAATGCTTAAACGCGGAAATTGAATATTACCAATTGAATTTTCATTCGAGCCAATTCGGCCTGTGTCGTCAGACAGATCGTTTTTAAAAGAGCACTGGGTATATATATATCGCTTTCACGAGTATCACGAAATGCTTGCACGAAGTACAAAAAGCTTTTTTTAAAATGGAATAGAAGTAATTTTGAATTCATAAGAAATACGCTCTGACCGAATCATCCCCTCATTTTATCTATTGCCGTGAGTAAATATAATCTTTAGGGGGTTGGTTATTGTGCGTGCGGCAGAATCATCAGTCAATTTCGAGAGGATCAGAGTGTCGAGTAGCGATTCGATATTATTTCTCAACAATGCGTTGAAAAGCATGTGTGGGCTGGAGAGGAGGGAGGGGATGCTTCGCAGTGAGCAGGAAGGGAGGGGAGGAGCATGATCGTATAGCAGAGTGAGCTACGACCGAAGTAAGAGGCGGAGGGGTGGAAGAGGGTGGAACTCGTCTTTTGGTGAAAATCGCAAAAAGCTCTCTGAACCCGATGGAAGATAAACATAGGAATCGTCTGGGAAATCCAATATCGAGTTATTCTGATTGGTTTGAAGTAAGACGTTGCTGTTGCCGGGTATTGCTGTGTGGAATGTGACTAAGGGGCAGAGATGGGTAAATAAGGAAAAGGAGCAACAAGGGATTCTTCGAAGAGGACGATACAATGAAAAATACAAGAGTAGAGATTGGAGATAAAATTTATTAAGAAGAATCGAATATTAACGTTAATTAATTCGCGTAAATATTTTACACAGAAAAATTCTTTCCATATGACCGATACAGCTGTGGACGCTTTTGCGTAATTTTTCTTTGAAAAATCGCAAAACCTGTCGCTTCATCAATAGTAAATCATAGGAGATACACAAGACATCCAGTCGATAAGGGATGTCGACTTTATCCTTTTTCTATCCATAAATAATAGCATTCTCGATTCCGGTGTGGCAATACTCCGTAACGGGTATAACAATGTACCCGGGGTACAGTGGACGAGCGAACTCTTTTCTTTTTTAGTCTGACCCATGACCTACCTATATCTACTGATATTGTCCTCGGTCACTACGCTTAACCGAATTTCTTGGCTTACGCGGTTATTTGGCAATTTATGGCTACGGCATCTGACCAGTCTATGTGTCATTCCAGACATTGCCATCTATCAGCCGCGTCACGGCTCGCTGAATCCTGAACACACGGACGCCGGAGCGTCCCGACGCTCTCTCTACGCACGGACGACGCCTCTTAGGTATGTATGGGAATATTAGTAATTTTTATTATCTTCTTTCCTTGTAGACGATGTTAAGTCTGTTTTATTATTTCCCTAGGATGCAATCTAATTCAGGAGATTTGCACGAGGGAAGTGCATCTGCAGCTGCATACGACGGGGAACGAAAGTGCAGCGACGTGCATAAGGGTGAGTGAGGAATAAAAAGACGCGCGCGGATGGTGTAAAACGTGTTTATGGATATATTCGTAGAGGGGTCGAAGGGGGAGTGACGATTTGTCCGGGGAGGGGGGGGGGGGGGGTGTTGATTCGTAAAATGCAATGAAAAGGGGAGCTGCAGTTGGATAAGGGTAGGACAGCACTAATGAGCCGTTAATGGTAAATAAATGGACCATCGTGCTCCGGGTGCATTGCAACAGCACGTCGGGAACGTGACGTCAGCTCTACGTTGCAGTTGATTAATGAGAGGGAGGCTGCTTTGTCCCTGGCAGAGGTCAATTACATAGAAACGTCTTTCCGTAACTCGAGGATGCACTTGGTGAAGATTTTCATATTATTCTTCGTCGCTTTATTCAGCTTGGCTGCAAATTTATATATGGCTTCTTTTTTTTTTTTTTTTTTTTTTTCTTCACGTCACTCTCTTTTCATCCCTAGTTGGCTTTGTCCGTCGGTGACAAGATGGCGGCTTGCTCTCGCATAATGGCCGCCGTGTGCGAACGTCTTTGAATCCTCCCTATGGGACTTCCGGTGCGACCGGATTCCTTAAGGCGTTACCGTTGGCGGCCGTGGCGATTCTTGCGCGAACTTTTGGCGAATAAATCGATGCGAAATATTATCGTGTCTATTGTATCGGGAAATTTATAACGGTTTGCGGAAACGTTAAGTTTCTCTGTTGATAAATCAGAGAACTTTTTCCCTACGGCGAGCAACTTCACGTCGTTGAGCTCTGGCTGTATCTTTTCCTTTCTATTTTTCTTTCTCTTGTTTCCGCTTTTTTATTTTCTTCTTCTTCTTCTTCTTTCGCTACTCCTATACTTTCCTCTACCTCGTCTCATTCTTCGTTCTCTCCTTCTACTCGTTGGCTTTGTGTCCGATTCCTGCCGTATGCACTTACTCGTATTCCTCCTTCCTTACGGCGTCGCGACGCGGCTTTGCTTCTCAAAAACATTGCAGAAGAAAGTTTAGCCCTGCGACGACACTTTTAAGGAAGCTTCTTGGTAACTTGCTCCCACTATTGTTGACATTGCGGAGAACCTAGTGAGATGATGCTTTTAATGGATACAGCCTCACTGGTCCAGTACAGGAAGTCTATGGGTTTTTAATCTTTATAATAATTGATCTACTGGGTTATTGATCCATTCGAATCTGTTATAGATAAATAATTAATTTCTTGAATATTGTAAGTCTATAACAAATTCACCATCTTGCCAGTTCCATTAGATTCGCCATTTTGAAGTCCTTATTCACAGCATCAGGCTCTTCCTTTGATCAGTCAGGACAACCTCAGGCGTCCCACACACGTCCTTTCTCTGAGTACATTCTGCATTCACAATGAGCTCGTAATTCACGTTCCGTTCATTCGCTGAGCTTGCACCTGGTCAAAGTACTGAATAATCCTCTTTACAATTTAACATCGTCGTCAACCATCTGCTATCTTTGAGACCAGTTAACGTTACTGACCGTCAAAAGATAGCTTGTCCATAATTTTTTCAAAATTTAACTATAGATCTCGTTACTTTTTGAAAATCAAATGACCTGTTAACGAAGCTCATTGTTGATCCTCGTGCATTTACACCTCTGTCCAATTGATTCAGTTGGTTGACGTCATTCAAACGAAGCCAAGAACAATCTTCCCTGGAGAGATTTCCGAAACTTGCCCTGAAAAGAGAAAAATACAGGTACAACTTTAGCCAAAGTAATTTGTCTTGTAGCATCTGTTGAGATAAAATAAATGATCTCCCAGGATACGTCTCATCGAGTACGTTGGGGGGGTTCCGTGTGTCAGCAAGGAGGTGCGAAGATCCTTGAAAGTCCTGAATTCCCTCTCAGCGGTCTAAGGAAGTGGTCTTAGTCCCGTGGAGGATAATCCTGAAGGTGGTAAAGAGGATTCGTGATCACTCCAAGGATTTAATAATCTGCAGCTTCGGTCCAGTGAAGACGCTGGAAGACGCTGTGAGTATTGATCAAGTGACAGAGGATGTAGAAATTCATAATAGGTTGGTATGTATCTTTGCCAGGGGATGCTGAGGTCTAATTTGAATGGGTCTAACTATTAGGAGCCATCCTTGTTACTATCACTACCAGCCGTTGAGACAACCTTGAAGTTATATCGGGTACCTTCGACGGTATAAGGGTACTTCCAGTATTGTAGTAATATCCTGGAACGACAATGGTTCCACACTTCAGTGAAGTGAAAATCGACGAAGTGAAGTGCGTCGCGTCAAGTGGGGCATTCTATACTTAGTAATAGGCGTTGTGTTCGGAAAACGGTTCCATCTATATAATTGAATTCATTTCAGGGATGCTGGAAGTACCGGGAATTCTCAACCGTTGCTCGAACGGATGTGTGATATCAATGGGGGAAAATTATTAGCAGAATACACCATGACGATTATCAGATTCAAACTCTGTACATTCAGCGTGAATGTAGCAGATAATATATATTATTAATTGTATTTGGACTGTAATGTAAGATGTATTTACCAATTTATCTGGACCATGCGATTTTAGATGGTCCAGATGCTTTCTTATGCGATTTGGGATTATTAAGGATGCTGCGTGGGACTTGTCGTCCAACAGATTATCGTTAGGCTGACCGCATTACATTAGACGGGGTCCGAGGAGGCGGATGTGACGTCTTTGTAGAACGTTGCCCATCATTCATCCTCTATCCTAAGCAAATCGCACATCCCTCACTCACGCTCGATTGATTTGAATAAAAGGTCCGGGAAACATATTTCAGAAAGGCGACCAATGAAATAGTGAGAACAGCTCCTGGCAGTGGGCGGTGAATACTTTTAGGTATATTATATATGTATGTATCAAATAGAATGCATGTTTGCGGTGAAACGATGTCATTGTGAATTCCATGTGTTCCTTGTCATAGGTCTTGGACTCTGCATGAGTCTTCAAGATTTCCAGTGTCCCTGGTGGCAGCCTCAGCAGCCTCATGACAGAAATAGACGAGGTATGGCCACTACCGAACGTATTTTGGTCCGGATCGGGCAGGTCCAATGATGTGGCGTTTGAAGCTAAAATGATGCTACTTCCTGCAACAAGGCCACCGCGATAGAAGTCTCAATTTGAATGGTTCGCACAGAGATAAGTAGGAAAATACACAACGCTACGGTTTAGGCGAGAGACTCGGGCTTACGCGCAGACTCAGCGAGTTGGCGGAGTGGGGGGAGCACATAAGGCAGTGTCCGGACTCACAGCGCTCATTTTTCCTCGAGCCGGTCTCCTATACTGGTCTCTTGGAAATACCCCTCTCGTCCATTTCCAACTTCCTTCTTTGTCGATATTTATTTCTTTATCCCTCATTCTTTACTTTCTCACTTATCTCTTTCCTTGTTTCTTCTCTACTTTTATAACTTCATTCCTTACTTTTCTACATTTTGACTTCTTTAGTTCTATCTTCCCTTCTGATTTCTCGTTTTACTCTGTTCGCTCTCACTCTCCATTGTGCTTGTTTTACTTTTCCTATATTTATTTCTTCTTTACTTCCTTATTTATCTCTTTACTCATTTCTTCTCTACTATTATAACTCCATTCCTTACTTTTCTACATTTTGACTTCTTTATTTCTATGTTCCCTTCTGATTTCTCGTTTTGCTCTGTTCGCTCTCACTCTCCATTGTGCTTGTTTTACTTTTCCTATATTTATTTCTTCTTTACTTCCTTATTTCGATATATTTCATTCTTTACTTTCT
>JARQTC010000328.1:1532839-1582576 GCA_030142495.1 Cephus runcator | reverse complement strand
TCGTCCATATTGATTACTTTTTTAACATACAACGCCAAGTTGCGCCAAGTCGAACGGTGATAGCATGAGCTTGTAAAACGCATACAATCCAACTCCAACGGGGTATACAACTGCTCATAAGCATGAGCGCTGAAAGCACGTAAGCGCACAAGTCAAACGCACTCTATGATTCGCTTGTAACAAGGAGCGGCGATGCTCACAGACACCACTCATGTACACGCGATTCTGAACTCGCCGCGCAGTAGTGGGGGAGAACACTCGAGCAACGAATTTCTTAGAATCCTATTCCCTTACTGTACCTAACGTTAGCTTATAACGAGGTAGTACTCCACTCCAAATGGTACAATTTGTCGCATAGGCTATTTTTTTATAATTCCCGGTCTGGTCGTGGAGGGACTGAGGATGTCGCACAAACATTATAGAATGAACAGTCAATTATATATATGGATAACTGTCAAATTCGTTTTACTTTTGATACTATCATGAATGATATATTTCATATTTTAATGATTGAAAATTCAAGATGACCGTTTACGGTTTCCATTTCTTTAAAAACTTTTTATTGACAATATTTATGAATTACCATTTAAAATGTTAATTGAATTTGTACAGATATATGTATAGTATAAAAAAAGTATTAGACATACTTATCTAATAAAATTTGTTTCTAACGAATACTTTTTAATGGATGTTTCCATCATTTACGTTATAGATGGTTATCAATAGTTTTGTATTAACTGCGTATGTACATACATACAATAAGATATCAATTAAGCAAGCCATTATCTACCAGCTTTGTTCCCCAGTATCTTTGATAATACACAAATAGAAAATATTCCATAGAGAAAATATCACTTGTAAAAGGCTAAATAGCTATTTAACGACAAAATGATTTTCCACAAGCAATTTTCTCACTAATGCATAAAATTCTATTAACGTATCAACTTATTATGTTCAACATTTGATAAATAGTAGAAACGATAACATTAGCAGACGCCAATATAATCACAAAAGAAATAAATACATATACAAGCTGACAGTAGGACGTAGAAAATAAATGAAACAAAATACATAAAGTACTTAAAATGTTTCTATTACATGACTTACCTTAAACCCAGTGGTAAAAGATGCGGCAATTGTCGTAGACGCGGTCGCTTAATTGGTAACCATTTCTCTGGAAATTGATGGTCGAGTCTTACTTTAAAACCATATTTCGCAATGTCGTTATCAACAGAAAGTTCGTTGTTCGTTGGTAACTCCATTTTATTAACGTAATAGTCGAGACTATTGTTGCCAAACACAGTTTATTCGCCTTTTGACTGATCACTTTGCAGAAGAACCTAACCTATCACCACAGTACACAATCTTGTTTGAATTAAAGATTTTATGCTGTGACTTGTATCAATTATACTTTGACTAGCTCTGACATACGTTTCATTTTAACAGATAAGCTATCTAGTTTCACAGCCATATTCTTCCCTTCAACCATTAAGAGGACCATTGACTACTAATCTTTTATCATATCACTTGATACATTGAAGTAATGTTATCTTATCGATTCTCATATACATCCAACTGCAGTTAGATTGCAAATATGGGACAAGATTCTATAATCTTCCTGTCCAAATCTATCTGAATTATATCAATATCGTTACTTGATTTATATTATCTTGTTTAACTTCTTTATCGACGAAATTAAATGTATTATAAACTTGTAGCATCAACATGAGTAATGCCATTAGTATGAACTGGTTAAATTCGACTGAAGGGGAATCTCTTTTGCATCATTTCTATAACAGATCTACCAATAAAAGACGGTTTTATGGTATATTATATGGTCATGTTCTAATAAATAAGATCAGATACTACTTCATTGTATCATTTCTATAATTTTACTTTTAGGCATTCTCGAAAGGCCACCATTACCATCTTCCATTGAAGAAGTTACATACAAGATATTTATAATTGGTAGATCAGGAGTTGGTAAAACTTCAGTAGTATCTCGTTTGGCTGGAAATATTGGATATAGTGGCTATTTTGAAACTAATGGTATCAAAAAAACAACAATATATTGGCCAGTGAAAATTTGGGACAAAGTAGTCCTCTTTAAATTATATTTCTGGGATACATCTGAAAACAGCATTAAGAAGTACAATCATATCTTACCAGTAAGTTTTTATGTATTAGGATCGCATAATGGGTACATTGCAAAGTATGTTTATTCCTTATTTTTAAAATACAACTTCTGTAAATAAGTGTCATTTTACACCAGGCGTGTAAAGATAAGGTGGATGCTGTGTGTACTGTTTTTTCCTTTGATGATGCAAGTAGCTTCAACGATGTACCGCAACTTATGAATTCTATGAGTGCCATTGCAGAAAAACCTGGCAATATTGTAATTGGAACAAAGTAAGTAAATATTTGTAACAAATTTAAATCAGAAACAAACATAACTTATTATCCTATGTTTTAGATACCGTGCCTGGTCATCACTAGCTGTAACCGACACTCAAGTTAATGAATTTGAAGAAAAATGGAAAGTTAAAATCATTAGAATTGACACCCACAAATCTGTCACCAGACCAGAAATATTTGATTGTTCGTATCAATTAAATTGGATATGTGAAACATTGTGGGACAGAGATCAGGAATTTATATCCAAACAGGTGGTACAAGTATAATAAAATTAAGAATTCTGATAATGGATGCTGGAGATATTAGGATTGCAGTAAGAAATTCATTCCTTACATCTTTGATAGTGAGTATTAATACATAATATATCATTAAAATAATAATTACTATCTACATTAATTTAAAAATACTAAAACATACCAAAACTCAGTCCTGTATGAACACTATGTGGAAAAGAAACACACAGCTTAGAAATCCAACTGGATGAAGTAAACGTAAAATCTTATCTATCCAGGTAGCATATATCTTGAGACCTTCATTTATTTCAAATTCCAACATTATATCCTAAAATAATAAGCAAGGATAAATTTAATTTCTCTATTCCATTTGTTATTGATATAATTAACGCACCTCTTTGTTCACATGGAATATATGTAATGTGTTCACTATGATGCTTTCCAATAAAGGTAATAAAGTAAAAATTGTACATATTCCAAACCAGATATCAAGCGCTTTGATGCAATCGATACAAATTACAGTATAACTGGTTAAAACATGGAGATAAAGAAGACCAGCAATTGCAAAAATACATAAAATGACACGCGAGTTTATTGCTGAAATGATAATTAATAGTTTATTCATTTATAGTAAAACTTAATTAATCAACATACCTGACCCTTCCAACCAAAAAACACTATATGATACAATAACCAATATAATACTGGGTACCATAGATGTTAATATAACATGACGGCTGTTTCGAGCAATGAAAATTTCCGCTACTAAGACACTGAAGTTTCCTGAATCTCGGTAATCAACATTTTCGTCACTTATTATTTTAAATAATTTAAATGATGTTGAATTTTTCATATTCTTTACCATCACTGCTTCATACATATCCCATTTTAAATTGACCTCATCCAAAGTAAATCTATCTACAAATAATTTCACTAATTTTTAATAGTTACACGGACACAGAATGAATTTGTATTGTTAACACAATTTACAGACAATTTACATATTTTTGACAATTTTTACTTTACAACCAAATAGCATATAATTATCTCTAGGAAATTCAAACTTGTGAATCTATTATGGATATCTGATGATGTAATTCTAGAATATATGTATACTAGTTGATATTTATGGAATTGCAGGAGAATATCCTGTCAGGATGACAACCAAGCAGCCAGGTGAAAACGAGATGGAATTAACTACACATCGACATTCTGACAGGATGTTCTCCTGCAATTCCATGTATATCTACACAGCCGACATTTCACATTACTCATTAGTTGATATTGTTTACTTACAGGAGCTAATTTTAAGAATGCACTTTTGAGTGTCGAAAGGATATTTTTTCATGTCCATCGAACAATCTGACTTTACAGAATATTTTTCGCTATATATGACACTTCCGTTTGAAGTACCACGCCAAAATTGTGTAGAATCTTTGACAATAGTCATATCGGCAGTAGCAAATGTAATTTTTGGTTGCCAAATAGCACCCATTACTGCCAATTTTCTGGTCTCGTCGTCCGGTGCTAATCGATGATCCTGCCACTTTTGCGTCATTGCCAATTGATATTCAACTACCTATCATTTAAAAAAACAATGCAAAATTCTTTATCCATAAATTCAATTGAATTTATAGAATTTTTAGTATACCATAGTAGTCGGATCCAAAATTGTCATCTTCTCCATTGTCAATGACACGTTGACAATTGTCGTTACTATAAATAATCATTCCATATTTAAAAACTACACAATACAATTTTCTACAGAAAATGTATATCAATTACCAGTTTCCTGCAACAATGGTCGATTTATCGAAGTTTGATAAATTGGTTGAGTCCATTGTCTCAATTTGGAATTGGATAATTTGCATGGACTTTCCGTCAGAACAAGGGAAAGGCTAAAGTTAATTAAACCGTATTATTTTTGTAACAATAATTTTGTTTTAGAAATATACTTACATTGCAGAAAATATCACAAATCGCAGATATTCCAAAGATGACATCACAAATAATAAGTCAAGTAGATAAAAAAAAAGAAGTGACCAGAACTTTAACTCAGATCAGAACTAAATCAAATATAAATGTATTAAATTTATTTATTTTACATAACAATCAATTGTAACCATCTAGTAACTGCCACGTTTTGAATCTTACTCAAGTAACTGAATATTCATATAGCAATATTATGATGTCATTGACTGTTCATCAGTGCCTGCGTTACTCATTATAAAGTTTATATTAGAGTAAAAAACCGAGATCAAATAATCTATCTCGAACCCGTTCCCGTCGTTAGAATATGTTGAAAAATACCACGATGCAATTTAATTAAACCAGTCGCGTCGTATCTAATATATGATAATAAACCATGTTTCTAAAGTATTAAAAGGAGACTAGGATAAGCTTAAACGTTAGGAATGATTCTTTTTTTTCCCCTTAATTAAGATGGACTTAGTTTTGTCATGGGATAAACTAAGCTATACAATCCCACTGCTGATGAGATGAAACCAAGTAGACCAATTACCCCAGGACTGAGTCTGGTATACCCTAGAGCTGTCAGTGGAATAAAGAGGTCACACCCATTTTTGACAAAATCTACAAGAACATCTTTATGATCTTTGACCCGGAGAATATACTGACACTGTTGCACGATATTATTTTGTAAAGTCAGACTTGTTCTGTTACGTGAAGACATGCTTTCACGTTCTATAATTTGAACAATCTCATAGACATCTCTGACAAGGTTCATGATTATAGTCATCAACCAATACCTGTTTGCTACATTGGACCATTTTTCAATATTGACCTGAAAAACACCAGCTCTACCTATCCAGATAATATGATCAGCCAAAAGGAACAAAGCATTTGAAATCTTGGACATTGTCAAAGTCACCCTCACTATTAAGTCTGGATACTTCATAATCTTCAATGCAGAGTATAATGAATCCAAGAATCTTCCCATGCGTAATACTGGAATCAATAAGATATGAATGAACGTAATTATCAGATTTCAGTATTTAAAGGTGGAATATTTCAAGAAAGTGTACATTTTCTAAAAGAGCTAAAGGTATATTCCAAACTTTTGAGAACATCAATGGAATGTGTTGAACTATGACCATTTTGTGCGTAATACCAACAAGCTCGGCTTCCATACTGCAATAATCTGTCAACAAAAATTAGTGCAATTGTATTTTTGCCGTATTTATAAAAGTAATCTTCGTTTGATTGATAAAAATTGATCGACTGTGTTTATAATCTAGGGATTTTTCATATGACGCGTCACAAAGTCTAGTTCCAAAATAAGGAATGTGGCGTCGCTCGACATGTCCTATTCTCATATAGATCGAACGACTAACCTGATTATTTTATCTCTTCCAATAGTCTGATTGTTTATTTTAATCACCGTGTCCATAATGCCGTTTTTTTAGTAATTGATATTCAATAAAATAATTAAAGAATCTAATGAAATTTCGTAGTTCAAAATCGGACAATTTTCGAAGCATTCAGAGTAGCGTAAATACCCTTTACCCCAGTTAGCCCCCCTGACAGAAACTGATCAGATCAGGTCGGTTCTCCGAATGTCCGTCGTCTTCGTCACGAAATTTCGCCACACGTGGCGCTAGTAGCTTTCTGCTCATAGTCCGGGAGCCAGCGACAGGTTTTTGTGACCAATACCAACCCGGCTGATTTTCATTTCTGTAATTCGTATTATCTTGTTCTCATGCCTCGTGGACGTCAGCTGCGGTACCATGGGTGGATTGGACAACGGCAGCCTCCCACGCACGTTAAAAAAAATTAGTAAGGCCCGGTTCCACAAACACGGTTTACTGTTTAAACTGGGTTTATCTCCGCTATTAGCCAATCAGAAATTTGTATTTTGAAGATAAACCGAGTTTAAACAATAAACCGTGTTTGTGGAACCGGGCCTAAATAAGCGAAACCAACCCGGCTGAAAATTTATGTATGGTTTAAGTATGTTGCATAGAATATAAAAATAATAATCAGCTGACTGTAACACGGTGAAGTATACGTCAGCTGCTTATACAAACATGCTTAAAAAAATTAGTTTAGTGATTTCAACCCGATTGGAAATTGATTATATAATAGTTGACATGATACTAGAAATAAAAAAATAGCTGATTAAATGCCAGGGGAAAATCCGTCAGCTTCTGTATCAAAGGTGCACGCGGCGCTCACACCTTTCATTGACTCAGCTGACGGTCTTTCCACCGACATATAGCCACCTGATTGTTTTTTTTTATATTCTATGCAACATACTTAAACCATAAATAAATTTTCAGCCGGGTTGGTTTCGCTTATTTATTTATTTTTTTAACGTGCGTAGGAGGCTGCCGTTGCCCAACCCACCGTTACTGAACCAGTTGACTTTCACGAGGCTTATTATAACAACACCATATGAAGCATATTACATAATATTAGCCGGATTAAAATGACTGACCAAAATATGTCAGTGACGCCCGGACTATCAGTATCCTTGAAACGAAATTGAAAGCGCAATTTATACTTAGTAACCTTTAATATTCGAAATACACAGCCAAAGTTATTGCCTTTATTTATACATAAAATATAAAACTCAAAGTTGCCTTATAACATCGGCATCCCAATAATTTGTATACCTTCTTCTTTTGTACTCAAGATCCTTTTTTTTTGTAAGCATCAATAAATAAAGGAAACACTCTTGAAGAACTCTCGCAATAACTCACGGGCCATGCTGGCGCGTACGTACGGGCGCTAGTCAGCATGAGTAAACGGGACCTGTTTTTTTGTCAACCACATTGGCAACCAAATGGATCCGTTCACTGACTTGTCTTTTGCGTGAGAATCTTTCGAGAAACTTTTCCACGCTTTCTCTTTCCTGAACATTTCCCGCGACAAGAAAACGACTTACAACGCTTCGGGACTCTTCTCTTACAGGCAGCTCTAATTTAACTTCGAACGAGCCAACTTCATACTCACGACAGTATTCCCGTTGGTTTAACATTCTTTTCTTGTCCACATATTAGACGTAGTTATGTGGCGAATAGATTAGAAAATTGCGTTATAGTATGATATAAACTTTATGTAGATTCAGTTTCAGTTAATTACATTTTATGTATTGATTAATTTTCTCGTCTGTTAGATTTGAAATAGGTAGAGGAGGAAATTCCCATGTTCATATTACTTTAAACTTCCCGGTCACATTGCGCTATGTCTATAGCTAATATAGCGGCAAATTCCTAACAAGTTGGTTTTATATCATAATCGTACAGTGGCTTTCGCTTTTCTTTCAAGTATCAAGAGTTCCCTTTTCCTTATCAAGTCTTTCTTTCTCCTTTCTAATTCTTTTCCTTTCTTTATCACCTATCTCCACCTGATAATTAATCAGTCGCGAGGAAACGCTGGGGCATTCCAAAGACGAATTGAACTCTCCCTCCTGCCCGCGAATCAACTACTCCTGACGCCATCTACATCGGTCGATAACTTTCCGCTCGAGCCTAGGAGTATATATATACCGCCACTGCATATGTTCTACCGTGTAGGGCTGAAATAGAATTAACCAATTAAAAACGAGATTTGAGCGGAATAAGCTAACTTGATTGGTTAACTCTATTTCAACCCTGCACGGTAGAAACTAAGCCACTGAGAAATATAGGAACACTGGAGCCTGTATGCGGAGATAGCCCTGTAACCGTGATACTATCTCACTCATTCTCTGTAGTATGTTGTCCTTTTCAAATTGAATTGCGCATAGCGCCACGTATAGGAGGGCAGAGGAGTTAAAAACGCGGACAGAACGAGAATATTTATTCGGACAGTGCCAAGCGTGTCAGGAGCCTGACCCCAGCTAATCATATCACAACCAAATAATAATGATCAAAATTTGTAATGAGATTTGTAGACAAATTTATATGAAAAATGAATAAAATTAATTTACACTGAGCGTTCGAGAACCTAATCTAAATGTAAACAGTCGTGATATTAGGTTCGAATGATACCAACACGAGCTCATTGCTTTAAGCCAATTGCCGAAGAACCCGCCGTATATAAACCAATCAAATAATGTTTGTCAGAATAACGTAAATAAGTCAAAGATTGTTATTGGCTACTAAGTTGGCGTCCTTTCCTAATCCCGCTCTCCTTGCCAATCACGTGATTTATACTACGTGACTCGTTAATGCAACTCTGTTCAGCCATATTGTGTGTGTAGCGCGGGTCTCTGACGCGTGTATGGGCTTCTCGGAGCGTTTTCTTTGAGTAAAAAGTGCGCGTACGTGGGTATATCGCACGATTTTGTGAAAAAATGGATCCCGCGAAGTTAAAAGTGGTTGAATTACGTGCTGAACTATCGCAGCGTGGTCTAGATGCGAAAGGAAACAAGGCGGTTCTCGTCGAACGACTTCGTAAGGCGTTGGAAGAAGAAACTGGCAATCGTGAGTAAAATTTTACATGAGAAAATGTATTCATATATATTTTGCAAATATTTATTTCGAGAATTGTTTCGCACTCTTTAAAGTTGATTTATCTTGTTTATATTTATGGATTTAATCATTAATCATCGATGCCTAGTTGTTTTAGTATCCTTGTTTCATAGTGAATGGCGCGAAATTCCCTATGATGCGAAAGGAGGTCACTCCTCTTCGTTCGTTAACGACTGTAGTTCAGCTGATTATTTCATTGGAATTTAAACAAAAATTCTTTTCATTTTCAGACCCAGTTGATACTATTATTACTGAAACGGATACTGAAGATACTGGAGATAGTTTAAAAGAAACAAGAGAAAAATCACCAGAGCCTTCAAAGACAGTCCCGACGCCAAAGACTCCAGTCAGAGGTGCTCGAAGTTCTACCGCTACTACACCAGTTAAAACACCTCCCAGGGCTGCTGCTAAGACACCGTCTACACCGGTTTCTGCAAAACAGCCTTCTCCTATTAAGACACCGACTCAAGAAAAACCCCAAGAAATTGAACCTAGAAGTGCTGAGTCAGTTATAGAAAAGCCAAAAGAAGTAGAAGATCCACAGTTATCTCCAGTACCTGCAGAAACATCTGAACAAGAGCCAGAAAGTTCTTTAAAATCTGCAGAGGCTGATATACTGCCGGCAAGTCCACAAAATGTTTCACACAATGAAGAAAGTACAGAAAAATCAGATGCTAATGTTGACAGAGAAAGTCCTGTAAAGTCAACTGATCACGTTAAAGATATATCCGATCTACCAGATATAGTAGAAGATACAGGAGAACAAAAGTCAGAAATGGTAGAGGAATTGCAAGAAGTAGTACAAGAATCTTCAGAATCTTTAGCAGAAAGTTCAGTAAAAGGTGAACAAGATGATAAAGATATAAAATCAGAACCTATCCAAGAGGAAGAGCACTCTTCTTTAATGGAAGAAGCTTCGATACAGGTAAAGGCTGAGGAAAGGATGGAGGAGGATGTCCCATCATCGACGGAAGTTACCAAAGCTGAGTCAGATGACATTATAAAGAAAGAAGAAACTGAAGAACCAGTGGAGGAACTTCCAAAAAAAATAGAAGAAAGTTCTGTGAAACGAGAAGAGGTTAGTCATTGTATATAGCTATAATTAGTCCTTTTTCACTATCTTTGCCAAAAGTTATTGTATATGCATGATTTTTCTTAAGGATGTAGAGATGAAAGAGCAAACAGAACGAGAGAGCGAAGTTAAAGATAGGGATCGCAAGGATCGTAAAGATCGGAAACGAAAGAGATCACCAAGTCCTCGCGAAGAACGTCACATTACACCACCATTAATACGAGCTGAAGATGAGCCAGAGTTCGACGAAGATGCAGTTCTCCTATCGTGGTGTAAGTTCACACAAAAAATTATTCACAACCGAATCCTTATTGACACACAAAACATTTAATCGCTTTTCAATGTTACAGATGACTCTGATCTGAATCTGATGATCAATAAGGATAGTTTTTGTTCAGCAACTCCAATGCATAGTGATGGTTTTTGTTACATTTGGGCCGGTGCCAGAGCATCCTATGGATTCACATGTGGCAAGGTCTACTATGAAACTAAGATTATCGAACACTGTCCAATTAATCTTCAAGATGAGGAGAACTCACATGTTCTCAGAGTCGGTTGGTCCGTAGTGCAAACGTCAATGCAACTTGGCGAGGAAAAGTTGAGTTACGGATATGGCGGCACTGGGAAAAAGTCCACCAACAACAAATTCACAGATTACGGAGGAACTTTTACTAAAGACGATGTCGTTGGCTGCTTCTTGGACATGTCCAACGACGAGAACGTCATCATGTCTTACACCTTGAATGGAGAGAATTTGGGCGAGGCCTTTACCATTTCCAAAGCGGAACTCGGTGAAAAGGCTTTGTTTCCTCACGTCTTATCAAAGAATTGTTCGTTCGCGTGCAATTTCGGCCAGGAAGAAAGTTGGATTAAGGGCATTCCTGTAGAATACGTACCTGTCGGTACTGTCGAGCTCAAAGACAGAACGCCTGGACCTAGACGACCTAGCAAGAAACAAGACTGCGAGATGATTATGATGTGTGGTTTACCTGCAGCAGGTAAAACTTTCTGGGCCAACAAGTATGCTGCGGAACATGCAGACAAGATGTACAACATCCTTAGTACCAATTATCTCATTGACAAAATGAAGGTGAGTTTTGGTATACATTTATTAAATTATCAAAACTATTTACTAATAAAGGCTACGCAATGGTGAAATAAGGTTAACTAAAACTGCATGTATAAATGACACTAGTGACACATGTTTGTAGCGAAATAAAATTGAAAAAAATTAATGTTCTTTAACAGCATTTAGATATGTGTTTCTCGTACTAAACAATTTTTCACAATTTCTTTTTCTAGGTTATGGGTCTACCTCGCAAAAGAAACTATCATGGTCGCTGGGAAGTACTAATCGACAAGTGCACACGTGCCCTTAACAAGCTCTTGGACGTCGCATCGTGCAGAAGACGCAACTACATCTTGGATCAGGTGAGACTGAAACTTAAACCATACATCAAACTATCAAGGATTGTTAATTGCATATAACTAGCATATTTGCATAAGTTGAATTATGATATATCTTGGTCTACCTTACTCAAAATAAGAGCAAGGAATTATCAAGTCGTTCTTGATATACTGTTAGAAGTCATAAGGCATTCGCCTCCAAGATAATCATAGAAAATTCCATTTTGAAAATTTGAATGTCAAAGTATGAGTATTAAGAAAAGAAAAATGTCAGAGAACTGTTTGGTAAGTTTGACTGTGACTTGTACAAAAAGAAAAGAAAAAAATCGTATTGGAAGATCTGGTGTGTAAGCAGCCTGAATTTCGTAAGTAATCTCTGCTAAATTTTTGCTTTATTCGGGTACGTTTCAGCGTCATCATGAATTCTAGTCGTGTACTCGAATTGCTAAATGTAGTTGATTAACCACTTTTGTTGTGATTTACAAAAGTTGTTGTTTTAACAGTTTGGTTATTCGAATATTCACAATCTGAAATACTTTACGACAAACAGGTACGATTATTTTTAAGCTATTTTACAGTATTGGGAACGTCGTTATAGTAACGTTAAATTTCAAGGTAAGTTTCATTATGACTAAGGACCTTTAGTTAGGAAAAATGAAGAATTCCATTAAAATTTGAAATGTGGACGAAATTATCATACAATGATAACATCTAATAAGAATTTAAGTTTTGCTCGTGCAGCAATGATCAATCAAATGTGAATAGTTTCCGAAAACCGTTTATTGAGTAACGAATATAAAAAAAACATGCAAATGATATTTCCTTCGGAATTACTAGATACAGAACTGCCATCGACTTTTGAAACATGAACAAGAAAATACCTGCTTTGAATTGCACTTAAAAATTGTTAAATATCTAATGGTCATTAAAAAAAAAAGTTCCTTACGATGCTTCAAGTACCAAGAGGAAACGATTAGATAGGCACTTCCTGGTAAGTAAATTAGTATTAGTAATTAAAGGAGAAGCGAAAGATCAGAGCGCTTATGTCGCTTTTAAGGAAAAATGAAAGACAGTTAATCGAGGACGCAAAAGAAATTTCGTGGCAAGGAAAACATCTACATACTTTTCTACATATACCCATATATATTATGATGTATAATTAATTAAGCGCCCCCTCCATCGAGACTTAATAGATCTAATTAATAAATGGATTATTTGCCCGAATGACCAAGTGGTTATTCTCCGCGTGCGCGCATGCGCATCGCGGCGGCGACGTCTTAGAAAACCGATTGCATCATTGCGAATTCTCATGAAATCTGTATTTTCTATGGAACCGATACAGACAAACGTATATCCTTCCGCACAAAGGCGCAAAATGAGGCATTTCTATGGATTCCATCGGAGGGCGGTAGTTGTAGTACCAACGGATGAAGAGTTCAAGTTGCGCACCGCGAAGCGCGAGGCGATCGAAGGCAAGGATGTTCCTGATACCGCGGTCCTGGAAATGAAAGGTTGGTCCCTAAAACCCTCATCGAGAGCACATGCGCACCCTCTACGAAAATAACTAGGGTGCGTCTCTCGACGAGCCTAGCCACCAATTGTCATATTGTGTTGCCACAAGGTGAGCTTCCCAGGGCTTATGCGTTCCGCCCGTTGGTGACGTTCAGGATACATTATAATATCATCTCACTTGACCCAAACAATGAGTAACGAATAATCTGGGAAGCTGACTAACCTGATGCATACTCTTCTTCCTTCCTTTTTTCTTTTTTTTTTCTTTTTTTTAATTGTCCTCTCTGAGAGGAGTGCTCATTGTTTGTTCGCTTAGATTTACTGAATGTCTTCTTCCGACCTTCCAGCGAATTTCAGCTCGCCATCTACTGGTGAATCCTTTGACGTTGTCGAGTGGTCTGACCTGCCAGAAGACGAAGCCAAGAAGATCATTGAGAAATATAATAAGGAGGGAAGGGATGCTGGGTTTGGACAGCAACAGGTGAACAAGAAGCCTAGATTCGAACGGAGCGACAGTCATAGGGATAGTCGAGATTCGAGAAACAGTAGGGACTCCAGGGATAGCAGGGATCATCGCGATCGTAGAGGATGTAAGTATTTTTTTCTTGGTTTTGTGAAATAGTAGCACTATAGGTGGTTTCTGCGCTGTCATTAAGTAGCTTAGTATCTATATGTAGCACTCATTCTAAAATGGTAGTATTACGTTAAATGTTCATAGGAACAAATTTTAATCATACTGTATTGTTTATAGATCCTGATAGGAATAGAAATTCGGGTTGGCGTGGTGGAAGCAATTCAGGATGGCGGGACAGGCAGCAGCGTGGTGGTCATATGAGACACGGCGGAAGCTATGGGGGACCTCCTAGTGGCGGTTGGCGAGGAGGTGGTCGTGGCGGTCCAAGTGCTACGCCATCATCTTCACATCGTGGAGGAGAAAGAAGAGGCAGTGGAGGTGACAGAAGACCAGGAAATGATAGAAACCGACAAGCAGTTTCGCGACAAGGAAACTGGGCTCCTATGGGGTATACCATTTAAAGTTATATATAGTTGTATATGGTTCCATAGTTTTTGTTCCTGCTCATCTAGAGGTTTTTTATTATATACTCTATATTCGATTGTGTTTTTTTCTTATTTTTCAGGAGCTACCAAAGTTCACAGCCACAACAAGGTCACTGGAGCCAACCAGGTGGTAGCTGGTCAAGTGGCAGTGGTGGACAGTCACAACAACAAAATAACTGGAGCGGCCAACAGAGCGGTTGGGGTCAACAATCTTCTTGGGGAAATTGGAAAGGTTACGGTCAAGGAAGTTATAATCAATCTGGGTACGGTCAGCAAGGTTATGGCAACGGAAATTGGAATAACTGGAACTCACAGTATTACAATCAGTATTGGGGCCAACAACAACAACAACAACAAAGTGGACAGACAACCACAGCTGGTGGCCAGGCTGTAAGCAAACAATAATCCACCACAGTAAATCTTACTAGAGTGGAACAGAAAGTAAGGTATAGACGCCACTGAATAATACTAGTAGAATTTAAATTATTAGTTGGTGTGAAAAAAACAAAGGGTTTCGATGCACCTTAACTGTACTAGAGACTTGATTTTAGCATAGCTAAGTATCTTCAATCAAATAAGCAAATGGCTCCTGTTACAAATTTCTTTACACGTATTTAATTCCGTTAGCAATTAATATTAGTATATCCTAGATACTTCAGTGAAAATAAGGTACACTTGGCGCGAGATTGACCGAGTCTTTTGACAAGTTTTACGGCATTCAACTGGCACTACATACTTAATAATATATTTCAAAGGAAAACAAAGATCTACCGTAACCCACAGAGATATCGGCAAGTCCAATATCTCAATATATATTTTTCTATAATGGTGTTTGAAATCTTAAGTCTCACTTAACCTAACCTAACTTTCTGATCCTTGCTCATGTGAAGGATTTGTAATCTCATTGTGTAGCTTCGGACATCTATCAATAACTCTAATCTTGGCGATCTATCCTGCTTGCAGACAACAACAACGGGAGGCACTGCAACAACAGTTTCTACCACCAACACTGCAGCCAGTTATGGATATCCCCAAAATTGGCAGGGATACACTCAAGCTTATACATTTCCGGCTCAAACAGCAAGCGCAAATTCTCAGCAACAAGCACAACAACAGAAATAAAAAAGCTCCAGAAGCTGTTCTTGGTTGCTTGAACTATTACCGAGTACGACAGCGTTAAGCTTTGAACTTGAGCAAAGTCAAAGACACAAGGAGAACGGTGGGATTTTGTCTCGTGACTTTTTTTTTTCAATTTTAAACATGGCTGACGCCCACGCAAACGATCGTGACATACCCACTTCGTTATCTTCAGTGACCAAGGTCTTAGGTTCACGCTGTGCTAAAGTGGGATATAAGGACATTCTGCATGACAAGTATTTGACCCTCGTCAATTCTTGTAATCGCTGAGTCGTTTTTCGAAGAGGATCTTTTGTCTGATACAGAATTTCTGGTGGCATCGTTGCATCCACCATATTTTTCTGTGACTCGTGTGTATTTTCCATTTGACCATCGGGATCCATTGTGGAAGAACAAAGGAGAAGCACGTAACCCTATATCATAGAAAAAGAAAAGTGAACTGTGTGTATCATATTGAACAGAAGTCCTTCAGGAGAATTTTCACACGTAATTGCCAATTGTCTTTTCGAATTCAATCTGCGGATGTAATTTTGATGATTTTACCAACTATCAGAATTTCAATTTTTTTTTTTGTGTAATGTTTATATCTACATGTATACAAAGTAGATAATGCCTCCTTGATCTCCTCGTTCTGATCTCGTGTTCTCGCAGAGTATTTTTGTCACCCTTCTTTGTGTCTCTATTCATTATCAAATGATAAACTTTGTACAGATTATAGGCAACAATGTTATCCCGATAATCGGGCGACGGAGCCATATATCGCGAAATTTTTTTCACGAGAAAAGAATGATTATATAAAGACAAAAAATAAGTATGAATAATTAAAAAAAGAAACCCTTAGAACCTTTAGAAATGAACCGGCAGTAAGTTTGGCAAGGGCATGTGAGGCCCATTGTGGGGATCTTAATGCCGATGATTATGAAACGTAAAATACAAAAAAAAGTATGTGACATATTTTTTAAGAGATCCCCCCCAAGGATATATTTAAACAAAAAATTACTTTATAGACCTGTATAGGCGTATACGGTTAAAACTTAATTGCTATGTATGATGCTACCGCCGCGAATATTTCTTTTCTGACAGAGAATTCTCGCATTCGTCATACGATAATAATAAACAATAACAAAGGATGCTAATGGTGGAAAAAATAAAGTAAAATAAAATTAAACTTAGTTGTCTTGTGGTATCATTAGTACTGCAATTAGGTAGTTCGCACTTTTTCTACGTACAGCGACGAACGGAGAACAAAGACAAGAAAAGAGTAAAAGCGAAATATTTAAATGAGAAACAAGGAAAATTTAAGTCTAATGAACTTATTTGTTGATAAGAATGTACAAACTCATTAATGAAAAATAAATTTAAAAATACACACAGGTAGCAGTTATTTATTTTTTTAATTTTATAAGGAATTTCGTTAAAATTTGTAATAAAAATATCTTTGAAAGGGACGATAATCTGAAAATTTATAAATGGTAAGGAAGGTTACATCTTGAGTTAAAAAATTTTCAGATTCAGTTTTGCAGCGTATTAGAAATATTTTTCAAAATTTATAAGAAAGTATAGTGTATATGTGAATCCGATTATATGCGCGCCCCATAAATAGGGATTTTCATGAAACTACCAAGTTGGTTGGTAGAAGTGACGGTAGCATTTTTCATAGAATTTTCTATTCGGCCTCAAAAGTCTGTAATTTGAAGGAACTTCCTTATTCCTTCCATGTCTCATGTATCTGTGCCTACAATCATTTATGTAGATTACGCGGAGCAATAGAAATGTTGAATTTGATGAATGCTACATCAGAATACATTCGTAGTGCAAACAAGAAGACTTTTGAGGGTCTGACTATTATCAAGATGGATCGTGTTTCCTGGGTAAAATATAATGTTATGGATATGACGCTGATTATTTATAGAATGAGAAATTACCCTATTTTTTGCAGTTTCCATATCACGTCTATAGATAGATACAATGTCCAATGAACCCTTGTACGAATTATAAAAGCAAAATGTAAATTAATGACTGATTAAATATTTGTAGCGATAAGAAACAACGAAGATTACTGACGACTAAATGGTTTTCGTGGAGTCAGTCTATGTGCATTGGGAATCCTCTTGTAACCGCATCCTGCTGGAGGAACGATTTGTGATTGAAACTTTTGGATGTTACAATCATTGTGGACCTATTACTAGTAGTAGAAGATGTCCGTCCTCTTTCATCGAAAGTACTCTTTGACTTCTGTGGAAGGTACACTCTGTATTGTCAAAGCTATTCTTCGGGTCTAGACTTGATTTTGAATAGATCAAAATCAAGATGTCTGGAGGAGAAAAGAAGAAACGTAGTGGTGGTCGTGGCCAAGGGTGGGAAGAAGCTGGTGCAGAATTTTATCAGGAGAGTTATCCTGCTGCAATCGAGGCAGATCTACAACAGGCTCTGCAACGGGATCCAGCTCACATTGCAACTTTACTTCCTAGCAAGAAGTCTCGTGTTGGTGAGTCTAAACCGTTCTTGAAATCTTCAATGGATGTAAAAACTACCTAATCACTTTGATAAGCTTATCTTCACAGTGATACAATAGAATATTGGCTCAAGATAGAGATATCATTCTCTTATCTTTATGATTATCTGATTTCCTGTGATGCCAAGTATCACTACTTAACTGATTCATTATTGTTGGTGATTCAGCCACAACAAAACGTGTCCGCAATGAGCCCAGAACAACTTTGAGAAGACGTACGAGTACACGTTCACGTGGAGCAAGTACAGCCAGAAGAATGTCTACGAATGTCCACGATGCAGCAGTCTCCATGCTTCCTGATTTATCAGAAAATCTTTCAAACGAAGAAAGAACATGGGAAGAGATAATGCAGATAAAAGCTATGCCAGTGTGTATGGCACAAAAGATGCAGTTGAAGAATCAGTTGCAGGTATAGTACAATCAAAATGAATAGTAGTAGTTAAAGAATATGTATCATTGAGTTTGATTTATTATGTCACAAATAGTGAGTAATAGTTAGCATTTTTATTGACGCCCTGGAACTTGCTTTAGATACCTTATAAGTAGATATTACAAGTACAGACTAGGACAAAATTTTGATTTACTTTTACCAAGAATATAGGAGTTAACAGTATTGGGCTTTTATTTCAGAGTGCAACCAAGCTACGTCTTCAAGGCTTTGATCAACTAAAATGGCAACGTCGTAAAGCCTGGCAGGAATTCAGCAGTCGTATAAAGGAGACATACTCGAAGATGGAGTTATGGAATCATAGTCTGAAAAAGATTGGGGGTAACTTCGGTACCGGTATCGTCGCGTATTTCCTGTTCATCAAATGGCTAATGTTTTTGAACATTATTGTTTTCGCCGTTATATTCTTCTTCATCGTCCTGCCAGCGATAGTCTTGGAACCACCAGACAGTGAGAGCTGTGGTACCTCTGATAACTACAGTATAGCCTGTTGCTCTGAAGCTTACTTAAACTCTACTAACGTGAGTAGCAGTGTCATTGAATTGGTGCAAGGTGGGGGCCTTTTAGAGTACACCTTGCTCTTTTATGGAGTATATACCTCTCAGATTTACGGTCTCATTGGAGAAAATGTCTACTATAACCTTCCTCTGGCTTATATCTGTGTGGTTACTGCAGTATTTTTAATGAGCTTAATAGCTATAGTGAGAGCAGCAGCGAAAGGTTTCAAGGAACGTGTTGTGGAAGGTGAGGGCCAGTTTTATCAGTACTGCAATATTATCTTTGGAGGCTGGGATTATTGTATACAAAACGAAAAAAGCGCTAATATAAAGCACAAAGCACTTTATAATGAGATTAAAGCCTTTCTTGAAGCTGAAAAGATGGAGGAGGAACGCCAGAATCGTACACGTGAGGAAAAAATTAAGTTATTCTTGATAAGACTCTTTATAAATCTTTTAGTCATTTCCATTTTGGGTTGTGCTGGAATCTTTTTGTTCTACGTCATTGAATTTTCATTCGGACAAGTGAATCTTCAAACAATTACAAGGTCTCAAGATCTAAGCTACATATCCTTGAATAACATCATTCAGATGGTTTATGAATTCTTACCCTATATTTGTATCGTGGGCTTAAATATGGTGCTGCCATTCATATTTCACTACCTGGTAGCATTAGAGAATTACAGTCCACTGTTTGTTGTAAGAGTAACTTTAATCAGAACAGTGTTTTTACGTTTGGCGTCTCTAGCCGTGCTTCTCACTAGCTTTTACACAATAGTAACAGTTAAGGTAGAGGAAGATGAGTGCACGAGCTCATCAGGCAGACGTCCAATGTGCTGGGAGACGTTCGTAGGTCAGCAATTCTTTAAGCTGTACCTAACAGACTTTTTCATCCAATTTTTTGTAACCTTCTTCATTAATTTCCCACGATCATTATTGGCGCATCATACGGAGCACAAGATATTGCGCTTTGTAGGTGAACAAGAGTTCAATCTACCCAAGCATGTACTTGATGTTGTCTATTCCCAAACAATTTGTTGGTTAGGTTTATTTTTTATACCATTGTTACCGTTAATGGCGATTATAGGTACATTTCTTATGTTTTATATAAAAAAGTTTGCTTGTTTGGTAAACTGCACACCAGCTAGTCAAGTCTATCGTGCCAGCAGATCCAATTCACTGTTTATGTTCATACTATTGCTATGCTACGTACTAGCTATCATTCCAGTGAGCTATACAATAGCTGAATTACAACCATCCAAGTCTTGTGGACCTTTTCGAGGCTATGATACAGTTTGGTCGCTGATGATAGAGACTTTTATGCAATTTCCACATTGGTTGCAGTCTACACTTTTCTTCTTGGGTACAGCCGGTTTTGGTATCCCAGCTTTTGTTGTTTTGTCTTTATTACTTTACTATTATTATGCTGTGACTGTGGCCAATAAGCATATGGTAACTGTGCTGAAAAATCAGTTGATACTCGAAGGTCATGATAAGCAATTTTTATTGAACAGACTAAGTGCTTTTATTAAACAGCAACAGGATCAAGCAAAGTATCGTCAAGATCAAGCTAACGAGTTAGGAACTTTTACGTAAATCCTTTGTTATTGAATAATAATTTATCATCATTGTTGTCTGCTATACAGTGATTGACAGTATTGTTTCATTAATTACACAGCATTTAATTGACAGGACCAAAACAACACATATGGTAGAGATATTTATAAATAACAAAAACACTTACTAGTCATCTGCTCAAATTTTACATGGATAAATAATTTAAATATCGGTTATACCTCGTAGAGGATTTTATTTATTTATACATCCCATGAGAAAAATCCACGCCTTGTATGACAATACTTTTTACCATTTTCATTTTTTTGCATTCATGATTGCACAAGTTTTGAAAAATTTACAAGAAAGTGATGAAAAGTACGAGTTCTCGCTGGCACAAGTTTGTTTTATAATTTTACGGCACGAGCGATCAGACGTGGAGAAAAAAATGAAAATTTAGGTGCTTTCTACATAATTGGACAAAAGTGATAAAATTGCGGACCTATTTTTAGATTAGATTATCACTACATCTAGCGCGAAATTATCTCAAATTTTGTACGTATATCGTAACTATTGTATAGTAGTAGTATGTGAAAAATTTGTTGCTGCTCATCCCCCTTTTTTTTACAATGAATATTGCAGGCCTATTGATTATAACTGTCCATTCAGTCAATCTCTTCGCGTTCATAAAATATTATATACAACGTGTACTTAAATAGTTTAATCCTTTCAGTCACAAAGGTGCTTTAAGGATTGTATTCCACGTACAGCTATTTTATTTTATTTTTTGTTAAGAGTACATCCTTCTTTATAAATTCAGTTTAACTTATATCTTTAATAGTCATATTAACTATCGCGTCACTAAAAGCAAAGGGTATGTAAGCATAGGTTTTTCAGCAAACATACGTCCATTTGCTTTTAGTTGCGTCTTCATCCGTAAAAAGGTTGAAAAATTATGTGGAAAAAAAGTGCAAGTATATACTCATATTTGTAACATTAAACAAAAAATTTAAAAAACGAAACATTGCGATAATGTGGCCAAAAATTAATTTACTAGAATAATTATTCCATTTTTGATAAAAAAAATACTTTTGTACACATTTTTCTAAGGTCATCTAGAAATTCTTTTGGGGATGTTTGATAAAATAAAAAGTGACAAGAACAGGAGTAGTATGGCCTGAATTTGGAAATGTTCATAAATGTAAAGTATCGAAGAACAAGAAATTCAAAAAAGGAGAAAATTACAGAACAAATTTTAAGAAAATAATGAATCTTTTTTAAAGACGAAAAAAATAGTGTCTGATAAAAATTTTCTGTTTATCTATATTAGAAGATAAAAATGTAAAATGAAAATGGATGAAGCACATCTAATTAGAATTAATTAAAATGAACCATAAGTTTAAGATTATAATCGTAATTGTGCTAGTCTTATTAATTAATGCATATCTAGTTTATAAACGTAACACCCATAAACATTGTACATTTTTTAGTGTAAATATGAGACAAGATTTCGTTTATTTTGTTATTTTACATTCTGCTTGAATTAACAAATAGATACCTTGGCCAGTATACAAAAGTAAGTTTTATCATATAAAATATATGTAGTGACGATAAATATAACAATAGATATTATACATACCCATAATGAGAATAAACTGATTAAACACTAAAGTGGGTTATTAACGAGTTACCAAATACTGAAAGGTGTTAAATTAAAAAAAGGATACAAATTCTTTAGTTATTTAAAAACCACATTTTATTAAAATATCAAGAACACTTTTGGCATAGAGAATAATATTGTACTCTAATAACCACATTAGTTAACTCTTGGTAGGTTCATCTGTAGAATGCAGCTGCATTTATTAAAAGGAAAAAAAAGAACAAATTTTTACTTATTCATTGGAATACGTTACAAAAGAACGTTTTAAATTTATTAAATTCTTACTAACCGCTTCAGCAATATCTATCCAATCCAAAGCACCAGAAAGGGCATCGTTCCTGGATGGAATTTTATCATAATTCCAATAAGTAAATTCAGAAAATTTTCCTGTACTATAGAGATTCCTGTCGGTATTATTAGCCATTGGTTTTTCATATTCATAAAACGTGTAACCCGTGTAACCATTGGGTACCTTTATTTTACGGCCCTGAAGAGGATACCCACGGAACGATGCTTGTATGTCTAAGAACCAAAAAAGAAAATTAATTTCAAATTGAAAACTGTATTATTGTAATAGTCGTGCATTTAGTAGTAATTTTATAATTTACTTATATCATATAGAATCTATGTAAAATTACTTGCAAGTTTATAACTCACAATCGTCATTAACCTCACTAATGTAAGGAGTAAAATATTTGGAAACCTTTGCGGTCTCGTCGCCATCTATTTTACAAGGCATCAGGTGTAGTACACTCTCCTTTTCGCTCTCCAATGTTTCTTTTTTGATATGCAGGTGAATCGCCATTGTTAAAATTCAGACTCTCGTTTAAAAACACAACGACGTTTCAATAACATAAACTGGCTGGGACATTTGTCCTAGCCACCACGTCGCATATATCTCTCTTTGTCATAGTAACGCTGTTTGACGAGGATGGATAATAGAAAAGTTTATCTCATTCCCACTACCGAAAGTCGCATAGCTCCTTCTCGTTTCTTATCGGGGTAGTAGCTGTTCTCCTCGTCATAGAGCGTTAGTCTGAGAGAGAGAGAAAGAGCAAGAGCGTGCGCTCGGAAACGAGCAGTCCCCCACCAAGCTCCCTATTGCGCATGAGGGGCCTTGTTGACGTCTCGCTTACACTCGTACTGTGCAACAAGGATGCACCGAGCGACACTCTGGCATCTCGCTTGCACCATAGTGCTTTCTGCGTTGCACGCACAGGCCAAGATACGCGAGCAGGCACCGCCCAATTTCCTCTCTTACCTCACCGCACGGCGTCTACCGTTGACACCATTAATGCGATTGACTGTACAAGGAACTGCAAAAAGTAAGGTGAGGTTATTCATGTGTCGCACAGTGCATGTTGATGGTTCAAACGCGTGTTTGACGAGTGTGACTTGGACCCAACTCGTTCCACATAACGACCGCAGATGCAATAGGTTTATCTCGTTGCCTACACTTTCTGCACTTTTCAAAAAGTGCAAAGTCTTATTGGATGATATTTTTAAGTAACCAAAGAGAATCTGCACTTTTTGAAAAGTGCAGAAAGTGTAGATAACAAGAACAGACCTATTGTTACGTTCTACCTTTAGCAAGACCGCTCTGAAGATAATCTAAATTGATAATATAGATATTATTAAAAAATAAGACGATCTTAAGATGAAATTTATCGTAATATCGAAAATATCATTCCGAGCATCGTACTCCTTATAGGCTTAGAAAACTAACTGAAAAGGATATAGAACTGATCATTGATAAATATTTTAAAATATATTCTTGAAAATTTGACGCTCAACGTATGAATATTTGCTACTGCATACGCCTTCTTTATTGTGTTCAATTGTTAACATTTAAATTATCTACTAAACTATAATGTAGATTCGTGAAACTTATCAAAGGATTTATCTTTTATTCTGAGGCAACGGAAATGGGCATAAACATTCATGCGTGTATATTTCGTAACGAGTTAACTGTCGATCACATACTTTCTTATAATCAGCTTATATAGCAAATAATACATTAGTTTGCAATAACTGAAAGAAAGGTATGATATACTCGTTTTCCCCATTTTTCAATTGTTTTCACACGTGATAAAGTTCTTCATTACTGAGCAATGATGTGATAACAAAAGTTTAAACCATTTACAGAATTATATCCTGAATATCCAGTGAATAGGTTTATATAGCTAAACTTATATCACGATGACAGTCATGACAAATTGGTAGAGCCAATTGAACAAGTTTATTTGGCACTGTCAATGAAAGGCAAAAAACCAAGCCACTATAGTTTTTTTAACCTTAATATGATTCGACGTGAAACAAAATACCATATGATTTTTGTCAAAAGTGCATTAACTTTTCACACAAGTGTTGTAATATCGAAATATTTCTGAAGTTATAGAAACAAAAGGACATAGCGAATGTCATTTATATCAAAGGAATATATCGTAACGAATTAAATCCGATATGATGTTAAACGTTGCGTATCAAATGTCCAACATACAATTCACACAGTAGCGTTACATTTTAATGGTGTAGTAATAAATGACACCATGCCAATGAAAACCACATTTACAGAGCCCTTTCGTACATGTTTAAACTTTTGACCTTTTGCGAGCGATAGCATCTTCGACAGCTTTAAGCTGCTTAAGTAATTCTTCACGTCGAGAACTTGCTTTCTTTGCAGCCTTAGCAGCTGCTGCGGCAACACTTGCTTTACTCTCTGCTCCATGCGGTGGCGAATCAATCGCTGCTCTCTTCTTTCCAGCTATCACAGCACTACGGTCGACTTTCTTCACTGCAGGCACGTTATTTGACGGTTTTAATGTAAGTTTTATTTGTTGCTTCGTGTCACTCAATTTAAGAGTATCAATACTCTTAGATTCTTTGCGCATCGCTGACGGTGACATTCCTTTCTTTCTGCGACTTTCAGTGGATGATGAAGAATAGCTGGACTCGGTGGTATCGCTGCTGCTTCCGCTAGTATCCGATCCTGAACTGCTTCGCGATGATCTATAATAAATAATATTTCTTATAATGCATAAATGTACATTTTTTTGATATTTATATTCCTTTATCTTTTTACTGTTTACAAAAGCTAACACAAACACTTATTAAAAGATTTATTCCTTCAAATATTTTATTTTTTTACTTATTACTGTTTTATTAGTGAAAGCTATAAAAAAAAATAATACCTTGATCTAGATCGAATTTTGATGCCCTTGGCTACTGCAGTTGCTACAATTGACGTCTTATCTCTGCCTTTCTCATGATGTCGGTGATGAGAAGAAAGCGGACTGGGTGCTGGAGGATTGAGACCAGCGCGTCGATGAAGAGTGGCGGTTGTTGGGGATATGGAACCCTTGGGTGGACGAGGAGAAGGTGCAGGTGGATTCATTAGCATGGCCCCTCGTTGAGTAGCTGCAGGAACAGTCACTGCTCCTGTCGCCGACCCAGGTGCTACACCCGAAGATATTATAGCGGGTGTTGGACCTGGTGGCGAGTTTGGAACTGCTTTTCCTTTAGCGCTCATCCGAGATCTTGAAGGAGGGGACGGAGAACGGGACCTGGATAGGGAGTCATAAGAGCTGTAGCTAGATCGGCTCGAACTACGGCTAGAACTAGAAGAGAGTGTATATATATAAGCATTTTAATGTATAGAGAAGTAGCGACATTGGGTTATTTAACGCTAACATAAACAGCTTTAACTACAGTTCCCCAACAGTCTCAAGTTCTCTTCCTTGTCAATAAAAATTCTTACCTGGTAGATGAATATGAAGAACCCGATGAATATGACTGTCTTCGTGGTCTTCTAGAAGATGTTGGATTACGCCGTACTGCACTAGGAGACTTTCTACGCATCCAGGGATCCGCCCATTCGTCACCTCTTCCTCTTTCAGCTACTGGTGGTTCCTCTTCCCTCCAGGGTTTATTTGGTGGAATGCGTTCAACTATGACCTCCCTCGACGGTCGTTTATGTTTCTTCTCGTATTTTTCATAGTACTCGCGTTGTTCTCTGTCGCGCTCGCGTTCCCTTTCTCTTTCACGATCACGAGAATGCGGTGGAGGAGACACAGAATGTGGTGCGCCTCTCGGCACTGGATGATAATCAAGCCGTTCTCTGTAGTCGGCACCAGGGCGAATTTCTGCTTTGTAATGTACCCGCCTGTAATATATTGTTATTACTTAATTATTACTGTCCTTGTAGTTTCCTTACTATCATCCATCAGTAAGACATTATAAAATGCAAACTGATTCACGGGTGACGAATCATCGAAGTAGTTAATCATTTCAATTTATAAAGCAACTTCTTCAAACACAGCAGCAATATTTCTCTACAAACCTGGCAATGCCTCGGTATTATGCCTTATGCACTTATGACCAAAAAAAAAAAAAGAAAATTCGTACATTCTCGATATTATGCCCGAATTGCTGGAATTCTTGATATGATATCGTTTGATAATTATTGACTTGTAGGTCATCATTGATGTTAAGACTGCGTCTAATGTGGGTCGTAATCTAATGTTTCTTTTTTGATTCATCAAAAGGGTAATAAGTAGCCTTCTCAGTAGCGATTGAGTTTTGAATTATAAATTGTTGAATAAAAATGTTGTCACCTGTAATATTCGGGCGGGGCTGTTGAGGGCGGATAATAACTTTCGGTTTCTTCAATGAAGCGTTCAGGCGTTCCTCCTCTAGGAAGCGGTGCCCTACGTGGTACCTCTCGAGCTGGCCATCGTTCTACAGGAGGTTCTGGAGTTGCAGGACGTACGTAATATCCGGCTTCACGATCCAATTCGTCTTGGCCTAGGCTCAGGTTCATTTTCTTCTCTTCGAAGTCCATATCAGATTCCTTGCGCTTGTTGGCTTTACGCATCATCTATGTTGCATTGAATATAGAGTCAATAACATTTTCCTTATAATGTTGAGTAACGAAGATGTGTTTTTCGCTATATCAGTTCATTTTTCATAATTGGAGATTTGAGGAATAGCGTTTGGGGCGGAACGCATTGTGATTCTTCAACTGTCACAGCCAGTATTCGTTCAGGTTTCATAGCATTGTTCCCATACAATGAATTAGACGAGCCTAGTACAACCTTCATTGTCAGCATTGCTCTCACCCCGTAAGCAAAGAAAAATTGAGGTTCCACTTTACAGTGCAACCTCTGTCATTACAGGATCTATCGATGAATTAGAACTTTGAAAAGCGAGGATACTGTCACGCCTATTGGGCAAAATCATGACTATTTTGAAAAGCAGTTCCGTCTAACAGTTCATATATACACACATACGCACGCACGCACGCACAATACGGCTCTTAAAGTATCGTTTTTGAAGATCCCTATCGTCGTTTGTAAAACGTCTGACCCTTTCTATCCAAAATGCACGCAACAACAGAAGTTGCATAGTAGGTAGAATATTCACTGCTGCGACGACTAAACCCGTTTGCCAAACTAAATCTCTATCCAAAGTACATTAGTTAGAGGTTAGTGCCAGACACATTACTAATAGCCAGATAATCCTTCACGGTCAAGACCCCCGTGATGTCGATAATCTCACTAAAACTACGGATAAATTTCAAATGAGAAGTCACAAAATTATGAATGAATGGTTATTAACCTAAAAACCCAAATTTTACATGTAATAAATCTTTCGGCAAGTTTATAATATCTATAGTATTTTTTTTTATACAGCCAATGTAAATAAACCGCGGCATCCATATCGGTCGATTCACAAATTTCAATTCCGTATCCGCCTGTGTCAGACCCTTTCATATTAAGTATATACTCATTTTCTTGAGTCGAAACGGGATGTGTTCAATCAGGCCATTTTTAAATTATATGTACATACATCTTCGCATACCTTTTTCTTTTACTTCTTTTCGAATAATTTCTCACCTCAATATCTTACTTATTCATTGCGCTTCTTGCAATTTTTACAAATTCCCGAAATATCGACCAGGTACTCTTGACCAAACGATTACTCATTAACACTAGAAGGTCTTTGAAAGTTTAACAATTTCAATAAACAGAAAAACTGACCTCTTTTGCGTGTCTCAGTCCACGTTCCCATGCAGATTCAGTTGGCACTTCCTCGACTTTAGGTGTGTGTGGTGGAGCACCGTATACGTGCAACGGTCGAACTATACTAGGTCTCTCTATGTGCGGCCTGAATTCATGTGGACCGGATGCATGTGGTGGATAGGCCATCGGCCGCACCATGTCGAACATGGTATAGTTACCCTTGTCAGTAACTCCTGGATGCAAAAATCTACAGCTGACGCCCCACGTGCACTGACCTCTGTTATAGAAACGACACACTGGTCTTGGCTCTGTTTCCTCAGGTCGAGCATCTTCTCCATCGCTTAGCTCTCCTTCTTCTAATTCAGATTCGACTTTTTCACCATCTTCTTCGCCCTCTTCCTTCTCATTCAGCTCCCCCAATTCTTTACATTTACTCTTATCTTTATCTGCTGCCTCGGTCCTGAAATCCTTCTTCGTTTCCTTAGACTCTTTCGCCGTTAATACATCAGTTTCACCTACGGAAATTAAACAGTTTGAATTGACTGAATAAATTATATATGATACTGCAAAGTATTCGTATTACAAGACAAATTTTTGTATGGTACGAGAGCGCTATAAGATCCATAGCAAATAACATCTAGTTCTTTAAATATCTGTCAAACAGTGGCTTTTACAGTATCAAATTTAAATGTCTGCCAAAATTGGACTCACTTAGAGCTATCTATGATGAAGAAATAACAAATAAATTTGTAAATTTGACAGTTTTATCTAAATACGAACATTTATACGATCTATAAAGTTTGACATCACTGGTTTGATGGTTAGTTTGTAATTTTATGTTATTACCAATGACATTAGTGGTTATAACAAGATTCGATACCATTTTATGATAAATTCAGTAAAAATCATGTTAAAAATAGAGTTACCATCTTCTCGTTCGTCCTTCCACTGTCCATCAGCTTCGAAATCCAGTTGTTCGCTTTCTTCCGCCAAGCTAACAGGAGCACTTTTTCCTTCATTTTCTTTTTTTTCTTCTGCGCTACGTTGCGACTCTCTATCTCGGTCTCTGTCTCTACCGGGTTCAAAATTAGTTTGTGGTTCCGGATCAGGTTCATCAACGCCATCCATACTATCTAAATCAGACACGTCAGACAAGTCTTCACCATGCGTTATAGGCATCGATTTGACTTTGGACGAGACTTCAGGTTCGTCTTCAATATCCCCATCCGAGATTTGTTCTCCTCCTAGTTCGTTGAAGGCATTTTTCTTAGTTACAGGTGAACGAGAGGTAGAGCGCTTGTCGAAATTCCTATCATTTTCATACAATGTCGATCCTGACTTAAACATGTTGGGTGAATTTCGTTCAGAGCTTAAGGGTTTTCCGATATTGTAACTCGATCGTGGATGCTTGGGCGAACTATGATTTGATTGCGGACTTTTTGAAGGTCCCCGTCGTGATTCTACGTTTCTGTAAGATGGTGAATTCGGTGATACGTCTCTTGATCTTGGTGAAGCTGGACCGGACACGTATGATTTTGGTGTCATTGGACCCGAATGATCAGAACGCGGCGAATCTAACGAGTTTCCGTGGGATCGATAGGACTTTGAAGATGTAGGGTCCGATTTGGTTGAGCTTGGATTTGATCTTGGCGAGTCAGGCTCGCTTGGCGATTTTGGTGATTTAGGCGACATTGGACCTGACCTCGACGACTTTGGTGATGCTATGCCTGTTCTCAATGATCTAGGAGAATCCCGTCCCGACAGTTGAGGAGATACTGTCTTTCCTCTGGATGACACGGAACTGGTTGGAGATTTTGGACGTGAATGAGACGAGCGTCGTGAAAATTGGGACGGGATCGAACCATCCGGCGTGATAATTCGACTTCGGCGACCATTATAATCCTCCGATGATGAACTCTCCGATGCGGAATCAGACATGGTTCCACGAATCTTAGCCTGTGAACAAGCAATTCCGTTAGTATTGACGTTAACTACGTCATAAGCATATAACATTGGGGCTGTGGCTGTCCCATTCCTGAAACGTTAATTTTTCTTATCCAGTGTTTTATATCTAAACATACCTACCAGACATAGCACAATGAATGCTACATCAGTAGTGTCGCAGGGCTTACCTGTATCAAAAAGAGCCCATGCAGTATTCGCTCTTGAGGGCGTTATGCACGCGATCGGATCCATGTCAAACATTTTTATACCACGTTTCAAACTTTTGTTTACTTTTAGAACTTTATACTCAACTGAACTTTCACAGGTACAATGAAAACTTTCTTTTTTTGTTTTCGCTTGTTTCAGAGCGGTTTTAGTTTCTTATTTAACTCTTGACTCGAACACAACACAAACTAAGAAAAACTGTTAAACTGTGAACTGTCTGTATTGCACTAGGTACTAGAGCGATTGAACTTTCAACCTGAAAGAAGGGTTTTTGGACAACTCGGGTGATATATCAAGAAAAATTTGGATCAATGTACTTTAGGATGTTCAAGAGAAAGGAATGTACCAGGGTAAAAAAATATTATCATTGACAAAGATTACACTTGAGCACATATACTGTGTTTCTGGTTATGAAAGAAACGTTTTAATGAATAAGGTTGCCACTGCAACAGTATCGACTACAGTGACTTTAAATTTTGATATTATTGCAAGAATATAATACCTCTTGATATATTGAAATTTTCTATGCTTTAAATACTTCTTATCTTGATGAATTCAAATATGTACATGATTGGATTCGCAATGATCTTTTAGAATTATTTATATTAATTATGAAATTAAATATTAAAAAAATATTCCATTATTGTTCATTGCAAATTATAAACTTAGCTATTTTTTAATTAATAAATTGATAAAAGAAAGCTCTGTTTTTATTATCCATGGCTAAGATAAAGAATAAGACAATAAAAAAGTTTGAACTATGATCTGCTCTATTGGAAACATTATGGTATCTCAATTATAGTAATCAAGATAAAAATTGTAAACTTAGGTAAGTAAAAAAAATATTGACTAAAAAATCAAGTTATTAAATTGAAATGCAATCATGTAGTGCGTTAAGGCTGAATAACTAGGTATATGTTATAAGTCTAATTGTTTTAATATAAGATCATAGAAAAAAAATGGCAATGTATTTAGAAATTTAGTACAACAAATAGACAATTCACAAAATTATATATTCATACCAGTATAAATGAAAGACAGTTATTTACAAGAATTAAATGTTTAAAAAAGTTGGCATCAAAGCAACAGAAAATATAATATCAATATTTAACTATTTTAAACAAAACTCAATTATATAACAAACAAAAATTGGTGCAATACCAACGACTTAATAATAATACGAGTATGTTGAGATAGTGGTACAAAAAAATATAAAATACAATCATGTACTTTGACAAATGATACAAAACTAATCAAATATACGGTATCGATGTTGCATCTAATAAATCCTGAAAGTAACTTATATAAAAATCTGTTAAATTAACTATATGGATGAAATAAGACACAAAGCCATAGAATATTTTTTTATATGGTTCTTTCAAGTATCGACGAGGTTATAAGTAATACCTCTGTCAATGGCTGCCATCGATACTGTTACTAAGTGAATACACCTATACGAAAATCTAAATGATTAAACGAAAATCACTGTGAAGAATTTATGGAATGTCAACCTTACCTTACTTGCGCGTCTGCCTGAGGGCCTCTGTAGGTCTCAAGGCTCCAACGCTCAAGACGGCCGGCGTCACCCGAGATGGTGCACACAGACTAGATATTCTGGGCGTCACCCTTCTCCCGTGCTCAAAAGAACGTTCCACTTACAATCCGACTCTTCTAGAAGAGTTGTGATCAGCTTGTGAACAATAAATATGCCGTCTAGGGTACGCTGACTACTCACGATTGAAAAACGAATACAAAAATGCTCGACACAGTGTAAGAATTGCCACCATTAGCTCGTTCATTAAAATTGAGACACGAACTAAATATTTAGTGAAGATAGATGGGCGCTTTTCCTTACTTCCTTTCCGTATGGCTGTATACCCAATTGGAGACATGTGTCCGATGGGCGGTTTTCATGACCGCAAAGATGACCGAACTGACACGTATTAAAACCGTAACAAAGATAACAAAGCAGCATGATTGGCCTTTTAAACCAGTTTCTGTTGGAGTCAACGAATAGCTAGGCTCTAAATTGAACTGTGTCGATTCAGTACATGATTCAACAAGTATTCATCTTTTTAAATCTTACACATGAATTAGTTAATCCTCTCTAAATAGCTAAATAGCTTCATCCTAAATTTGTAACGTCGTATTTATGCAGAATCCGGGTGGGGCGGAAATTTAGCATTACAGTACTTTACAATTATATTTTAGAAGAGATGCATTCCCTTTATCTACCTTTGCGATAATATTGATTTCTACCTTATCGATATAACGTCACGACATGTCTAGTATATACATATATTTATTGCAATGTTAGTGGGTTAGTTGGATACATGAGAGATGGCGCGACGGTAGAGCAGGTTTTTGTAGGACGGGAGAAGACCACGGGTGTCATAGTGATGTACGAAGTGGAACGAAGAGTATACCAGAGTGAAATGTTCAGAATAATACAAAGGAAAAATTGTTTATTTATGGTACGAGTCCACCTAATGGAATTCCACTGATGAGAGAGTGATGGGAAGATTGAAGAGAAATAATTTTGATCTGACATTACAAATGCGTCAATTGACAGTCAATTTGACAGATTGCAGATACGTTACAAATTTAAAGACAGGAAGTAATTTTTTAAACGTTCATGGACCATCAATTCGACGCGCGCGCAATGGCCTTTCAGTCTCCATAATGATTAATTCAAAGAGAAAATTCATTAAAAGGAAAATCCGTCATGAAAATATTCACGTGTCCACAGTCCAACATAAAATTTTTCGTGTCAAGTTTTTGCATCAGACTTGAATTAATCTTCATAAAGATAATAATGTTCTAAAACGTGTTGTTTACTGCACCAGGGAAAGATGCATCTGTTAAATTCGAGTTATTCCGATTTTCGTAAGTGCAAATTGATGAAGTTTTTAAACTGCAATTAATCTAGCGCATGTAATCGTTATCATCTTATTTAAAAGAATGTGCTTAGAATCTAACCCTGTAATTTAGTTGCTTAAAATATTTTATTACAAGGTAATATTAGTGAAGCAACGACGATGTGCAGGAATGAAGCACTGTTCGAAAATGGCCTAGGATGAGCTTTCTTCGAAGGTCTCACGGTAGATGAACGTGAAGTGGTCCAAGGAAGGAAAGATAATGGGGGATATGAATAGGAGCACAAGTATTGATTAAGGACTCTGTGATGCCGGGATAGAGGAGCTACGTGAAGTCACCCTACGAATGCACGTAGTCAAATGGTGGGGCGCGTACGACTAATATTAGGGTGGGGATCGAATGCACATTGCGCTGCGTTGCGAATGGTGCGTATACGTGTACACGGCAAGTTACGGCTGGTACACACCAACTGACGTACACGTGGTGTCTGGTCGTGAAAGGCCAGTAGACACCGGGTACTGGAGAGCGGAGAGTCGACAGTGGAGACTGGTAGAGACCGACTACCATTGCTACCGTTAAGCCCGGCAGCACGCAACTCCCCTCCACTGAAGGTTCCTCTTTACTCAAAGAGTAGCTTTTTCTTTAGCTAATCCTTACTCGTTTTCGCCGAGCTCTCAGCAGTACTCCCATAGAGAATCCGAATTGACCCGAACGACGGTCGTGTGTTCGGAATTGACTGTGTCTCGTCCACACGTCCTTCATCCGCCCATTGGAAACTATTGGTGAGAGGAGGCGGCAGACTACGAATAGCAACATCTTTTAGCCAAAGGTAGTGAGCACGCGAACAGTAGCGAGGGACCGCAGCAGCACTCGAATAATCGGTACGTAACATCAGAATTTCTTTTTAGCAGTGCGAGGCAGACATTTCATACACTCGTTTCGGCAGTTTCAGTCTGCACGTTGTTCTTCGTATATTTTGCTCTCGTGTGAAAACGATAATGTCATTCGAGCTAAAACTTCGTAGCAAAATGCTCTAATAACAATTATGCATTTATATTCTACATTTGAAATTATCACGAAATTTTATTTACTCCGGAAGACTGTTTTCCGATCATTGATTTTTTTTTACTCTACTTGATGGCGAAGAGTTTGTTGTCTTCTTATGTAACAATGTAATGTAGAACAATGTAAAAGCAATTATGTGATCTATTTTCATAAATTTCAATTTTTCATCTCGGCCAATGTAACTGTCATTTCAAAAGTCTGATTATATTAGAGTAAGGCAATTTTCATTCAATAAATAGTAACATGTTGGACGCGACGAGTTAACTTGAAGATGGGCTTAAAAGTAGCGAGGCGACAAAAATTGCAATTCTAATTTGAGAGGGGGGTGGGGAAGATGCGTTTTACTGTAGACCGGCAAAAACCGTTCGTACCATGCAATAAATTTAGTCTGTTATTGATTTCACAAACTCATAAAATGGTATATCACGTGAAAGAGGTCATGGAAAAAGAAAATATAGTGAAAAATTGGCGATTGTAATCAGATCTAGTTAAATCAATCGCAATTACATAATAAATCTGGATAAAAGTTTGTTAACCGTTTATTTGAGAAATTTCTGTAAAGTAATATAAAGTTAACTTTTTAGTCTATGGAAATATATTCTCATTTTTCAGTTATTGAAATTTATACAGGTTATAAACTATGATAATCTCGAAATTTAGTCGTGGCTTTATAATAATATTTACACATTCCCCCACCATCAACATTAACAATTCAGAAGAGGTGAATACTAGAGTTGTCTAGGGGTTTGAGAATTTTGATTGATGTGAAATTTTTTCAAAATATTTAGTAGATAGTATGAAAATTTTTAACCGTTTGAAAATGTTTGATATCTTTTATTTTTATTTCAGATTTTTCTTTGGAATTCCATTAGAAACAGTATACCTTTGATTTTTGCCAATTTTTAATTTTCCTTGTGGGCCCATTATGAATTCTGCAAGTAGTTAAATTGTGTAGCAGACAATATTTAAAACAGAACTTGCAATCTATATTAGGATGACATAAAAAACATAATTAGATAATGTTAAAAACGAAAAGTGATACTATAGTTTAATCAGAAGCTTGTAACGAAAACTATTATTGTACTTAAAATTTGAGATACTGTACATTAGCAACATAATTACAACGAAAAGAGCATTTTTATGAATATTAATACTCTGGAAAGCAGGTCATGACAATTATACATCAAGTAAATTGGTTTTTTGTTTGTTCATTTTATTGCAACTAAACCGGATCTAAAGCATAATTAGTCGTATAATCGAATAGGTTACCCTCATTTTTTACTCGATTGAAAATCGCTTAAAAAATTTGTTGTCCTCCCTAATCGTGTTGAAAGCGTTTATACAGGGTGCGGTAATTATAGTGAACAGGAAGATTTTTTTTTTATAATATTGTATCACCCGTCAATTTTGGGTCATTATTGTACTTGTACTTTTAGGGTCAAAATTGAATGCTCTTTTGATTTCTGGAAGAAAAATTGCATCATCCCATTGAAAAAAAGAAAGTTAGGTTTTGAATTGCCTTAATGCCAGCAGTCAGGAAGGAACTCGATAACGGAATCTTCCGTCACTTTTGAAACCGTACAACTTCTGCCTGAAAATTTTATTTGTATTCGATTTTGTTTCCGAAAAAATTGACTTGGTCACTATAGATGCTTCACCCTATATAATCGTCTAGAAGATCTGCCATAAGATCGGTAGACCTAAAAAAGTAAAATAATACAGAGCGCCGGCATCCCTTCATTTATTTCAGTGAACTTTCACTACGTGATCTAGTTCCACAAGATTTTATATATTTTCCATATAGATTAACACTCGGTTTGATCTACTTTAAAATCTGTTTGACTTTAGCTTTGCATTGTCAAATTTACTAAAGCTTGTAAACGTTTTAAAAATAAAAGCGAAACTTTTGAGATATTTTAAGAATAAACCTATTCCGCTTCCGATAGAAAAGTACGGGTACTAAATCCTAACTGCATGACGATACCTAATTAACGAGTATTTTAGATCTTTATTATGGTTCGGATTCTCATTACCGAATCTGCAATCTAAATTGGCACAATAACACCGTAAAGTTTGATAAGCGAAAAAATTGAAACTAAGGTTCTCCTGTTTTTTTTTTTTGTTGACAGGCATTCATAATTCGCAGGAGCGCGTTGAACAGCAGACGAGTGGAAGCCAAATAATAGACCGGGAGACGTATTTATAGGGACCTAGGAATTCTAAGACTTCTCATAGCAACAAAATTTGGAGAAAGATTTAATAGGGGGTGCTTGCATTTTCGTCAACAGCATGTCCCAAAAAAATCGGTTCCCTTCCAGTCAACATACGCGCTATCGTAGCAGTTGGGGACCATCTTCAGTTTCTGTCTTTAATTGTGCCGACGTACCAAGGCCTACGTCCGAGGAAGAGGAATTCGCCGAGTTCTGCCATGAACGTTTCAATTCGGCTCAAGCCCGACAACTCATGCCGCTTCAAGAAGACTTGGCTGAATGGATTAATAAGACGTTAAGTAAGTAATGAAGTATTTACTAACAGTAAGATCTAAGAATTTTTAATGATGCATTGACAAATGACATATTAAAGCATTTTCAAAGAAATGTTAACAAATTATATAATCCATTTGCATATTTTCATTACGAACCTTAAACTGTCGTTGTGAAGAATTTATTGAAATCAGACTTTTGGTAGAGTCATTCGTTAAATAGCTAAACTATATACTAGTCGATTAATAAATATTGAAATTTGAGAACCACTGTAATCCTCTGTTCTTAAAAGTATTGATCATTTCAATCTAAAGCTGATTATCCGTAGTTCCTATGTGCACACACGTTTAGAAAATTCGCATAAGAATCCAAGAGAACCTTAACCTGCCTTGGTTTCGTGCTCGCGAGGAGGGCGTCGGAGAGAGGATTATTTTGAGTATGGGTCTACCACGAGCAACGGTAGAGGGCAATACCCGAAAAGCGGCAAAACTTCCCTTACCGACCGTTAATTTCTCGGTCGGGTCTCGAGTTCTAGCAAGGCTATCGGAAAAATTGCTATTCAAAAATTGCGATTTTCGAGACGAAATCTCTATTCCCGTAGAGAAACGCAGCTTTCAGGGTGGAAAATAGAGTAGCGCAGTGCGAGCGTGCAGTGAAGTGTGTAAAACACTACGTCATGCAGTGGATGCGCTCGTGGAGCCAGGAAGCACTACTTCTAGCACTGCTGGAGGATTCAGGGAGATACGGCCGCCAGCACCCTTTTGTTTCAAACTGGATTGTGGAATAGCCGCGTTTTCGGTAAGTACCGTATAGACGGTTTTACTTGGGCAAAATCCTGCCTTCGTCGATAACCGAGTACAAGGAAAGCGACCTCACGGATGCCTTTGGAGGCTATCGATATCAGAGCGCGTACTACTTGAAGAGGAAGAGGAGTCTGTCTCTCCAACGAGACAGTTACTATTATAGAGAATTGGGTTAGAAAGAGGGAATTAGAGGCAGATCGTGGACGGTTGACCGAGTCGCAATACTGTACGCGACGGGATTTGTATTGTAAAATTCTTCGTTTAATGTGGCGTAATAAACGAGGCGGTACATACATACATGCGCTGTGTCGTTATTTTATGAGTTCATTCTGCGAGACCACATCGCCCTTTTCCTCTCTGTCTCCTTGCCTCCACGTTTCCCCTACACCATAATCAGTTGGATGTGATTGAACAGTCGTAAGATTTGGAAAATCAGCCGTGCTGAGGGGCTCTGGTGGTACGAGGAAAACCGTACCTGATGCCCAACATTGTTTTAATCTGGTATTTCAGAATGTTTTTTCATGTACGTTTTTAGATCATGCTGGTAGAGATGTCCATATACGAACATGTGGCCTGTTGGGTTAATTCTTGTTCAGCAATTTAGTTTGCGAATACCACCTACGCGCTAACGAGAATCAGTCCTAGCCAATCCTAGCTTACTAGTAGATGTGTCTTAGAGGTTAGCTTCTTGAACTCGAGAGCGGACAATTAGCTAGTGAAAGAACGTATTTTTTCACTCTAATAAATCCGCACCAGATTTACGCGTTACACACCGAATCAGCAACGTGCTTATTTAGCGAACGGTAAACATTAATTTTACATTTTAACCAAGTTCAAGAATCAGTATTATTCGACAACCCTCCTCCGGGCACAACAGTTAGAATACATTCGAACTGACCTTATGTTTGTTGCAACTGTAACATATAGTAAAAAGACACTTGGTTCGATGGCAAAACGTGCAGTTAGTTAAAATTTCTGTTTTAGGTGTTGATCACATAACCAGTGAAAACTTTTTCGATGCTCTGGATAATGGGGTAGTATTATGCCGGTTGGCGAAGGTTATTCAAGAAAAAGCAAGATCGGCTATTGATTCTGGGAGAAATAAAGGAGTAAGTTAACGTTGAGAAAACTGTCAGTTTCAAACATTTAAGACTGTTCAAGGGGATATGGCCTATACGTACGTGATATTAATGTTTAATGCATATGGATACCAAAGATGAATTCTTTGTTAAAAATAAAAATTCATGGCTTTAAGCGTATTTAATTTCTTACATCTACATTTACATAAAAATAATATTAAAGGTTGCGATCATTGGCTCGTTATCTGTGAGCCGAGCCGAGTTTCCATCCTGATTTACATTTTTTGAATAGTGTTGATGCCCGTAGAGCTTGCCTGTCTGCACATACAGTTTCTTTGAATCTACTTCAATCAAATCTCTACTGGTACGATGGTTAGTAATAAATGAATTGAGCGTTTTTCTGTGGGCGTGCAAGAAAAGCGTGCGAGTTGGATATGGTACGTTGTATTGTACCAAAATAGGTTAAAAATCAATTGCTTGCGTCATTTCGACTTCAGCCGGCTCGCCATTTAGGCGTTTTGATCGACTTAAATTTTCCCACGTCCCCTTGGGTAGCCTTAAAATATAATTAATCGACTAAACGTGAAATACATTGTAATACTAAGATTGATATTATAATTCTACCTGTCTTATTTAATTCAAGCATCAACATTCAATTCTCTTAATCCTTCTTTCTGCTTGTTTTCAGCCAGTACCCGTGATAAGAGGACGATGTTGGGAAAATGCTGCTCGTCGTAGTTTCTTCTCACGCGATAACATGGAGAATTTTATACAGTTTTGCCGTCGCCTTGGAGTTCATGAAAATCTTCTGTTCGAGAGCGATGATCTTGGTAAACATTTTAGACAGTAATTCGTATCAGTAATCTTCAATTCGGCAGTAGGCCCGTGGGGTGTCAGAGACACTTTAAACCAATGCTTTTCAAATGAGGAATAAAATCGCGCGATAATTTCCGAGTCCCGAGTCCTCCAGCAGTCTCGGATAAATATTGCTTGACGTAAAGAATATGGCAAGAGTGACATTTGTTGTTATAATCCACATTTTTTCTTAAGTCCTTGATTTAGATTTGTCATTTGAAGTTTTATACTGTTTTATCTGTTGTATAAGTCTGAACGAGCTAGCCCGATATCATTCGCTATAATTTATTTCCTATTTTAGACGTCAGGGAGCGCTCGAGAGGCAGCAATGCCTATAAATTACGGGCTCCGACCAGGATTCGAACCCGGGTCCTCCAGACTATCAGTCCTGGACGCTAACCACCGCGCCATGGAAACCACTGGTCGGCCTGATAGTCGTAATCCCAATAATTATCACTATTGTTGGGAGTACCCCCCTCAAGACTATAACGCGACATTACAAAGTATACTGAAATGTTTTTGGATATTAGACAATATTTCGGACCCTTTATTTTATATGCATTTTAGGTATTTTCCAGGTGGTTTTGTTCAATGTAATGAAGACCCCCCTCCCCCCACTCCAAAAATAACTTCAACAACCTAACAATCCCCATCATCTTATAGCAAATTTTCTGTATATATATATTCATATAGTATATTATAACGTTCGCCTCCCTACCGAAACAGATATAGGTAAGATAGGACTGAGAAGCGTCACCTTCGGCCAACTGGTCTGGATCCTAATGGAGTAACTAGGTAGAATACAACGAGGTACGTCACTACAAGATAGCCGTTGGGCGCCAGAAACTCGATGATGTCAAATGAGATATTCGCAATGATCTTTGACGAAAAGATAACCCTGAAACTCAATGAAAATTCATTACTGGTTCAGACAGTCATCGTGGAACTTTAATTAGCTATTCCTCTGAAAGGTGCTAGAGAGGGGCAGGGCTTAAGTATCGAAGTAGAATTTTAAGATGTCAATAGCAAACTTAACAAAATTTATTGGACCTCATTATCGTCAATACAACAAAGAAATTAACTACGGAAACACAAGCAACACGCCCAGACAAGGCAGCAATAATATTGCGCAAATAGAATCAACATTACTCAAAGACAGCATCGCTAAGTAATTTTACAATAATGTTCGAAAGTCGGCAGATAAGCTATATTTTGTATATTCGAGCACTTTTGAGAAAGATGGGCAACGCCGCTTGTGGCGTGAAAAGGTAATAGACGTGCAAAGACGAAGACGACGACGGAACTGAAATAATAAAGTAGCAACCTCGGCGCCCCCATACGTCTTGATCTCGTTAATTAATCTGACTGATTTTTTGTTAAGAACACCCAATTCTCACAATAAATATATCAATGTTGTTTTCTCATATGTTCATGAGATATTTCATTCGAAACATCAGATACAAGATTTGTTTCGCGTACAGAGTCTTGGTCGTTGAGCCAAGGCTTATGTGGCACGGACGTTGCGTGAACAGTATCCTAATTGATTTGTAATGCTTTTCAAACTCGAATACGTTTGCCGTACTTTCATCCTTATGTAAGTATATGAGAATATTTTTTTCAGTTTTACATGGGCAACCACGAAATGTAATTATCTGCTTGCTGGAGGTAGCGAGACTAGCAGCGAGATATTCTCTGGAACCTCCTGGACTTATAAAGTTGGAAAAAGAAATTGCTGCAGAACAGAAGCAGGATCTTCAGTGTTTATCCGATAGCGGCATCTCACACGGCAGTCTTGTATCTTGGCAGTTTGAATCGCCGTCCCCAACTCCTTCATCCAGACCACAAGCGGCCAAAATTAAACATAGCAGGTAAAGTTGACTCACAATGACGAAAACATTTTTTAAAATGAATATCAAGTCCAGAAACTAAAGTTTATAAAGGTTTTAATGAACTATGTATTCATCTTGAAATTGTAACAAGGGGCTTATTGCTCGTGCCGAGGCAGGATCTCATAAACAATACAAAATTGTTTCATATTCTGAAGTAATCTCAATCTGATAACTTAACTAGGTATCGCAAACACGAACACCAAACGGTAAATTCATACACATTGAACATCACAGTTCTTTGAAGGCAACAAGTGCTTTCCATGTATTTTTCTCCAGCTTTCATTATTATTTTTAACCATAATTCGCCGAATTTGAATGACTTTAGGAGTTTATTTTAGTGAATATTTAAAATAAAAGTAATATGAATTAAACGTTTATCCGTTACATTCCTGATAGTTCGACTTCGGAAGTGGCTACACCTACGTCCCGATGGCTCAGTCCGCCAACGGGTACAAGTCAGGACTCAGAACTACGAAGATCAGCAAGTGATAATGGACCCACCGGAAGTGATGGCGTTCCGAGTGATACAACGGAGGATGACTGGTCGAGGGGTAGTGCAGATGATCCTGACGAAGTATCTTCGCCGTCCAGTTCGCCATCGCCATCACCAGCCGTACCACCTGAACACATTGGTCCAGTCACGGAACTTGATCGTAAGGTATACACCAAACATCCCTTTAAAATAACCCAATCTTTTGTTCTGGGTGCTTACATATGGAGTTTACAAGGTGCGAAGAGCGACGGAAGCTGTCCAAAAACTCTGTCGATGTCCTTCAGCTAAGTGTTCAAAATTCATAGTGCGCAAGGTTGGAGAAGGCCGTTACCATATTGCCGGGCGCAATGTTTTCATTCGTGTATGTATATCTCATAACTTGTTAACACAGTAAACAACTAAGTTTTACTTAATGTTACGTTCTTATTGCTTGTGTTCAATCAAAAAGTACTAATGACATTTTTGCAGCTTCTCAAGGGACGACACATGATGGTAAGAGTGGGTGGCGGTTGGGACACCTTGGAACACTTTCTGACAAGGCATGACCCATGTCAGGTGAGGATCCTCAATCGCGAAAGCACACCACGCCCTCTCGCCAATAAGCACAGCAATTTTCTTCACATCCGTGCAAAGTACCACAGTCCGCCACCAGAAACGCATTCCGGTCGTTAGCCTAAGTACAATGCGTACGTCCAATTCTCTCGTTCTTTCTCTCTAAATAGTTCGCTCAAATCCGATTGATTGGACTGTTTACTTTGTTAGATTTTCTATTCACAATACTCCCTTTTCCGTCCACTCTCCCCTATCAACAATCCTTCTGGAAGCAAATGTTAGGACTTACATTTCTTTAATTTCCAATATATTCCTACAAAGATTAAAAACCCAATTCGCCCACATAACTCACTCCTGATAAACGCGTAAATTTTATACATACTTAGTTACTATTGTCGATGAACACTCATTCGTGACAAGTAACAAAAATAGTATTAAGTTCGAGATCCTAGGACTAAAAAATATCGAGACAAACAGGTTTGCCTTGAGGCACGACCGCTTAAGCCATGCACTCGCATCTAGGTTACCCTAGTGATATGCGCAGTAGCGACTATTTGTATTTTGCGCCGAAATCATAACGGTATCAAGGTTGAGCACATTCTGGATTTTAGTCACGTACTGCATTTGAACCGCAAGTACTGGAATTTTGTAAATATGCTGTTTAATCTATATCCGGAATTTAATATCCCTTATGAAAATTCAGCTGAATCGGCTTACCGTTCGTTTGAAATTTTTTTGCCAAAATTTATAGACGCTCTATATAGAAACATGAGACATTATCTTCAATGGCGAATGCATAAGATAGTCTCACATATTCCAAACGGTCGTGTCAAAAAATATTCTTTTTATTAATCTGCTTGGAAGACGTGACTCTAATTTATAAGGAATCCCTTCATATATTTCATGTAGATTGTCCCTTTAATCGACACATACCTGTACTCACGTATAACTCATACCTACAACTTGATCACATAGTAATAGGTTTACGATCATAATAACCAAATTATTTTCTATACGAATTAGAATCGAACATGTAAGAAAATTTCAAATTACGTGGAATGTTGATACAAAAATATTAATAATTTCAGGCTATTTCTCACGTACGATTAACCACTTGACTCGCTGTTGACCGAGAATAGGGAATGTTTCCGTTTGGACCTAGGATATATTTGGTGCCCTATTGCGCATGCTACAGTCAAGTGGTTAATGCATTGACTTAATGTCATGGACTTTATAAGCCATAAAACATTATCTTCGTATCTCTAGCGTCTGCATGTGACATCCCTTGTTCGATATCACGTGGGTTTCACTGAAATGCATCAGTGTTTATAAAAAAGTGCGATTAAAGACTCAGGATAACTAATCTGTAAAAAAATCTATCAAACCTTCATGAAAGCTGCAATACATTCGATGCCCATAATTATATTTATAATTTAATTCTAAATTCTCAATGACTCCTTCATTAATCTATTACCTTGGGGTTTCATGATAAGTAACGTTCTTACAGTAGGGACGATTCACCAATATTCGTGCGAAACATTCACTTTGGTTAATATATTTGAAACCAATTGTGACATAACGAACACAGCTGTGTTGAATCTTGTAAGAATGACACGACTCCCCCAAAGTCCAACACAATGTAATGGCAGATCGATATTCATCTCGAAAATCTATGTATCAGTTCATACGAATGTTTATCGTACGCAATTGCGATACGTTTCATAAAATTTGCGATGACACTACTATATTTTTTACCCGGTTATTTAATTAGGAAAAAAAATAGATTGGTGCCTTTTGATGTATCGAACTCCAAATACTTCCAAAACATTGATTCTGTCACTAGTCATTGAAAAGCAATATTTGACTGATAGTATATCCAAAAGCTAGGGTAAGAAGTTTATAAGAAACAACAAATTTTTGTAATTTAGTCAATATATCAACTTATAACGGTAATTCATCCAATGCACCTTCATATTCTTACGATTATCACAAATCTAATACAAATGTACGTATTACGGGGTGGGCACAATATAAATTTTAACTAAGATTTGTGTAAATATTTTTGACTATTTTGACTTCTCTCATCAAGATTAAGATTACTTGGCTCACGTTAAGCATTTTCAATTTTTTGAAGGTATGCAAGATTGAAAGAAGAGCTAAAAAAGGATATTTTTACATTATCACAGCAGCTTTGGATAGAGTTTCGAAAAGCCGATAGTATGCCGAATTTATACCAGAAATACATTTTGAGCGTTTCTTTAACGGCATTTGACATCAATATGCAAGCATAGGAATTTTCAAGCATCGTATTATAATGGTGCTTTTCGTTAGATAAAAACACACTCGCGTGAGCGTTGCCAGTTAGCCAAAGTAACATGTATCCGTAGGATTAAGATAGTATATTTTCGCACTTACATTTAATCGAGGATTAATTCTTCTACGAGCCTTTTCATACGCATTAACGCTACTTGAAGAAGAGTTAACATTACTTGCGCAATCTAATAGAAAGTAATAGCTGTTACGATAAAGTTTTTTAAACAGATTATTGACCGGGGATGCATTTAACGGATAACTAATTCCGTCCCATTGTCGTCAGTAGAACATTACTTTGTTAGTAACATATAGTAATATATGTTATTTGTATCCTTTCCTGTTAACATATAAACTTATTGATAATTATGACGACCATAGAAATTGTATTTGTGATGTTCCATGTTGATAGAAACCTTGGTTTTGCCTTTCTCTCATATAGCATTTTCAAATGGTAGAATTTTCTTGCATCAGGTGCAAAGTGTAGACTCATGCAAGCGTAACTCTGCACCTTATTGCATACGATAACTGTAAAAAACATGTGTCAATAGATAACGTATTAAAAACATCTTTTATTTTGTGCAAGAAAATTCAAAAAATAGCGAAAATGCTAATAACAAATATTTCTGCATCCGTTTCTCTGCATCGTCATAGTCTGTTGCCGGTATAGAAGATTTAGGGCTAAGAGTTACCACGTGAGGCAACAAAGGTTTCATGTTATTACCTTCTGTTAGTTGACCGACGTAATGACATCGAGTTAAGATCTTCACATAAATTTATGTAATTGTAATTATTAAGCATTGTGCTTGTTTGCAGTATCAATTTTATTGAATTTCATGTTCATTTCTTCCTTTCTTTATAACTGTATCCATAATGAGGGACATGTGCCAGTAACTGGCGAACTTCATGTTCTAATATTGACAAACGAAATTATCATGGGGTATGAGGGGCGCTAATGTTATGTTCACATAAGCAGTTATTCAGTCATCATTTTTGCTACGAAAGTTCGAAGTAAATTTTGCAAGCTTTAATAATCATATTAAATCTTTACATTTGTTTACAAAATTTAACTAAATGTTAATATTTGCCCTACATGACAGTTATTTAATTATTTAATGTAGGAAAGGAGAAAAACTTCTGATTTTTATGAGATCTTCAAGTATATAATGGATATATTTTCTACCACGCTGCAATCGGTTTGTTTTTCCTATAAAAAATCTTTATAGTAATTATAACAAAAAAAAATTATATCATATTTACTTTACTTTGGTAGAAATTATATGCTATACGCCGCTATTTCGAATGTAATTATTCGTCGCCAGGTAATCCTTTCTAAATTCTATTTGTCAATAATTAATCACCGTTCTGCTGCGTTAATTTGGAAACTTCCATATTCAGCTTAACAATTTGTATTTGAGATGTTAGGACTTGTGACTTTTCTAAATCATATGATGATCGATAACTTATCAGCTCTCGAGTGCCGTCGCGATTTAGATCAACTATAGCAACTGACCGTATCTGCAAATGCAAGCTTGGTTGACAGTCACCGTCCCGACATAATTGAACTATTTCAATTTGGCTAGCATTTATTGTGTAAACCTCGGTGCAGTTCATTAAGACAATTTGTACTCTTTCTGTCAATCTTCTTTTGATAAGACTCGAATTTATTCGCTCAGGTTGCTCGTTGTGCGGCCACTGCCAAAATTTTATTACAAATCCCGTCATGTAAGGATACCCCGTCATTGGGAGTATAGCTGGTTCCATAGCGAACGAGTTAGAGTTTACGTAACTCCAAATTAAATGAGATTCGTTTGCTGCCTTGTGAAATGTTAAATTAATATTTGCCTGGTAAAACTCATCTGGATGTGTTTCACGATTTTGAATACTTAAACGATGAAACGGCATGAGTTCCCAATTATACATATTGGCGTCATGATTTGAAACGGTGAAACCACGTAACGATGTTTGTGATTTCGAAGTCAATTTTTTCCCTACTTGTGATGAATTTACAGTATCCAATAATTCTTTCAGAGGAACGGATTTCGTTGATCCTGAAAAAAATGAAAACATTCGACCGACATTATTCGTATTATAGTTATTTCGTAGGAATAACTAATTATAAGTTACTAGTTTAAATAATGACATATAATTGTAGAATTGCTAAAAATTGCTTTGTCGTGTCAATCGATTATTACAAACTTATTGCTATATTCTTGAAAACGCATTTTTGCTTTGTCTTACGATTTTTGCTTATATTTCACTCACATTATAATGCAAGGTCCCCACTGTCATTAAGGAAATGTTGCAAGACAAGCAAGCTTTAAGATACGTGTGTAGTATATCATTTTTAAAGCTATTCAATGTTTTCAGGTGTGTTGTACTAACTGATCTTAATCAGTCTATTTAATATCTATGGCAGAATCACTTTTCAGTGGAGCAATAGTACTGAATGTTCACGCATACATAAACGTTTTTACCATGGCTACCAATAATTGAAGCAATATTACAATAAGGATTTCAATTTTTTAATCGTGAACAAATCTATCTTGGTTGCCGGTATCCAAAATCTCGACAATAGTCATTTTTGTACAATTTACGAAAAACTACTCAGCAAGCACAAAATATATATAATCATATAAAATGAGTATTAACGTAAAAAAATAATTCCACTACTGATGGAAAGGTTAAATTAAGAACAAGTCTAAGTATTCGTAGGCATTATCAACGCTGATAAAAATATAACTGCTTACTAAACACTATAAGTAACGTAATTTATTTTTTTTTTCATAAAATATTAAATAAAAACTATACTCACGTTTCCCATTAGTTTCATCACACGAATACGATACTGTGACATTAGAATTGAAACTAATAATTTGAATCGAAGAACAATCCCGGGTTAGGGGGCGACCTAGCACTTGACCATTTCTTCCTGACAGAAGAACTAAGCCTAAAATTGATTCTGCCATAATCTCAACACTTAGCAGATCGTCGATTCCGTCTGAATCGATATCCGGCAATAGAACGGGTAATTTTGAATATGTATGAATCGCCGAACTCCAATGAATCATTCCAGCAGTTGGTTCTATGCTGACTAAGAGGCCCTTTTCTCCAGCAACTATGCAATCTGGTTTTCCTGAGCCATCAGTATCCAAGGCAAAGCAATCAATTTCAAGTGGCAATCTTTTTAATGTGACCCACCATAATGGTGTACCACTGACCCCTTGCACTGATAATACACCACCACCTTCTGATGGAATCTGCTGCTGTCTTGAGGAGCCAGAACTATTCACTCCATAGTGTTGTCCACGTAACAGAAATATCAAACTATCTGGTGAACCAGGTATCACAGAAATTGGCCCATGCAACTCTAAACAGGGAATTATATTATTATAAACACGAAGTACTTTGAAGTATATAAATCCAACATTATCCAACATTATTTCTTATAAAAAATTGTTGTATTAGATTGGTAACTTCCTTACAATGTATTCATAAATTAAAAATAAGAAAAATTATTATTTGATTTTTATAGAAATGGATCTATACAATTATACTTCATCTTTTTTAAAATTTTATAGTTTAACAATCCTTTAGTTCTTATACTTGTAATGAACGTAATAGCAAAAAAAATTAATTTAGAAGCACTTTACAAAATATTAAGAATAATGATATGGCTATTGAAACATATGTATACATTATTACATACCAACACCCTGTAATGTTTTATCCCATGTCAATGGTGATTGTTGTTCCGAAATCACTAAACATGTAACTTCATTGTCACATGGTAAAGCATATAGAAATATAAGCACCGTTGCTACGCATAATAGTATAGAAATTGCGAGACACAAACGTCGAAGCAAAGACATTTCACGACGTTTCCACAAGTCCAAGTGAGAATCTCCATCAATTACCATAATAGGAATATGATCGTTGCAGTACCCAAGCATTTTACGACAATTTTTCCCACGATTAGCAACATTTCTTGTCTCATCCAATGGATAAAAACAGCCCTTATCATACACTGTATTGGTTTCCTAAATATTTTATAAATTCTTTATACATATATATATAATAATAATATATATATTACAAGAGAAAATCATAAGAATTATTTTTATAAACATTGGATAAGAAATACTCATTCAACGAACATTAAATCACATTAATTCTTTTATATTTTCAAATCAGTTCCATGAGATTATGAAGTGCACAAATGTATAGAAAACTTACCGTATTTCTATCCGCCCCTTTAGGAATATTATCCAGTGTTCTAGCAACGTTGTCATCTTCATCTTCATCTTCAGTATCAGTGTTACTAACACTTTGTCGCAGGGCGGTGTAACCTTTTCCGCTTATATGTTCGGTCGACATTGTTCTAATAATAATCAATAATTTCGTAAAGGTTCTCGAAATCGTATAAGACAACTTTATGATACGATTATCAATAAAGAATTATAGTTGTACGAGGACAGAATAAACTGAATATTGTGTGTATTAATGTAACAGGAACAAAATATTTTCTTTACAACTACCGGAACAGTGAAATAGGTTAGTAACCACGGAAATAGGGTATGTCAAGCGCTCAAAAAACAACCCCATCTAGAGGAATTGCCATGGAGACTACATAAGAAGCACGAACTCAAATGGGAAAATTGACAGAACCTGCTACTAATATCAGAGATGGCCTGGCCGGCAGAGGTTCTCCGCAATTTACCGCTGGTTTGTAGAGCAACCGTTAGAACGAGGCCGCTCATCAGATATTATCTAAATATTTTTTTTGTAATCTTAAATTCGAGTGCACAGTGTAAGTTCGATAAGATTTACTAAGACAAAAGCCAGCACCTCATGCCTGCCTGCGTTAAGGAGTGCAGCTATGCGGTGCTAGCTTCAAGCATTATTTAACAATAGTTCCAAGCGGAACTATGGTCCCAACATTGAATACTACAGAGAACTATCCCGAAACTGTTTGAAACACAATCTGAAAAGAACACTGAAAGCCTACGTTTTAGCGCCGTGTTATTGGTATCACTTAAAACCGTAGCCAGAGATGAGTAGGGAGATGCACAACGCGACGGTTTTAGGCGATACCAAAAGCATGGCGCTGAATCGTAGCGGCGAGTCCGGGAATAGAATGTTGTGATCATCGCCTCC
>JARQTC010000328.1:1354770-1532511 GCA_030142495.1 Cephus runcator | reverse complement strand
CATTTTTTCGAGTTTTTCAAAAAAGCATTATTTAACAATAGTTCCAGGCGGAACTATGGTCCCAACATTGAGTACTAAAGAAAACTATCCCGGAACTGTTTGAAACACAATCTAAAAAAAAGTATTTAGGCTGTATCCGATGAGCTGTCTCGTTCTAAGTGTTGCTGTGGGAACCAGCGATAAGTAGCGGAGGACTCTGCCCGGCAAGCTACACGTTCGTGATTGTGGTCAGCTCGGCTACGATGGGATAGCTTTATCGACGGAGGCGATGATCACAACATTCTATTCCCGGACTCGCCGCTACGTTTTAGCGCCATGCTTTTGGTATCGCCTAAAACCGAAGCGTTGTGCATCTCCCCACTCATCTCTGCCGTAGCGCTATGCATCTCCCTACTTATCTCTGCCTAAAACAGTAGCGTTGTGCATCTCATTACTCATCTGTGGTAGTGCGTTCGATATTTACATATACTAGTTCTACAGATTTGCTTAATGACGAATGTCTATAAGTGTTTTCAAGCTTTTACACTCTTGACTTAAATAATTAGTGTCAATTTGACAAACACAAGTTGTTAACATTTCATATGACGTATTGTAGTAACACTGCAAGGAACGCACAGCTGTTATATGACTAACGCTCGGGCATACATTGATCTGTGAAGTTTATACAGTTTTATCCTAGAGGAATGTGTGTGCGATATATTTCCTTATAAAATGATCATCCGTTCATATAACTTGGGTAGGTTATATTGCATAAGAATACTGGAATTCACAAGCAGCTAGTGAGTGTAACGAAGAGTGAAAATATGGATCAAGAAACAGAAAGTGAAACAAATATTTTAAAAATTTCAAAAAACATGGGAATTCCTGATCCTGAACAACGCCTAAAAGCACTTTCGGATTATGGTACTGCCATTGATATAGATGTTAATATTCCACCACGAAGGTACTGTTCAAATCTGTATATTGGTATCATTAAGTTTAATTTGACGTTAATACATATTTTCTATAATTTCAGGTACTACCGATCTGGTGTAGAAATGCTGAGAATGGCAAATGTGTATATGAAGGAAGGAAGCTTTGAGAATGCGTTTACCTTATATATGAAATTTCTCACGTAAGATATTTTGACTTTGAAGAGGTTTTGTATTGTGTTTATGTTTCGTGTGCTAATGATTTTACAGAATATTTTTGGAGAAAATTAGAACGCATCCACATTTTAATACAGTACCTTTAAAAGACAGAGCTATGATTCAGCAGGCATTAAGAGATGTCATGCCAAAGGCAGAATCTTTAAAAAAACATTTATTGGAACAATACAAGGCAGAGGCAACTATATACTTAGAGCATTGTAAAGCAAAACAGAAACTTGCAGAAGAAAGAGAAAAGCTTGAAGAAGAATGCAGGTAAGATTGTTATGATTTACTTTTTTATTTTTAAAATGTTTTTCTCTATCTTCTTTGGACCATTATATGAATTATTCAATGAATTTAATTAGCAATAAAAATATATTTCCAAGGTTAAAGGAGGAGGAGAATAGAAAAAATAAACTTGCAGCTTGGGCAATAGGTAAGGATGGAAAGGGTACACTGAGCATCCCTGTAATACCAAATACAACGGATGACAAATTGAAACCACAGATCGCAATACCCGCGCCACAAATACCTTCCCAAAAAGATAATACAGCTAAAACTTCTAGAGACAAGTAAGCATAGTTTTGGATAATTAATCTGGTCTGTTGTAGAAAAAACTGCATAACTTTGAATTTTTCATTCTAAGTAAACGTATTTCTTCTGCAGGGATACTCCAGTTGTGGACCGTTCAACTAAACCATCCTTCTTTCATGGTGATAAACAGGCTTTGCGTGATGTAATTTTACCAAACATGCTAATGCAGGAATTCTTAAAATTGGCGCTCAGTAATACCATTAAAAATAAGGAGACTTGTGGTATATTAGCTGGAAGATTGGAGCAAAACCAATTGTTAGTAACTCATTTGCTCATTCCCCAGCAAACTGGATCTCCAGACTCTTGTGCTACACACAATGAGGAAGATATTTTTGATTACCAGGATCAACATAGTCTAATAACATTGGGATGGGTTCATGTGTGTTGATATGAACAAAATTATAATCTAAGATGTATTTTAGAGCAAATAACAATTGTACTTTTTTTAGACTCATCCCACACAGACAGCATTTCTATCCAGCGTAGATCTTCATACACATTGCTCCTATCAGCTTATGATGGCAGAAGCAATAGCAATTGTCTGTGCTCCTAAATACAGAGAGTATGTCCTATTTCTTTACACTATCTGACAACTTATTTAATTAATCTCAACTTATATAGGAATAAAGTTTTTATATAAACACTTTTTTTTTACAGAACTGGCTTTTTTACATTAACACCAGAATATGGATTAAACTTTATTGCTAACTGTAGAGAAACAGGATTTCATCCGCATCCTACAGAGCCAGCCTTATATACGGTAGGATTTTTTCATTGTATTTATATACATTAAAACACAAGTTAGAGTTGCTGCTAGAGATCCTTTTAATCGAAGACACAATTATTTCGTATTCTAGAATGCCAAACATTGTAAAGTGGATGGGTCCGCATCGATTGAAGTGGTTGACTTAAGAAAATAATGATTTTTTTTATATACAGTATCCATTCTAATAAGTAATGCGACTTTCACTGATAATTATTTAATACACGCTGATGTTATTTGTTAACGATTGATGTTAACGATTTATTGAAAAAGTAACATTATAGCCAATTGCGTATATAACAAATATATCACCTTTGAAGCTTCAAAAGGTATTTTAGTTTGCTAAATAATCATTGATATGGTACATATATATATATATGTATTAAAAATTGAAAATCTATAATCAGCAACATAAAACAAGAATTTGAAAAGACAATAGCTTCATTAACAGTTAACTTTTCATTCTGTAAGACTAGATTGTCAATGGTATGAACACTGAAAGTTTACTCACATTAAATATATTTTCAAGAAAGATAAATATTTAGATATGTCTTTGTACCTTCGTCGAATAATTTTTTCGGCAAATTAACACTAGATTTACAGACATTGGTTATCAAAGTCACCATAAATTAATAAAAAATAATATTTATGATTTCTTTAACTTCAACACTTAAATTCCACACCTCGATCATGCACCTTTAAATTACAACTGGCTAGTGCGAATACGTAATTCGCACCTGTGTGGAGTTTAAGGGTTAAACGTGAAATTTGAAGTCCGTCAAATTGACGGATTCCGTAAATCTAGTGTTAATGTACTATAAGTAATTAGAAGTTTTGAAACCAAAGTACAGCTAATATATCCCGCAATGTGAGCAGTCTAAAAGGTTCATGTATGAATTCTAATGTACTTAAAGGCATAGTAAAATTATAATATTCTCCTAAATTTTTACATCGCCTAGGCTAATTTTTTTATAAGCATTGCTGAGCGATAACCTTTAGTGTAGTTATAAATTTACCGTGCCTTTGGAGTAAATAATTGTGTTCATGGCTTTACGCTTATTACGATATACAGGATTATTCTTATAAAACAATCAATCTGATTTTTTAAAATCTTAAAATTATTTACCGATTCTGGAAATTCAATGACATCTTCCAAGTATCGTTAAATGCAATGGATGTTACCAATTTCTTACTGCTATCTTGATGTGCTCCATAACGTAAATTGATCACTTTATAAGAATCACCCTATATATGCATTGTACCAATTGGCAAGCCGCGAACAATATATATGTGATAATCATGATGAATGTTAACTATTATTTAATAAGATACTTTGGTTTTTAGTTTAGATAACTTACAGTCAATACTGCCTCTAAATATTTCACATTAATTAATACTAGTGGCACTTTGAATTTCGTATTAAATTATATCTACTAATATACAGCGTGATCCGAGGGTAAAACATTCGTATAAAAATATGAAATTTTTAGCATCCATAGATCGTGTATTTGTAAAAGATGGCTTTATTATTATTTAATTACTAATGCTGCTGTATTATTATTATTATTATATTTGCTGAACAAAATTTAAGATAATTATAATACATCTGTTTAAAATTTGATAAAATAATTGCATTCATTAAATAATATAAAATTTTGTTAAATATCTATAGTACAGTTATATTTGATAAAAAGTGTGATTCTTAGTTCAATGAATGATTTTACTCAGGCGCTGCGTATCATGTATTTATGAACATTCCAATTACATTTCCACACAAGCATGGAAACTACTAAGATGGGAAATTCCAAATGTCCATGGTAGATACACATAATATATATTTTTTTTCAAAATTATTATTCAGTTTCGTATATAGGGAACATGACTAGATTCGTATTAATTTTTGTTTTAAAAACAGTCAGTATACTAATGCAAATAATACGAATTTTCTATAGCCTAAGCCTTGGAAACAATATCATTGACTGATACGTTAGTAACGATAGTACTATCACGATGTATTTAAACTAACTTTTTATAATCATGAGTTATACAAGATATAATATATGTGAACAAAATGTAACTCTGCGCTAGAGTGCAATAAAGTTTTTTGTACCGTGCATCTGGTACAAAATCGAAACAAGGTATTTCTGAAGTATAATTTTGCATTGAGATTGCTGCAGTAGTCATAAGTGCACATTTTTTGCTTGTACTGTACAGTAGTTGTCAAAAATATTCTAAGACAAATTCTCCAGTGCGTAACCGCACCTTTATTCCACGTAAATATGTTCATCAAATTTGGTACTTTGATTTAAGTGGTTCTTCATTTATTTCGGATCTAAAAACAATCGAACACTGCAGTGCCCTGCATCCCCCTGTTCACCTTACATACATATCGAATTACCTGTCTTGAAGGGTTTCGCGTTCTGCAGGGTTTTATCTGAGGCAGGGTCAATCTATTTTTAACCAGGCCAGTCCATCTCTCCTTTTACCGGTCTGTTTGTACAGTCATGAAACATACACGGGATCCATTATAACGTTGCTTGAATATAAAGGATCTGAACCTGCGTCAATTCAAGCAATGAAATCCTGTTTGCTTGACGGATACCATTCTCATTCAAGACTAGATAGATAATGTCGTTGAAGATATTTCTATGAGGATGACGTCACCTTTTCCTATTTTGCACTAATCATCAAGTATTGGTCATCAATGAATGATCCCCCTTGCTCGAAGTATACGATATATCATGACGTTACAAAAAGGTTATGTTACGGTAATAATTCCAAGAGTGGAAGATGACGCTTCCTAATCGAAAAAGAATGATGCAGACATTTTTTATCATGTCATGTAATAACCATTCATGTCTCATACAGAAATTTACCTGAGTGTGCGCAACTATTTAAATCGTATTCTACGAGACATTACTATTCTCTTCTCCATCTATGAGAAATCTATTGAACTTCGAAGAGTCCAGGATATTTCCTCAACATGGTAAATGTAATAAAAACGGTCGGACAGATAATTAAATTAATGGAATACGTTAGTTTCAATTTCAACAATGCCATTCAAAATTTTGTTCAATTTCAATTTATAATCATTTTGACTATTATGTAATACTTTATTAATTTCTCACCACCACACGTGTAGAAAATTATTCGTTAGAAGCTGTAACCTTGATCTTTTTTTTTAACAAAGAAGCACAACCTTCAGCAGGACCCTTTAGAAATGACTAGTGAGTCATCCAGATGACAAAGGGACCTTGTTTAAAAATGCAACCAATAAAACCAGAGGTCCTACAGGTACTATACCTAGCACCTGCAAAAGTCTCAAAATATCCACAGTCCAGACTGCAGACACGGTCCTTTATCCTAACTGAAATTGCATCACAGCACCATGCAGTGAATCACCAATCACATAGTAACCTTACTCATAAAACTTGTCAGCAGTTTTCCCCATGATCCTGGCAAGATTAAATCAGGATAATGCCATCCTCTCAACAGAGCGATACCCCCACTTGATTATCCATCGAGAAGAGAAACACGTGCAGAATAAAAACGTGTTAATAGATTCAAGTTTAGCTGTATAGCTAACCAAAGACTAATTCACTCTCTCACTCTCCTACTCGTTCGCTCACAATCGAGTATCGTCAGTGGGGCGAGAGTCTCGAAGCAACTGCCAGGCAATTCACTCACGAGGTCTAATAGTGAGTTTCGAGCTGCCGGTATATAAGTATCTACCTCAGGATAAATTATGAAGTAGTAGCGTAATTCTTAGCACAAACCTGCTATCTGTTATCATACAATGCAAACTGTGAAAAAGTGTGGAAATAAAGGACTTTTAAAATGTATCCAATCAAAAGATACCAATTAGAGCATAAAGTCTTATGCCATTCGTTATAGTACAATAATGACTATTAAAGAATTTTTAAAATACCAGCGCGCACAAGCATCATCCTTGTTCTGAAATCATCATCGTGACCTATAAATACGTTTCTCCTGCAAATTAAGTGTTACATAATTGAGTTTGTTCTTTTCATACTATCTTGCGGAGTCTCGAGCTTTCGGATTACATGAAAATTTGCTAATACAGCATAAAGAATCTTCGCAGCGACGTCGTGAAAGAGGTATGTGGTCGTAGTGTTTACTAAGCGTGAACATAGCTGGGTTACGATTTAATCAGGTACTTCTGAAAAAATAAAAATTACACAACATTCCATAGCTCATTGTAGGAAGACCGTGTTTAAGGAGAATAACATGTAACAGACAGATGTAGGATACGCATAAATCACAATATGGCAAAGTTTGATAAACATACCGTATTAATGGCACGTGAAATTAATGCAGTCCTATTCTGAAATCTATAGAATGTGAAATGTGTTTATATTAACGAGAGAAACGCGCATTCTATCAGGTTTTCGAAACTGTGATCTGACAAACTACGTCATTTGAAATACTACGCATAACTTTGAGTGCGTATAATATGAACAATAAGAGACTATTATTATTTAATAAACGTGAACAATGTCGTGATATTTGTTATTGTAAACAGTGTTCAATGAAAAATGACGTAACTGTAATTTCAAATATAGCAATGAAAACGTAAAAGCCAATGCAATCTAAGCGCAACCTTAAATAAGAAATGCTTCAATTTCAAACCTTTCATTCGATTACCCATAGTACAGCGCTCCGGGATTTCCAGCGGGCAAAAGTAAAAATGACCAAACCTTTTGCCATAGGAATAGAAGACGAATTATAATGTATTACGGGTTACCGATACACCGTCTACCAATTAATTGTTTCCTGTAATCTTCTAATATGCAAAGTCACTTGAGTGGGAACAATTTTTCTTATTAACAGAACGACTAAATTATAACAAATACTTGAGGCTTTTATGTGAAAAAGCATTTCTGCTCATTTCTGTATACTATACAGAGTAATTCACGGATAAACTCAATATATACATCTATACACTGATATTTAATATTATTATTCGTCGAATACCTGAAGTATCCTGGGTGCACAAATGATAAATCACTGTTTTTTAATTTGTGTTTAACATACATTACACTTTTCTTGTCGGCCATACTCGTAAGATCAAATGACGCATATATACAGAGGACGCAGAGAACAATTTCGGTATAGTCAGCTCGCTATCTGAATTCCAGGGTCAGTGATATTAATCAGCGATACGGAAAGTGATATCTCATGAGAGATAGAAGAAACAGTACACCGATTGTCGTGCAACGACAGCAGAACAAAGGATTTCTTGGAGCTGCTGATTGCAGAGGAGGAAAATATTGCCAAACCATGTCTCACGATTGTCCAGTCCAGTCTATACTGGTATTCTCATTGTTCGGTAAGAAGATCTATATTAGTGTAATTGAAAATCAATTTTAAAAATGGAGATAAAACACAGTGTTTAATCGATTATAATATAATAATTTTTCTGGATATTGATATAAACGTCGGACATTGATAAGCTGATAATTTATCTCACTAGAGAACGCCAATGGTATTGAACTCGTGCGATTTCTCTTTTATTTAATTGAAAGTGGCGCCGGTGGAGTTGAACTTTTCTCCTGCAAGTGCATTCGATCGAATATGGCCTTGAAATATTTGCCTTGACCAATAACGATTACCACGTGCGCGTCAGTGGAAACAATTTTAAACAATTCCTAATGATATTCCACTAACGTTTGAACTTCTGACGCAGGTATAAATACATCTGTGATTCATGTATACATGTACAATGTATTACCATTGTGGGATAAACGCATTAATATTTTGAACGTTTCTGAACTGAGAAAAAAAATTCAATGTAATTGATACTCTATTGTTTAAGTATCATTTTATCAATTTCTAAATCGAATCTCAATTTCTTTAGATTTCATACATTTTTATTCTTTCATTTTATTCTATTATCTGTCTGTCTTTGCAATCACGAACATTTCACTGTACTCACGTCTGTATAATATTTTCGTGTATTCGTTTAAACACTCTTTTAAAAATATTTTATTGAAATTTTCTATCCATTTGTGAGTGAATCATAAAGAATTCGGTCTGGTTTTATCTTATTTGTTGCCTATATGACAGCTTCTAATTTTCGTGAGTTTGACCTCGCATGTGTATCGAATGACACGTCCACTTTATCGTAGATAATTGGTATTTATCATGCCATCGAAAAATGTATTAATTTTGATTGAGGTAGATGTATATTGAAATTGAAAATATAACGTTATTGAATGATAGACAGTTCGACATAATCGTCATCGATATATTGTTAATAGGTCAAATCTTGCAAGTCAGGGAAGCCTCGTGTAGGCAGAAAATGACGCGCACGACGTAGACGCCTTTGATATCCTTATTCTACTGTTTGCTTGAAACCTCCTAACAATCCGATCACGGCTTCATTTTTACTATCTGTTGTATCGGAAAGCATCATAAGTTTTCTTTAATATCGATAAAAAATGGTTGATAGGGAGAGTGATTTTGCAATTGCCACCGCAGTCTAGTAGACCGATATACTTTCATAAAAATACCGAAACGAATTTCTTATATGCGAAACCGTTAAAGGAATACGTTTCAATTGTACCTTTACTGCAACTTGACACAGAAAATGTATGCTTATATTTGTCGAAGCGGACACGACCTATTATGCAATGCATTTTATTTCGAGGACTTGTTTCTTCTGCTTCAAAAAGAAGAAATTGAATAAGGAATTGTTTCTTCTGCTTCAAACACATTATTCCAGTCGAAGTAAAGCCTGACGAAGTGTCATTTGTCCACAGATCATTTCTGACTCACGATCCACTTTCACAATTTTATTATATCCAGCATAAACCCACTGCACCTATTTTTCATAAGCCATGAACCACAGCTTACAAGCTTGACTTGAGAAAACCTACTTGACCGTTTCGTAATTCGCCATAACCCTACATGTAAATCGTGTTTTGCATACTTATTTAGGCACACTGTTACTGTTATTGTTATCGAGCTACATTTACTATTGTAGTGTGCGGAGTTCTTTCTGCCTCGACCGAGGATCAGAGTGAGATGAGAATATATACTGACAGAAAAAATGAGATGGATGCAGTAAACTTTAAAGTATCCGATGTAGCGGATTTTGCTGAGATTATTAAGAATACCATATATTCAAAAACAGATGACACATCCAAAGTATTTTCAAAGTTTCTATATGAACAAATAGGTACGTACCAGTTTCCTTTAGTAACGCAAGGATAGTAACATGAACTTTATTTGATATCCAGAATTTTATTCTAGCGAGAAGCAGACAGAAAAGGATGCCACCGGAAACATATGGTTCTAACAAAACAGATCAATCATCGTCGGAAGTATCGGATATGATCACTTCGCTTGTACATCCATCCGATCACGATGATGAAATTGAATCTCCAACGTTTCAATCGAAGGATTTAGGTAAATAAAATTATTTATAATTACCCACCATTTGAGTAATGTAATATTTTTATTTTTCGTTTTATCCATAGTTCCACCAACCTTAAACAATACGTGTAATGAAACCAACTCAAATAACACGAGTTTATCACCAACGACATCTCTTGAACGATCGTCTTCTCCTAAAAACGTCAGTAACACCGATTCTAATTGTAAGACCAATCTTACTAAGGAAATGGAGACAAGATTAATACTAACGGAAAGGAACAATTCTTTCACAAGTATGTAATGATTCTTATTTCTCATCATATTCAATAGTCAGAAAATAGTATCCAAGCATTTTCGGGTGCTACAGATTCATCGAAGCTTGATGAAGAAACTTCTTCGACCACAATTGCGATGACTACAAATGAAATAGTAAATTCTGCTACTACCATAAAAGACATATCCAATACGCAAGGTACGAGCAATAATCATAATGACCTAGGAAATGTAAGCGGATCAACAGAACAATTAAACACAGAGTCACCGTATATTTCTAGTACCACAACAGGTATGTTCAGTGTACTCTCTCAACATTATAGTACAATCTATATTATTCGTAATTATACGTACGCTGCGCGATATGAACTGTTAAAAAAAAACGTGAAATCATTATGGTTGTAGCTTTAACAGAATCGTCAGAAATCATACAGGTAATACCAATAAATTCGTCGACAACTGAAACGACGCAAAATGAAGATACAGACACATCAAAAAAATTTATTACTAAAGCAGAAATCAAGAAGGATAATGAAGCTAAAGAAGCAGGAATGTCTTCTGGTATTATAGTTTTAGTTACGGCTATTACGTTTTCTATAGCAGTAGTAATGGCATACGTTGGCCTTATAGTATGGAGAAGGTATCTAGAGTAAGTGTCATTCAGTTACACATATGTATATATGTATATACAATTGAATAACTTTACAAATCAGTAGTCCATTATGTACGAAATTATTTCAGTTATCGTTACGGAAACCGGGAATTACTTGTAAATGATTTGGAATTTGATACCAACGATTTACATCATTTTGAGGTAAACCTTTTTAGTAATCTGATCTTCGTATGTTACAAATTTAAATACTGTTCATGTTAAAATAAACATATTTTTTGCAGCTCTAAACGTTCAAATGAATGAGTTGTTGAACGCTGTTATATAGCACTGGAAATGATTCTTGATTTAAGCATTGCAACGCAAGATTACATGTTGTCGATAACTTACAGTCTTCCAATGACTTTGAAGTTATTGTAGTACACTGCTTTTTTTGACAATATTTCAAAGGAGCAATATGAATGTGAAGAATATAAGATACGTAGACAACATATAAGTATTATATAAATAATAATAGGCATCACCCAACTGTGATATAATAAAAAATAGCTATTTTCGTTTCTGAAGCCAAACCAATCAAAAGTGAAGACGTATCATTTTGTTATAAGTAAGTTTTACAAGTGGAACATATGCTTTACACCTGACTGATTATATCACTGAATGTTAGTATTGTGTACATTATTGACAATTATTATTTGAAGTAGAAATGTAATGCATAGACATTTAGTAAAAGTTTACATGCTCAATAAGTATTTTCTTCTTTTCAATGAAAACCTATGTAAATACATAAACTAATAAAAGATACTAGATTACTTGTTTTTAATTAAATTTTTTATTGTATGCTCCCCAGTATATCCAAATATAGTACCAAATATATAATTAAATAATTATTACCTTTGTATTGCACTAAGTAGTAAATGTAACCTTAATTAAAATTTACGTAACATATTCCCATTTGCAGACTAATCTAATCCTTGCCTTGACCAAAATATAAATATTAAAAATATGTTTCTACTAACTCTACGTAGTGCCAACATTATAATGAATAAAACCATTTACCTATAGTAATATATGCATTTATACATATCATCCACTTTGTTTTAATCAATGAGTCAGATTCAGGTTATAAGTGCTGAATAAAATCAAGAAGAATTCAATAAATTTTTATGAAAAAAGTAGTTCAATTTCTTGTTTACTGTATAGTTTACTTATTTATATCTGTATCTAAACTTGGGCAGTAGGTAACAATTCTATTAGTAATTAAATCTGTATTATAAGATTTATTGTTCCATTTGCTTACATTTACTTCTTCTTTGTGACGACAAGTGGTCCAACATTATCACAGTTTTCCTTGTTATGAGTTCCATGGGATCCATCACAATAAGGCCACTAAATTAATCGAAATAGTAAAAAAAAATTATTGAAACTCCATTTCAAATATTTAAATGATTTTCCACATACAAAACCAACATGTGGTTGTATAAAAGTTTTTACTGTTTCGTGAAAAACTATTATAATCTAAATTTATCTGCTTGATCTCCTAACTACCACTGGTATAAATGATACAAGTGCACTAACAATATATTTACAAAATTATGTAACATATATTTCCTAATTATACTGTTATATGATACACAAATAGGAGGAGTGAGATAAGAACATCTCAGATAAAATAATGATGTCATATTGATATACATTCTTCCATGTTAGATTGATAATTAAATGAATATTTACATTTTCAGATTTCCAACAGCGACAAAATACAGCTTTCTCGGTTATGTCCTCCACATCAATGGTGTCCACGACTTTATTACTATGCTTTTGAATTTTAGAATTTATGGACTTGCTGGGCTGAAATGTTCAAAATGTTAACATACTTTAAGTTCAACGAAAATGAGTTATAATAAATTGTACAATGTAGTATTCGAAACATTCATCCCGTCATTGCAAGATGGATGATAGAAAGTACTATCACTTAGATTACATAATAGGCTTTCAAGTACTGTAACAACTGCATAAAATCAATTTGAAGTTTCAAAAATACTTACCGGAGGTCTGCCATGAGGGCAAAATGCCCGATAAGTCATATAACTGAAACCAGCTAGCAGGGCTGTTGGTGGAATTAAAGCAGCCCAATCTCTCACTGTACATAACATAAAATGACATAACTTAACAATCCTATTTATTCCTGATATACCAATGATTTAATATAACACGCTATGGTACACGATACATGGTTATATATTATTATTATTGACGATCGGCAAAACATTTGACAATTTATGAGTTAATCGAAGATATGAATCGAATTTCACAACACATTTCATACCCCCAAGTCGGAACCATCCTCCAATTGAATCTGGAATTGGTAATCCTGCCAAATAATTAGGCACAGACACTTTAATGAGATGCGAAACGAGCTCCATATTTCTCGTAGCACTACTAAACAAGTCAAACTCGACACACTAGCCGATGTATATTCACCTAAGCTAGAACTTTCAGTTTTCTAAATGCTTATAGCCTCCTACCACATCGATCTACGAGTTCCCCGTGTACTATACAATAGTACCCAGGCAGCGCACAGCCCTGAGTTCCGTTAGTTCTTCTACAGCCACTGATGTATTCTTTACATACTGGACCTTGCGCAAAGGGCCCGGCCCACGCCGATAGAGATAGTCTATAATGGTCTCTCCATCTTTATTCGTATAGTCCAACCAGAAGGTTTATTCTCAAAACTCGACTACTGCTAACAACTGAGCTTCAACTAGTTTCATCGAAATTTTATAAGGTATCAATGATTATTACTTATTACTATGGACTGGTTCGTCAAATGAATTAAATTTTTTCTCAGCTTTCATTCTTTTGTGCGCATGTGCAGCATGTAAGAAGAAAAAAAATGTAGGTACCACTGTAAGCTATCTTTCTCGATGCAGGTCTAGAGATACCGTTGGGGCGCATATTTCGGAAAGTATAGAGTTCAGTGTGTACAGCCCTGGTCAGTAGTAACCGGTCGCAATCCTCCAATTTGACCAGAGTAGTCGGGAGGTGAAAGACCAGTGATATTCGCAGAGTGCCCTGCAAGTGGCGCCTCCACTAGTCGAGTGGCCGCCGGTACGGTTGACGGGCGCCGCATCGCTGTCATATTGTTGCGGCTCGCGCACCCAGTATGTTACACTCGTGGTAGTGACATTTCTCTAGTGGTATTCGTGGCTAATATTTGTACCGATATTCATCAATGTAACAGTGTGCTCCTTGGTAGGCTCGCAAGTGTTAAAGTAAAATAAGAGTGTGTTTGTATCTTCATCGGTGGGCGTATTGGTGCGCGTCCAAGCTCGAGTGCAGGAGTGGCGTTTCCCTGCATTCCGTCAAACGTTGGCGACAGGGCTGCCAGGAGAGCGAGAGTGAGCGGTGGTCTCGCGTGCGAGAGGCACGCAACCGGGATACGGGATCCGCCGTAGGAAACGAGCGAGATCCCGAGCGCGGTGCCGAGAGTTGGTTGGTGCGGTGTGTGCGGCAAATGGCAGTGGTGAGATCAATGTGGCTGAAACATGGCTGAGGAGCTGCTGGTTACCTTAAACCGTAGCGACTCGTCGAGCTTTGGTTTCTCGCTTCTTGGGACAGCCGGACCGCCGCACGTCATCTACGATATTGTTGAGAACTCGCCGGCAGCCGAGAGCGGCAAGGTAAATACGAATTACGCGGTATCGACCCGCCTGGCTATCTGGCTACCCTGCTGCCACGGCTATACCACCTTTTTCTCGATCTACAATACACCTTTGAATTTCTGTTACCTTTCCTCTAATTATTCTTCACTGTAAAGGACACGTATGTATGTACACACGTCGCATCATTTATGAGAAAGGGATACTTCGATCGCTTGGGTGGGATCGGAACGCCAACGGCTGCATTCCTCTTTGTCCGCTTATTCTGCCCGCTCTACGGTACTTTCGACGCTTCTCATACCTGGGGAACATCCTTGTATCATAACACTCTTCTCTACCATTCCTTCATTCAGACGTACACGAGTCAATTCCTGACATCGTTAGGATCATCAGCTTCCTCACCCTGAAATGAGTGTAAAAAATACATGTCAGAGAGAGATGCGGAACTGTGCCGTTTTTTTTTATCGTTTACCCGTTTGCTACTTTGTATGATTCCTATTTCTTTACACGTATTAGCTCTTAAAAGAAAATGCATTTATCTAGAAAAGTGAGTAACGAACAATTTTTCAATCGGCTTTATTATTGACAGAGTGAAGCGCGAATGACATGATATGCTAGAGTAGTACAGATTCTTTTCTATTCGTTTTTACACATTATTCACTTTTGAATTTCAGTTTAGCGAAATTATTTAACTCCTATACCACCACGTTTTATTACTTACCACGATGCAGTACGATGGTAATACTATCGTAATATTTTTAATGTACTCAACTTCTCTGATCGTGCTTAATTCTAAAAAAAAAAAAAAACTTTCATCTTAGAGTGCTCTGATCCTGCACTAGAAACGATGGCACTCTATCCATCTGTCATTGTACCGTATTCCATAAACTTAATAGTGAATACTTTCAGCGTCTCTGCTTATCGTAATTAATATGCGCTTAACTGCGAGGTTCTCAATGCATAGACGTCGCCAACCGTTCGATATTCTCACTCTCATTCTTGCTAAACGATTTCGTATAAATGAATTCTCGAAGTACTTTTGCTTTTTTATATCAGAAAAGTCCAATACTTTTGTATTAAAAGATACCATATAACCAATTCATACAGTATAGCCAGATAATGTTTATAATTAATAATGTTACTTTTTAATATTATCTTGCAAAAGATTTTTCTACAAATTAAAATTTACAATACATCTGCTTGATAAGTGAGGGGCGTTTTGCATTTTTATATTGAAAACATATACAGCCTGATACAGTCACGCCGTACTGTAGCAAAACTTATAATTGATAATGTTACCGTAGATCGTAACAGTTGTGATGATATTAATAATGACCCTAACACATGGATCACGCAGTTGAGCCTCTTCAGCTACTATATATGCGCCGTATGCACTATTTCCTCATACACCACTGGAATGAATTACACGACGCCAGACAATAAACCGATTAACTGTCAAATCGACTGTCCGTCGTGGTGGAATGTATGCGGCTACCGCCATAATGAGCCCGATGGGAGATTATATATAATATGTATATAAGCGTCACTCAAAATAATGGTTCGTTCAGAGTTGAACGACACTTTATCAATTTCGTGTTATTGGACAAATACAATTTATGTTAACCACGTTAGAATACATTACCGTGAAAGCGTTAACACCGGCGGTGTTATATAAGTCAAATGTGAATTCATGAATGAACAGAGAAATTAACTACATAGTATCACTTCACTTATTGACATGTAATTCAATCTTATTCTTAATGTATGAGTACAGTCATATTTACGTGGTTAAATTTTTCATAATTTACTCCTAGTTATCACAACCTACTATGAATTTTTTTTTTTCGCAATCCGGAAATTTTTACCTCTGAATTTGTCCATCCGTTATGTACTAATGCATAGGACGTTCATATGTTCCAGTTTCCTTGATGCAAATATACTTGACGTAATTCGGTCAGTATTATAAAGATTTTCAGGGTTAAATGCACGCTGTGAAGTTAGTCGGATTATTTGATTCATTTTGTTGTACCAACTTCAATTCAGTCAATAGTAGAGACAACACTGTATTCACATATTATTTTGCGATTAGGTATGGTCTTATCGAATATAAAGATAAAATATTGTAAGGATAGTAAAATCTTTTAGATTTCTTAAATGAAGTACCAATTCCATATCTTAAGATATCTCGGTTCGGTAGAATACAGTAATTTTTTGTTTTACATAAGTTATGCCTGTGTTATCTGTGATATGACCCTGACGGTAAGGTCTTTTAAGTAGACTGGTACTTAGTACTAAACATGTAATCTATCTTGAGTGAAACACGTAGTACGGTATATGGTAATAGCAGTTCGCTTTTAGAATCGCAGGGCAAATATTACTAGGCAGAGAACCGGCTTAACCGTCGAAGGGTTTAACCGTCAGGCATTGCGGAGCCTATATACATATATGCATACTGAATAATTACATATATATATATATATCAATGTAAAATAGCCAAAAGTACGGTAGCATCGAAGCGCGGCCACGAGATGATGTGAAAACTCTGCTCGTGAAAGTTTAGAATTTTTACGGATGAAAAAGTCTTGGAAAATTGGATGGCTTGAATGGACATTTTTTATTACTTTTAAATTCTCCATTGATGTTATCAGGTATTCGTCTTCATGATTATCATCCTTCCCGATAGACGCGTCCATACTTTGATATAAACGTATTAGCTCAAAGTGAAGTCTAACGAGATAGGACATTACGGGCTGAGGCTTAACAGTAAAAGTTTTGCGAGAGAAATTCCAATCCGCAAGATCTTACTTTGAAACTTTGAATACACTAGCGTCCTGGTTGCCATGGTGTTTCGGTATATTAATTAATCTCATCCCATATTGCCAGATTACCATTTTTCGCTTCGGTATTTTTTTTTTTTTTTAATAATCTCTCGAATGCGTCCAATTTTTTTCTCAGACTGTACCAACCTGTCATCATTTATAGATTCTTTAATTTCACTGATTGCATTAAAGATTTTGTACGATTCTCATTGTGCACGGAGCAAGTATATTTTTTAAATGATCCCTGTGTACTTTATTATTCATTTCTCATTAGACAGACCGAGAGCAGTCAACCAGACACGCGTAAACCTGGCGCACCATGTTGCTTTAACTTTTAGCTACTGAGCGAAGGTAAATATTTGACGCGTCGGTTAGTAGACTAATTTGCCGGTCTCGTTCCTAAGGAATTCCCAATGCGCCGAGTCTGCCGTAAATCGAATCATTAACACATCGACTGTTCTGTTGGTCTCTAAGTGCGCTCGATGCACCCGGCCATTTGAAAGCAGAAAAATGTTTTCTCCAATGCTGCGAGAAGAGTGCGGTTGTATAGATATTTTGCAAAAAAGCTCTTTAGAATGGATGCTAAATGCGTATGTGGAACGAACCAAATAATCTCGGGATGAATCATCGACGCACGGTGCACGCACGTAGGAATGTCATCTTGTGATTTTTGATGGGTTATGCCAACACGTATTTTTACATCCTGACATCATGACTCCTTCGTCGTTCTCTCTCGGGCGTTTCTTCCTCCGTCGCGCGTTTGACTTCCCTTTTGATTCCCCGAGTTATACAATCGGATTACGTAAGACTAATTAAAAGACGACACAGTAACAAGTTCCTACGATTCTTTGTAACGCCAGGTACATCGTTTCTGCATTATCAGTAAAGAGCGTGTAAGCGATCAATGTTTTTGCATGTGAAATAACGCAAGGACTCTAACGTTGGACGAAAAGGCCATGACTGTTCAAGACTGAAATTAAGATAACCTTCTACCTCGTATTATATACGTATCCCAGTCTTTTTTAGTGATTGCTATAAAGCATGGTTTTTCTGGAAATACGAGCTTCTTTCTCATCCCTAATTCTCTATACTTAACATCGATCGATCCGTCATCGATCTTGAATCTATATAGAATCGCGGGTCCTGACGAAACTTACCGTAACTCTCTTCCACGAGGCAAGTCATATAAATTCGAAATAACGCGAGTTTGCTTGGCGTCTATAAAAATCATATGTCACGTTTCACCAAGTTCGACTGCATTACTCATTCGTACCTTCTACTCCGGTATCCTTGTAACATATTCATGCTGACGATAGACGGGTGACTCTATCCGATGCATCTTGCACTACATAAACCAATAAATTGCATCTCGAACGTAGGCTCGTAAAGCAGGACGACTGTCCTATCCGATAAGACAGCTACCGTTCCTATCCCTCCATCGTCTCTGAAATATGCCGAGTTGATTTACACCCGTCTACTACCCACGGGCCTACAGTGATTCACGATTCATGGTCAGGCGATTGCGATAAGTCAGGACTGATCGCAACGTTACCTCAGTATATATTTTCCGTGTTGCTCGCAATGACGATCCGTTCTGTATGTGAAAAAAATAAATATGACTGTCTCCCGGTGAAGCACCTCGTGAGAGGGACAAACGTGCCGGACCTGTTACAAAGTATCCTAACTGGCGTTAACTCGGTATAGACAACCCTAGGCGTAACACTCCACCCATTTCGAAAGCAAAGCTGAAATCCTATATCCCGCCGGCATCGCCACCAGCACCAATCGGCACGTTTGCTATTCTCTCTTTTGACGGTATGTACCCTGCCGGGGAAATTGGATGTGTTATCGGCCCAAGGATAGCGATTGAATGTACGGTTCGCAGTGCAATGTTTATCCACGGGTATATAGTATCGCACACACCGTACGTAACTGTGTAGTACCTAGGGCTACTGCTCGAATCTCGGTAACGGCTAGAAACCCGAGCCACTCCAGTGTTGGATCCACTGTAGCCACTCCTCGCGGCAGGTACGCGCCTCGGGGATTTACGGGAGGGTGCGCTAAGCAATGCATTCCCGTAACTTATATTTCCATGACGCGAATTCCTTGCGTTCCAATCTCCTCCCCCCTTACGCCTTTCTTGTCTCCGTCATTTTATCTACTCCCTGTGTCAACCGATCTTGCTTTTGCGATCGGTCAGCTAGCACTGGGACAGCAGTGAACTCTACGACTCGTGATCTCTCAGTGGACGGGGGGCTAATTTCAATTAAAGTGCTTTATCAGGCCGATGACATTTATGCAGATAACGTTTAATTTATCAGGGAGAAGAGTTTCGCGGGTGGATTAAACTTTATATTCTTCTACCTCGGTGTATCCTCGAGGGTAGTTATGGAGCGTTTCACGATCCCGAGTCTATGGGAAGTTTCGTGGAGAGGCAGCCTGGCAATTAAGGATTAATTAAACCGTGACCCGTGCGATATAGAGGAGCGGGAAGAAATTGGACCCCGTGCAGACAATTTCGAACGTTCAGAGTTTGTCTGGTTCGTGCCATTTTAGTTCACTCGGTATAAGAGACCAGCTGCGACCTATTTAGCTACTTTCATGAGATACACGTCGTTCCCAGTAGCCTCGACTAATTTTTTTTTTTCCTTTTTTTTTACTCGGTCTGAACGTCGTCACCATATACGTTAACGAGCTTGAAGACCTACGAGAATCCCCAAAAATAATCGGTGATACCTACTACCCAGGAGTCGTTTCAAGATATCCCAAGAAGATATTCACGCACCTATTCAATACTGTGCCTGATCCCTCTTTATACACGGGATAGTATTCGTCCTTTACGACCTCAATGTTACTTATCCCTCGTAATTGTATTTCAGTTTAAAACCTTCGTATCCTGTGTCTACTGGCGAGTGGAAAATAAGTATAAGCCTCTGCCAGGAGCTTTGTCGCTTCCTCCCTCTTCACTTTCACAGCCCTGCCTAGACTCGTGATTGCCGTCTTTACTGCCGCCTAACGTGAGCGCTAGTACCCATGTAAATTTCACGTAACAGGGGGCCCGCACTTTGACTGTGATATATGACCGCTTACTGCACCGCTATTTGATGTACTTTTCTAGGCGCGTGTCTTTAAGTGGAGGTCGCCCAACTTACCGAACGCGCGATAAATTAAGAAGGTTCGAGCGACGTCGAGAGTGTGCCTGTGGTTCGCGTGAATGCTGTGTAAAATGTTTGAAAGGTTAAAAGCTTCGGTATAAAGTCCTTAACCCTATGTCGCGTGACAAGTTCTTGTGTTCCAGGAAGTTGCGATTAGGATAGTAGAGCTTGTATAGGAAAATAAAGGGGAACTGACGGACCAGTTAGAATTGATCGGAAACCTTCGGGTTACTGCTTCAACCTCAACCTTACAGACTAAACTGTGTTACATTAGTTTTGCCTGTATATGGTGATGATGATAGTCACCTCCCTCCTTACCGGTTTCGTTAATGCAGCCACGCTGTAAAAGCTCAGAAATGGGCGCGGCTAACGCAGGTGATATCGAGCTGGCTGGTGCGAATACAGACGAGTATTACAGCTGTATAGCGTATACGTATGTGTATGTATATAGTGCGTCTAAGTGGGTTGGATGGGATAGGATGCTAGACAGGGAGGTACATATGTACTGCACTTATTATGTATCCACGTGTAAGCGCAATGTACATGCAAGAAAGGTTTGCACGGTACCGTCACTTTGTTCCCAAAAGAATTCTCCTCCAAAGTGAAACCTTTACTCGTGCCCATTGGCTCGTTTCTCATATACCCGGTGATACCACTAGAAATCTACTTTATAGTTACCGAACGCCGTATACGATTTCCGCCCGGTTGCACCGTGTTCTGCACACCGTTGCATAAACGTACGTGATAATATATACGTCAATTTTGAACCTTCAAGATCCGCTTCGATGATTTCAATACACTTGGATAATCGGATAATTTGTGTGAACGCCAAGACGTGTTCTGAGGGTGTATTTGGATCCTTGGCGTCTTTTGATACGATAACTTGAAGCCACGTTAGCAGATTTCACGAGAGGAATAGATTCCAATGTGAAGAAGACGTTGGAAAGAGAGGGCGTAGGTCCTGTGTGATAGTAGATTCCTCAGGAGTGATTTTTCTTCCTTTTCGGATAATCAGCTTCTTTATTGCACTCATTTCGTTCTTTGATTCCTTATAAATTCGGTCCAGTTCTGTACGGACCCTTGTAATATTTCTCAGTAACACTATGTGGACTGCACCTTCTACCTAGACGGATCAACATCATCTTTGCTCGCTGACCCTAATTCGAAGTTGCCTCTGTGACGATTTCTTTCGGAAGCTTTGCAGGGCGGTCCGTTGTTTTTGTCACGGGTGGAGTGGATATCGATTTTGTTCTCTGAGGGCAGCCTGAGGCTGAGAATGCAGAGGAAAAGCAGTATACTTGGCTACTTGAGACGCGTGACGTCGACGCCCGACGTCGGGACGCCGCTTTGCCATTATGTGCCTCTAATGGCACGAATCAATCTCGATACTTATCAGTAGATCGAGTGCATAAAGTTAACCCTTGCTACGTGCAATCTCCCGTGCATAGGCTACGTGTTGCCTACCTATAGCTAGCTACCTAGCCTTACCTACCCTTTACCGATTACGTTTATCTCACAATGAAAGTTCGACCACTTGAAGGAATAATCCTGTTGGATGAAATTTCGGGATATTGAAATTTTCATCACGTCATTCAGCACTTGAAAGGTCTCGATACACCCCCCCCCCCCATCGTGACGTGAATACTTTTCGTCATCCGTCGCGAGGCTTTTCTTTCCATCGTATACTGGATACTTTATAATTTTCCTAATGAAAGTCTTCCTCTATCGTAGGCAGGTTACGTATGCATATCGAGTGTCCCTGCACGCGGTCTCTTTACCGGTACCGAAAGTACGTTCGGTTGAGTTGCCGTGTATATCGTGTCAGGGTGATACACGTATGTACAAAGTTATCTGACCCTCTCGCTATATTTAGTATTTGCTAAAAGAGTGCAAGAAGGCTGCACGAGCCTTGAGGATGAGCTAGCAGGTTCCGCAGAATATTTTTCGTGTCTCACAGCAATTTCTGTTCCCTCGAGTGTCCTCGCTAATTGTTCCTAATTTACAGCTCTTAATATACACCCACGCACAATTATTTCAACGGCCTCTAGCCGAACGCATTCTATCCCGTGCCGCTCGGTCGACAGCGAATGACTTTTGGAACAATGCCTTCTAAATTTACATTTGCAACTGCTTCGATCGATCCCTCGGCCCTTGGGCGTTGCAGGGTTTTTGAACTTGCAGTATATGCCGAGAACACACAGCAGGCAGGATATACGCTTCGGGAATTTAGTTCGATGCTCGGCTCGAATTAGTTTCCGAGTGACGACGGTGGTCGTAGCGCGCGAGGAAACTTGAAGATTCAAAAGAGAAGCGCACGCAAGTAGAACGAAACCGAGCGACGTTTCGGACGGAGTAGTGTACTTCGTATGCATGAATATGCATGTGCGTATCCTGGCAACCTGCAGCCAACAGCTTCGCCCATCTAATTTGTGCTTGTTAGTCTGAGCCAGCTGCTGCTACGGATGAAATTGAACACCGCGAGATCCCGGGAATCGTTTACACTACTTAAAAAAAAAAAAAAAAAAACAGAATTTACCTAGGTATACAAGTGCTGTAACAGTTGCCCCGAACTGTATATAAAACTCTGACCGCTTTGGTTTTACATGGCTTTCTTTTTATATATCCCGCCATTAGTAAACGTACCTGTGGTTCTCGATGCAGAAGTCCGTTAGAGTTTCCCATCGATCGCTCTTGGGAATGACTTCTTGTTGCTATCCAGCTTTTCAGTCGCGAGCATCGAAGCTGCTGAAGTTGCCGGACGCGATCGTTACGAGCTCCCAGGAATATGTTCAGTCTCTTCGTACCGGTGAGAGAGCTCGTTCCTTTGGTAGATAGCTTTGAGATATTGGGATATGATATCCATATGGGTCCATCGTCCCAGAGAAGATCGAATCCACCGATCCTAGTCTCTCGACCTGTCAGGTATCCCTCGAAGTCTAAAATCGTTAGGAGGTCGTCGAGCATATCGAATTTTAATCGATGATCTTCAGCGTCTGTGGCGGTCAAGGATGGCGAGGCGTTCACCTCGAGTAACCAAGGAGTCAAGGCTTCGTCAATGAGAATATCGTAACCGTAGAGCTCGAAGGAGTTTCTTCCTTGCATTATCACTGGTTGGACCGCATGCAGACTCCCCATGATCACACCTAAACGTAACACGGGAAGGTAAATGGCTTGTACAGATTTCACCTTTTTTTTTTTTCTGTATACAAAACGCCTGTGACTTGATATTGCCAGATATACTAATAAACGCATGCGACCTCGAAGTTAAGACTCTTGTGCAATTCTCTAGAACGATTTGAACCCGTGAGGTTAATGGCACGTAACTCCCATCAGTTGTTGACCCAAAGGTTACGCGATCGGAATATCATAGCACTGAATTAATGGCGATTGTCAGTCTCGTATCTCTGGCAAAGTATCCCAAGTCTGCAATCAGCGAACTCGGTACACGCCCATCTTGGTGAACGGGTTGGTATCGGTATAGCCATCCCACTATGACTTTTTTTTTACATTGTGTACCGCCTCGTCAATTTTATACTGGGATTTTCGCGTATCGGAACTAGTAGGAAGTTCTTCGAGTTTCCGAGTGACTCTCTGTCCTGTCGATTGGCCACTCGGAAAATCGTCGGAAAAACTTGTCAATCTAGTGAAAACTTATGGGCAACTAATTAGAAAGTAATTTCAGTTTCTATCTCCTGTTAAAGTCGCCGGTAAATGCAAAATCATTACAGAGCCTTTTGGGGTATCTCTTATATAACGATCCATTGTTACCAATATGACATTCAAAATTGGCTCGGCGCGTAATTTCATTAAACGTGGCACTTCGGGAACTTTGCCTATCCGTAACTGTTTCCCGGGCAAGAGAATAACAATCTGGCGAGCAGGACCATTTGTTAGCAATGCTTGTATTAGATTGGGTCGTTAGAATTTATGGATACGCACACAGGCATCCAGTTTCAGAAAGGTAGTTTATATTACTCGAAATGGAGATGGTTTATTGGCAATCGATGCTCATGCTTCATTCAATCAGTCAAGCCCAAGGGGCAGTGGCAAATGATTTTTAAGCAATTTTACGATCGAGTGGTACCAACCGGGAGGGGGGGTTGAAATTTCTATCAGCTCCACCTTCCCCGTTCCGCGCAGTGTTAACCGGGATTGTTCATTAACGTTAAAGCGAGAGTCTCTAACCTAGTGAGCTGTAGCCAATGCGAGTCTTTGATATACCAGAAATGCGTTGTAGCAAAGTGTCAACCACAGGGACGCCGTGCCGTGCAGTCAAGTACTCTCTAATTTTCAGTAGACCCCATTTACAGCCATGTTTAACTTGCGCTCTCGTTGGACCCTCGGCATTGGGGCTGGATTCTATTTTCAGTTGAATAGCCATATTGGTGAGGTGCACCCTGGTGTCGTTGATTCTCTCGAGCGAAAACAATTCCCCGGATAAACGAGCAAAGCCTTCCCTCGCCAGCCATACTTTTAACGGTTGAAAGGACGTAACCAGCACGTAGATTCGTAGATCGAACTTCCGACCTGACACGAGAGAGAAAGAACGTTTTAATCTAACCAAACCTCTGCCGTGCGACTATCACGCATAGAAACGTCATGTATCGGCTGAAGTCTCAGTCACTTCCCAAAGAAACTTGCCTGCCAGCAGGTAAGGGTCGTCCACGTATTTCTGGACTACGAAAGTCTCGGCGCTCCCGTCGCCCTCTACTTGTTGCGCAAACTCCTTGTTCCTCCAGTCGACGAGATCCTTGAGCTTCCGAAAGAGAAATATTCCACGTCCCTGAGACCTACCTGCAGGCTTCACGATCCACGTACCGCCGAGCTTGTGATACTCTTCGATGAACATGCGATACTCGCTCGGTAGCTCGAACGTAATTGGCATAGAGTCGCAGAGCTTGGCCTCCTCCGTTTTACCAATCTTTAGCAGGAGCTTTCTGTAGCGCTTTAAATTACGACAGAGATAATTCTTCCTAGTGAGCTCGTAGTGGTTACGGAAGTGTGGTATCTTCTGATATGGATGCAGCTTGGTATCGAGCGCCTGGCGAACGTCGCACGTTTCGCACCACCATAAGTGCCAGCTGGTATCACCCTCGGCTGTTACCTTTACATTTTACGATAACGATCTACGCGATAATAATTTTGATATTTTAACCTGGCACGTGTAGATTACCTGCAGCCATCCTCTCGCCAACATCGCCTTAACCTGCGTACCGGTGGAAAAGTCACATCGAAACTTTATCACCCCACCGTTATCGTACTTGGAGCCATTACGTTTCTTCGATTTCATTGGCGAAGTAGCGCACGACTTTATCGGAGTACCAATTTCGCGTTGGCTCATCATTATTTCTCGTTATACAAAAACAATCTCCCAGGACGTTTCTATTCTTTTAGAAGTATCGACGAGACTCCCTGACGTTTTGGCAGCTTGAAAATCTTCCGAAACAATCGAACCTCGTGTCTCCGATTGGATGCATTGTTCGATCTTCCATGAGACTTTCGAGCACTAGATCCGTATTGTGGATACACAAACTTTGCCTATTGCATTCTTGCCAAAGCCTGTGCTAATGTCGCTCTAACCATTTTTTCATACGAGTACCGGGCTTTAAGTCGAGCTTCATACTCCACCCTCCCGCATCCCGGGGTGTGACAATGGTATCGGTAGGCGCTTCAGGGATATCAGATGTAAGGTGTACCTAACGGTAATGCATGTATAGGTCCGGATGTACGTTGCATGCATGATAGATTCAGCCATCAGGCTGACGCCGACGAGGGGGCTCTATTGTGACGAAGGTTTTCAGCTTGAAGGGCCGTTTGCCTGCCAACTTACAGCCAGAGAAGTATCCTCCAGACCTCTTGTCGTCTGCGCCCTCAAGGCATCCATAAAAAGTTCTACGGAAAAAGTTGCACGTCAGGAGACGTTCCCGAATTCCCTATGAATTTCAGGTGAAATATCTAAAGTCCATGACAGGAGCGCAGTACGCGGAGATAGCAATAAGAGCTCCACTCCACTCATATATCAATCACACATTAATCGTGAGATTCCCGTTAAGCTCAGCTGTTGGGATTAAAGTATACCATATTCCTTTATGGGATTCAATAGCGCGCTTCAATTCTTCACTATACACAGTCTGTATAGTATACAAGTAATCGATGCGTAAATCCCATATCCTCTAACCTTTGAATCGCTTGAAAAATCTTGGTTTCATGTCTGAGTACTGTTGTGATACGCATTTTCATCCTGTAGTGTATTATTCGTTGTACTTCGCGAAAGACACTTTTCCGCCACGTCAAAGCCAGCGCGAAATTGAGTGATCTCGCGAATGAAGACGTCGCGTTTCCTTTGGACTTTCATGCTCCCTTCGTTCTGTTTAGCGAGTGGCTGAAAAGCAGGATGTGCTATTGGCTAGTCATTCCTTGACATTGCCTTGTACAAGTGATCTATCCGTACTTTCTACCTGGTGACGTTCCTGGGGCATTCATTGTCATCCTCTTTGCTCTTGGAAATCATGGAAATCAAATCGGCAGGAATGTACATTTCTTTTACAGTGACTGGACTGTACCTGCTGCGCGCCAGGCGACAGTGACTTTGAAGTCTTGACAGGAGCAAGTGGTGGGCGATAATGCGATATAAATAGCTACTCTTTTCCACCCACGTGTCTTTGTCCCTAGCGTGACTATTAGCTTCGTTATGGGACTTTTGCTGGTGCACGGTAGAAAATACGCGGGTCGCGTAGTATAACGCGTGGTTGATAAATATATATATATATATATACAATAAATACGCGCATGCATCATTCGCCGCGTGCATAAGACTTCTTCGCGTGACAGGAATGACATGTCACGCTTTTTGTCAATGGCGCTTACAAGTGGCGTGTCAGGCCTCTACGTGTCTCCTTTTTCCTTTTCTTCCAAGGCACGTGAACCCTGACTCGAAACTAATTTCGATGACTCACACGGCGCTCGAAACGACAGTAGCATTGTCTCGGAGCATGATACACTTAAGGTAGGATCATAACTTTTGTCATTAGGTTGAAAAAATAATTTACAAAGAAAACGCAGCGTATACTTCAAATACATTTTGCAAATTCTCTATAGTTTATTTTCAATATGCACAAGCGAGACTTCGGCGTTCATCATTATAGACATTTTCTACCAATCGATCGATATGATCGATAGATCATATGAACGGCGATGTTCATTAGTTACTTTTTTTTTTCAGTACCCCTTAACCACCCAGCGCTATTTTTACTTGTACACGCAAGTACACACGTCCGACAATCTTTCTTTCTGATTCGTGAAAGGGGAGCCCTATATCTTTTAACGCACGTCTCCACGGGAAATTACTTGCAGCTGCCTTGAACGTAACGTAATGTTCTGTTAACGTTGACTTTCCTCTTATTCCCTTTTTTATAATTCATTTTTGAGCAGGTAAACAATGTAGATATGCGGCTATATACTTGAGGCAGAATCGATTCGCTCGCCGAGCGAAAATTCAAGGCAGACTCTGGCAAGGCTTCTGGGAGGCTGAAAACTATAAAATACACAGGGTCTACCCATCCGTCCTTCGAATGTACAAAGCTAAAGGAAGAAATACGAAAAGCGTAATCAGTCCCTCGGTTTTTGTCGATCTGCATCGAGGCTGCAATTTCTACAGTTTCTCTTTCCACCTCATCAGACTTTCTCTTTTTGTCTCTGAGATACATCGGTAAGGTACGACCTGACGTTATGGAATTCTTAATGTCTCAGTTGATCAACTGTCATCCAGTGTGGCAGTCTTATCAAGCCCGATTATGAAAAGACACCGGTGTGGCACTTGCTCCGGAATCGGTTAACGGTCGGAAGTAGGTAGTTAGTTCGTAACGCGTCGAGTTACGCAAAGAGCGCGGTGTCCAGTTACGTTATACGGCACGTCCTCATTTCACTCCTGTTCCATTATGTCCGTAGGGAGAATCGCTCGAGAAGGTCTCGTTTTAGACAAGACCTTGAACCAGAGCAGTAATGGTGAACTCGTTATATAATGTATTTAACAATGCAAACTTAACCTTCTGAACGTGCATTATAAAATTATCTCAAATAAAGGAATCAATGAGCACCGATTCTCTCTTAATCAAGAAATGATGAAATTGATAATTTCAGTGAATTACAGAAAAAGAAAAAAAAAGAAATTGTTATTCGCAAATTTCTATGTTAAACCGGTCCATGTTCAATCCTATCTGTATACCGGCGACTGATTACAAACGGGTTCCATTTTCTTTATCACTTCGCGTCCACTCAGCGAAAACGTCATTTCCGACGTGGGCACGGGTTTGCGTCGTGTTGCTGTAGGAGCTACGTCACATGACCTCCGATTGATTTAATTAGCCGGTAATGATACAGATAGTCTGCACTCGTTTGCATAAAACTTATTACCGCATTGCTGCTGTCCTGGGTCGTTAAATTGAAAGAACGCAGCATGTAACAGTGCTGGCTGGTGAAGTTACTATATCGTTCAGATTTAATTAAATTTAATCATATTGTGAGAAATTCATGAATACACTACATTTTCACTTTCAATCATCGCCCATATCGTTACGTCACGCTTACGTCGTTCCGTTAAATTTTTACCATGTCAAACATCCGCTGCTTCTTACTCCTGTTGCGGTAACGCAGATACAATAAGGAAGGTATCCCAAGTGATTGCACTTGGCTGCATCTAGCCTGGTACGGAAATATCGACGTCTAAATTGCTTCCACAAAGTCAATGTCGCTCGGACGAAAATACTACTGGGAACTGTCGCCAACTACGACCGACCCTCCTATGAATTTCGTGTTGGCCATCAGTCGTACTTTACTGATCTGTCCGATACACACTTTACCATCCGGTTCAGAATTGTCGTGCAGATGACCCTTTTTACAAATTGCTTGGGCTGCTGTCCTCTGCGTGAATTGCTGACTTACTGTGGGGGTAAGAGCCTCGATTGCGTAACGTACACCCCCCTTTATCAGGTAAATTCAGTAGTCGTGTTTTACGGTTTTATTTTTTCTGGACACAGTGCATCTTATACTTAGTCTCTTGCAAGATTCTAGTCAATTTTGCTGCACGGGTACAAAGGATACCATGCAAAATAAATAGCTTGGTAGGATCTGTACTGCCAATCACTGGCAGTCAGTTGATTTCCCTTCGGGGGGTAAGAATGATAAATTAGTAAAGTAGGAAAATTATATTTACTCGTCGAATCTACCCTTGCAAGCATTTACGGTTCTGGATCGTGGAGTAGATCATTGGTAGTATCCAGGCGCCATATGGATTTTCGCTTCAGACGAGGGAAGGTGCTGTAACATAATTTTGCAGGACCTGCGTATTCGCCACCCATGATTTCGTACTGGGTGGGAGATCGATATAATGCCGTGTAACGACGTATACAATAAAGGCTGCAGGGTTGCAGTCAACCGCTGTATGAAATGGGTTACAGAATTTAAGTAACTTGTTGGTTGAAATGTTTTTCAACTCAAATTATAAATCAGCACCTAACGAGGAACAGCAGAACGCAGATTTGCGACCTTTTGATTCTTTCGAATGAAACATCCATGTCCTGTGATCTCGAATTACGTGGCTCTGGCACCATCAGATGGCGCACAGTACGACGTATATTTCAGACTGGATATTACTCGTGGCTGTTGTGGCAGTTACGAATCTCCCTATTTACTCGAGGGGATATATAAACTCTCTTGATTTTGCGTGACCCCGTTTTATGAAATCCGTTACATCGATCCCCAATCTCAACCAAGCCAGATCCAATAAGAGACAGAGGTTACATCCAATGCAGTGGGTTCTGGACACTGGGGAAATAGCCCAATGTACAAGTTATAAATGTTAAAATTGCAGAATCAACTTCATAATTTTGGAGTTTCCAGAAATAATCACAGTATATGTCAAATAATCATCTTGTGGGTAAACACGTGGTATATACCGTTTTTGTACCAGTATACGCCTGAGAGAAGCACGAATTGTTCTGTAGAAGTAGAATGTCTTTGACAATGATATTTCTACCTAGTAGAACATGTGTGTACTAGAGAAGTTTCCATGTACTAGAGAAGTTGCAGGTATACGTAAAATACGTGTATTGCTCCTTGTGGAGTGAACGGTTGGATCCGAGGTACATATCTCGTATATATTGAGCGAGCTTTGTATTTATGTGAAAAGACCAAAGTTATTGGAAACGTATAAGAACGTTGAACGTTTGAAAATAAATTTATGATATTTGCTTCTGGCCCACGGCGCATGAAAAATCTCATTTGTCAGTCGAAAGTGAAATTGTTTAGTCGTTGCTATCAGTGGCCGATTAAAGAATTCATAAGTTCTGCATCTGGGGATTTTGTTTTGAAATTTACATATGTTATATTTATGTATGTAGATTAACAACTTGAAATTAACTTAGTTGGAATTAAATCAGCTATTTATATTTGTCCCCCCCCCCCCCCCCCCCCCAGATATCCACATTCGCTCCAAGTACTTACGCATACTCAAATGCATTGGATTATCGGACGACTTGTTATTGTGGATCTACTGGATCTCATCACACTTCTTCTTTTCTTTTTTTGCAGGTCGAGGCCGGTGACGTTATACTCAGGGTGAATGAAGTCGACGTCAACCGATTTAGTACTAAAGAAGGTAACACTGATTCTATTGACTGAAATTGCCCAGTTATATCCCAGTTAGCATTCTTATATCGTAGGTCAACTTTAATTTATTTGCACGTGCGCAGAGTAAACAGTTGTTACGTAATTGTTTATATTCGATTCTTATGAAAATGTTTAATTATCATTTGACAAACGTCAATTTTACTTGTGTCATTCACCGTGATGATTTATCTACGAAATTATTTGAAACATTGACACGAGTTCTGTGATAATTCCTTATACTTTGCCTCTGCGTACTAATTCACGGGATAACGCTTGAATATTAACACCGAGGGTGAGAAGAAATGATTATTTCCAGTATTCATCAATTCTTTCGTACAATCATGAATTACGCATTGTATTCTTTATCATATATATGAATTTCATTATCACGTTATATTTTTGATAAACCTGCGAGGTTTTCGGATGCTACTATCGACAGGGAGATGATATTTATGTCTCGATCCGCTTCCCAGCTTTATTGGCCGTTCCATATGAAGCATTGCTACCAGAAAAAGTTTTAGGCATACGTTCCAGCTAACGCGTGTTGTATACCTATATACATATATGCACGTGATGATATGACGTTATTTATTTCGATCGCTGTGCAAGTGACTGATATTTAAATTGACTACGTGTAGTATTATAGATTACATCAATTTTAAAAAAGTATGGAATACGTTTCTTCTTCGACCAATAGCACAGCTCAAAGTGCATACAGGAATACACAAATTCTCATAGAAAAGCAAGATAAAAGGAGCTGCAATTCTGAGAACCTGGACTTACGTGTCTCTGATGCAGACTGACGTATCGAAATGACTGAGATAAACGAAGCGAGTGAAGTTTGGAATCTTCTGTTCTCTTTTATTATATTCCGTGAGACTACAGGGGGGCAGAGAAGACAATGGTAGAAAGTTTGTTGCCGTACAAAAGTTTTGTTAGCTTAAGTGAGATTGGAGTATTGACAGGTAAATAGGTACATTCATTGGGGAAATGTGTACGGAGAGTTTGTGAGGCGAATCATCGCGATATGAAAAATGATGAATTTAGGAAACCTACGATTTGCGGAAACATTGTTATCTTATCTTATTTTCGAATTGTTATCTTGTCTAATCTTCCAACGTGCTTTACGAGACGGATGACGTACGTAAATGTAATTTGACAAAATGAGAGCGTCGCGTGAATGATCCTTAAATTTGTTCCCTTTAACCTCATTATTTCGCCGTCAGTTGTCATTGTCAGCCGTCAATTTTGTAATTTGTCAACGTCGTTTACCCGAAAATTTGGTTTCCCACAATTACACGTAAATTGACGTGCACCGTATCGATTTCACCGCGTGCATAATGGCAGTTGAAATCGAGTTGGACAACACGACTGAAAATAGAATACGTAAGAGTACATAATTAAACGTATTAATATTATTAAATGACTATCAAGTAATAGAGGTTGCAGCGATTCAAAAAAGAATTGACGTTTTCTTGAACAATATACGGAGCAAGCAGCACTGTATAAATTGATCTTTTCATTATACATAGATAAATTGTCATTATCGATCCCACGCTAAGCACGTGTTTCCAAAAGAATCTCATGTGCACCGCAGGTAAACATATATAACAGGTAATATCGGCACCGTGAGTCAGCTTACGTTGTACAATAGCCATTGATCACATTCTTTAAAGCCCAGGACGACACCAATAGCTTTTACTCGAACGTTTGGCAATATTCTAGAAATACACGAAAAATGGATAAAAAAAACTTTTGCATCAATCACAAATAAAGTAACGATTGCATTTTTAGATGAGTCCAAGATGTCGATGTAAATTCGAAAGTTTGATAAATAAAAATTCAATGAAACATCACGTTCATCTGGCTTTCACAATTTTATACCATTTAGATAAATTCTGCAGCATGACTGTATCCTTGTCTCGAAACCTATGGAACACACGAAGGAACCTTCCGTAACCTAGCACAACGCGCCACTCGTTAACTTCACTTTCCTTCCACATATGTAGCAAAGGCATGCTGTATATATGCTTATAGGCCCGTCCCACGTAACTCCCATTCTGACAAACCTACCCACTCGAGGCTGACTCGCTTCTCCCACAAATGCATCTCTCTGCTTCTGTTTCAGTACTAAAATGTCTCCGGCTCTCGTCAGATCCAGTTACCCTAAAGCTACGAAGGGGTAAGTAAGTCCGAGGCCTCTCATCGCTGATACTGACGAGTCTGACTCGCGCTTTTAATATTATTCGCTTAAAGTTCCATTCAGTGTAGATCGTGTGATTTGGAATTTATTAAAGGCCAGTGCATATATACATCGACGGGACCTTTTTGGAAAGATTCTCACCTGGGGTGTGTCTCCTCGGAGTTATGGCGACGATTCGTTCGGAACTTATAGTATCGTTTACTCTTGTTCCCTTTTTCTAACGTAAAGGTCAAGCCTTTAGATTTTGCGAAAAAATATATTCGCATTTGACATTTCCTCGCGGGTCTCGCATACGTCTTTCGTCAATGAACATTGTGGAACGGATTCTTGGTGTACGTGTTGGCGTGGGTTATGGACACGTTTCTTTAGCGAGTTCGGTAATAGGATAGGATTGTTGGTGTACTATCTAATCATTGTGGATCTCACGATATCGTCCACAAGCATATATATCAATCCGTTTCGAGATCTACAACCAGTTATTTTGCTGTATTCGGTGAATGACTTGCGAGTTATTTCGTAAATTCCTAACTCAGTTATATTTGAACTCGCGATTTTATCGCTCGTGCTTAAAAACAGTATATCTCTCGGAACGGTTATCAATTTCGAGGGTCGCAAATATCAACGGACATCCGGACGGAATGACAGTTCATCATTATGTAGAGTATCGCTGGATTGTCCTCTAACTACACAAATGATAACGCGCGACTGATGTTACTTTTTATTTCATTATTTATTCAGCCACTATTAACTCTCTGCCAGTTAACAAACTACAGACGCTTAAAGCACCAAGTAATCCATGCGTTGAATCAGAGATACAGTGCTATGCTAACGAACCGAGTAACTCGCGCAGAAAATTCGCAAATTTGTAATCGCTTTATTCAATTGCTGGAAAATTGCTTATTTCATCAAAGGGTGCTGATATTTTTCTCAATAACTCGCGCGAACGCTTCTGTAGCATATGTCAAAGCAGTGGAAATCACGTGGCAGTAAAAATTTAATGTGACAGATCATATCCACGTGGTGTTCGGTTTTTACTTTTGCTTGTGATTACTTTGATCATCTGACAATGAACGAGTAAGTACCTCTTACGCGATTATAGAAACGTTACGATACTGATAATAATGTCGACGCTTGCGTTCTCGCGGAATGACTTCACGGAGATGAGTCCTCTATTGTCTGATGTCATTGTTGCACGTGTATCGACGTATCAGCGAATGACTCTGTTGGACGGCGATCCGTCACGAATTCCAAAACAAATGAGTAATCGGCTATTGAGTTAAGCGTATTTTGCATTTGAAGCTCGGTGCGAAGTCACGGATGAAATAGTGGCAGAAACTGGCGGCTTGGATCAGTATGCGATTTCAATTAGAATAGATAGATTTGAAACGTGAGGTAAATTAGTCTTTAACGTATAGTTATGGAAATTATGATATTATGTCGTGTTCGCCTTGGGCGACAATTTTTTTTACGGGAGGACACGCTGAGAGATGATCTTTTTCGATCAGTCGGTGAAAATAAGTACTCTGTGGCCCTCAGAAACGTTAAGTTTTCTTTGGCATCCCACGTTTAGTGCAGCTTTGAAGTCACCACGTGCTGGTAATAAATTCGAACGTCCCAGAATAAACGTGTCACTTCTGTACCAGTTTTAATCAAACTTTTCCTCCTCCACCTTCGAAGTACTGTTCTTGCTCGAATGAGTTCCACTTTGAAAGTTAATGACGTTGGAAAAGTTTGTCGCCGTAGTAATTATTTTCGATAAATATATAAAACTCGAAGTAAACTTTAAATACTCCCGTGTCAGGATGAATATAGAGGCTGAAGTATATAAGAACATTGTTGTTTCACGGGTACACGTGTACCGACAGCGATTCTCTTTGGCCGAAGTTAGGAAGTTTGGGAAACTTGGACTCCTTTTAAGCGACAGTACTCTCCTTTGACAGATCCCGCCATAAAAGCCCGAGTTAGGCGGTTCCTTTCACCTGGCCAGGAGAGCGAGGATCTCGAGGCTCCGAATGCCTCCCGGATCACCTCCTCCGAGGGCACACCTAGGGAGAGATCGTCCGGAAGTTGCGAGGAAAAGGAAAAGAGGAAATCCGCATCGCCTGATTTAGCTGTTGGATCGCCCCAGGGTCCTACGGGAGCCTCGCAGTATGCGACCAGAAGTAACGGTTCGTACAGCGATGCTTCCGGTTCCTCCGAACTGGAGGCTCTACTTCCGCAAGCTGACAGCTTCAAAGAGGAAGAGCGCGCACAGTGGGAACCCCTTTCCGGTGACAAGTTTAGCCGGCAGAAAAATACTCCCAGGTAGGGATAGTCGAACGATGGCAGAAGGCAGGGTAGCTTTCGGAAGCTAATAGAAAGTGAAATGCATTGGGAACTCAGAGAGGATACATGAATGATATAATTTTAGGTTCGAAGCTTACATGATGACCGGGGATCTTATGCTGAACCTATCGCGAACGCAGCAGAGCACCGGTCTCCTCCCGAAGTATCAGAAAAAGGTGGACTCGTTGAGGTACAACAATCACCATATACACCATCACCATAATCACCACAATCACCACCATCATAACTCGGTACCCACAAGTCCTAACGAAATGCTGGGTCACCGAATGTACAAGGGGACTGGCTCCAACTCGGCCAGTACCTCGCCCGTTGGGATTAGCAAGCGCGAAAGCACCCAAGGCTCCTCCGGAGACACGAAATCTAATGCTAATTTCGGCTACTCGAGTGGCTTTGTGCGAACGTCTCGGTCGGAGGACCATTTGCAATTCCAAAAGGACCCCTCGATGAGCGCGGTGGACATAGATATCGATGACGACGTCACGTCCAGCCTAAACACGTTATTGGACACACGACCCGACAGTGGCCAAGGGGTGTCGAGCGAACGAATAGTTTGGACGTACAATGCGCCCGTCAGCTCGCCATCTGCGTCAGAGCGAACCTCTTGCTGTCAAAATGGCAGCTCCTCCCAATCCTCTAGTAGTTCCTCGACCGAGGGAACGAGTCCACAACGATCCCTATCCCCAGCATCCCCGACCTCGGTTTCTTCTTCCGTGATGTCCTCCAATTCTGGCTCCCGCAGGTTCCCTCTGCCGGTCGCGACGGGCGCACCGCTAGGTCCTTCGGGAGATGGATCCTCAACAGCTGGCTTCCACCCTACCAACGGCGACCTCAGCCAGTCGGAGGCCATCAGCAACATGTCCAGTCCTGATTACAACGACGAAGAAACCATGGATATACTTAGTGCGCGTGACATTATGATGGTTAGTGATCCCAGTGACAGTGACTCCACAATATTAGCGAGTGAGCCGCCTCAAAGGAGACTGAAAAATTCTGGCTATGGGGCAAGCCAAGACAGCAGTGAGCATAGAATAGTGATTCAAGTTAAGGGTCCTGACAAGGATACCACTACGAGAAACACAACCAGCCCCAGGCAACCACGGCGGCGGGGGAATGCTGGTACAACCGAACTCCTTCCGCCGCCACAATCTACACAACGTTCTGCGTCTAATATGAATTCAGGCAACGTTACGCCTGAATTTGTTGGTTATCAGGTATTTATGTACTTAAACATAAGATTTACCTTTTGCATTCATTTAGTTTATTCTACATCTTTCTCTTTTAGTCTCTACCTGCCATTAACACAGGATTTTCTTCTTTCACGCAGGAGCTAAAGGAAAGCGAAGACGAAAGAGAGATTCCAAACGTGGGTGCCTGCGACGATCAAAAGCCAAGTGGTACCTCGCCACCCCAATCTGCTGACGAAGAAAGTGATATCGAGAGTCTGCACAGCTTCCATTATAGTCCGAAAGCCGTGGACCTACCCTCGGCAGTTCGGCTGGCCAAAAGGCTATACTCTTTGGATGGTTTTAAGAAATCCGATGTCTCCCGTCATCTTAGTAAAAAGTATGTGTCAATAACATTGGCAGTAAATCGTTTAACGGTACTTTCGAATAGGTGTCTGATGAGAACTATTAATTTTAGCAACGACTTCAGTAGAGCCGTAGCCGAAGAATACCTGAGGTATTTCAACTTCGAACGGGACACGCTGGACGTAGCCCTCAGAAAGTTCCTTGCTCAGTTCTCATTGACTGGGGAGACCCAAGAAAGAGAGCGAGTTCTTGTACATTTCTCCAAGAGATATCTCGACTGTAACCCCGGCACCTTTAATTCTCAAGGTATACAATTTGTCTTAGTATGTAAAAGCATTTCACATTGAGCACAGTTTCTAATTCTCGTCGCTCTTTCCTTGCAGATGCTGTTCATACCTTAACATGTGCTATAATGCTGCTCAATACCGATCTTCATGGTCAGAATATCGGTAGGAAAATGTCGTGTTCGGAATTTATAGAGAATCTGTCAGAGCTCAATGATGGGGATAACTTTCCCAGAGAGGTGCTCAAACAGCTTTATAATGCTATCAAGTCATTCCCTCTGGAATGGGCACTGTAAGTGAATTATATGAAGTATCTTTTCGATATACTTCACAGGAGATATAATAAAATATGTGTATCGTAACACACAGGGATGATGAAGGTGATGAGACAGCATCTCAGGTGATGCAGCAAGGTGACGGTCCAGCGTTGTCAGGCACTGGGAATCCATTTTTAGATGTGCCAAACGTTATCGGTGCTACGGAATTCAAGAAGGGATACGTAATGCGGAAATGCTGTTACGACGCAAACGGAAAGAAAAGTACAGTCTCCTTTAAATATATCGATATCCTCGTTGTAGATATCACGCGAGATCGTCGTTCTAAGTGTCTTCTAAATATATTTTAGCGCCTTTTGGAAAACGAGGTTGGAAGATGTATTATTGTACATTGAGAGAACTTGTTTTATACTTGCACAAAGACGAACATGGCTTTCGTAGTGACAGTTTGCACAATGCCATACGCATCCATCATGCACTCGCAACCAAAGCGGCCGACTATACAAAGAAACAGCACGTCTTCAGGTTACAGACTGCCGATCAAGCCGAGTATCTTTTCCAAACAAGGTAACTGATATCTTTGAAACTCTTATAATCACAATATATACATATGTACTGTACGTACATGTAAACACGCTTACACCCCAGGAATTAAGCAAATTCCATAATTAAATTTCATTCTCTTGAAACACACATACATAGACATACACGATTACGCACATATATGTAAGGTATCTATACGAATAATATTATTCATTCGTTTATTTGAAATAGTATAATATAATGGTACCTGTTAGTATTCAAATAACATTGTCCTTTCAGCGATTCGAAAGAGCTGCAATCCTGGATCGATACCATCAATTTCGTATGCGCGAGTTTTTCGTGTCAGCCCCTCGCTGGTGCGGTTGGATCTCAACGAAAATTTCAACGGCCTCTGCTTCCATGTAGCCACACTAAGTTGCCTCCCGTAAGTTTTACGTCGAAGCATTCCCAGAAGCAAATTAACTAACGCGGAACTGACTGTTTCTCCTTGAAATTCTTTCATTTTTTTTAACATCCTCATTTTTCACCTGCTTGTGAATTTATTCCGGAATAAAATAAGAGAAACGACGGAAAGCATCATTGATTGCCAAATAAATCGTCAATTAATTGACTTTGTTCCTTCGATAATTTTCTTACATAGAGGGAGCAGTTACGGGACCACGAAGAGAGGGTCAATAGGTTGGAAGCGGAACTGGACGAGCACAGGCGACATCCGCCGGAAAGAGGCGCGAAAGCTCTGACTGTTCAGAATTATAAGGAAAAAGACGCCTACTTACACTATGAGGTATTGTAACTTTATCTTCCTTTCAAGAATGACCATCGATCTCCATTATTTGCATACAAGATCATTGTTCCCATTTGGTTTAATAAATACTTTTCGACACTTGTTGTATAACTCTTTCTGTATGATTGTTCACAGTTAAAGAGATACAAGACGTACGCCTACTTACTGCGTTCGAGATTAGCCTTCACCGAGGTCGAGCCTTCCTTGGTAGAGAGCAGTATCGGAGAGGTGGATGAAGGAGGTGGTGCTTTGCTGAATCCGGAGGTGGCTCTGGTGCCACCACCGGTTCCTGATCGTCCAGCCACAAATAGGTACAGTTACAGGGCTGCCATTTACAACCGTAATCTTCTGAACGGTCAGGATTATGGCGGGGACATTGGTTGACGCGTGATGGGTGTCTTTTCAGCATGTGTGGTGTAGTCTGACCTGCATACGTAGGCGGGAAGCATCAGCTGACATTTGGAGGAAAAATGACCAAAAAAAAGTATAAAATAAATAAATTAAATCGATACAACGTAGCTGCTGCTAGATGCTTTGCCATATTGCGTTGCAGCATCCGTTCCATTTTCCCTTGATTATAACAACAATTATCGTCATGGGATATATGGATTTTTATTTACGGCGCACAGCATATTTCGGTCCGAGTTGGATCTGGATGTTTATTTTTATTTGACATCGTTCGAAGTCGTCATGACGATAAACCTTTATCTATATGGTCAATCCAAAAATGTAAAAGAAAAAAGCGGCTGTTGCATCCGCCTGCATATTCAGACTCCTATTCCATCATGGCCGAAATTAACTGGTGGTTGGTGGATCAGGGCTCAGAGCTAATACAATATAGTATTGTACATTATTTAATACTAATACTTAATAGTTTAACGAAGTGTTGAGATTTAGCAAGGCTCGATCAGGCTCGTGCCTTGGGAAAAGATAAGAACAGTTGAGTATTAAAACAAATTAATGGTACAGTGTCAAAGGTCTATCGTCGTATAATTCTATGAATTTCAATGGTTATATGCATGTTACGTAGTAAGCAAATAACAGTAACAGTGGTCCAATTCTGTGAGATGGCGCCTAGGGAAAATGCAATATTGCCGGTTGCATGTTCGCTGGGCGTAACGTCGAGGTGTACTGATAAAAAATAATTGTGACGTGAATTATTGAACGAAGGCTTTATCGTTGAAAATGTATGAGGCAGCTAGATGAATTATTATGAATGTTCAATGAAAAATAAAGCAATATCATTTGTATTGTACAGTTTTGATTAAGTACAATGGTGCAGTGATCTCTACAATTAACAACAGACTTCTGTACGTTTAATGAGATCTAACTAGTGGCAGATGGGACGAATGTGATATTTGCTTTATCTTGATTATTTTTTTTTTCAATACTAAGCAACAAATTGGAAACAAACTGACCACTGTTACGTTATCATTGCTATATCAGATCATCTACATTCAAACTCGATGTGAGAATATTATTTAATATGCGAATCGATGATAGCCTTCGTACCATTTACTTGTCTTTGGCTTACGACTCATGCTTTTGCGTTCTTAATTAACATTCTTTTTTTTTGTCATTTCCTTGTTAACGTGATGATCATAACATATATGCTTTACCACTGCTCTTCTCAAGTTATGTTAGGGGTTTTCATTACGTTCGTTTGTCGTGAGTTTGAGCGTGAATCTATGTTTTTCAATTAAGACGAATACAATTATTTATTAGATGTTTAAGTACAAATTCCATTACGTATAAGGGCTCCGTTGTCGAGAGTCAAATATATAATTTTTTTATTTTGTTTATTTGAACGTCATACTGTACCAGATTTCATTGCTCACGTCGTTATACGCTACGAACGAGATATAAAACTTATCGTAATACGGATGTATGAATTTTGAAAAAAAAAAAAAATGGTGCGTGTCAACTAAGGTCATTCGAGAATCAAGTGCTTCTTGGATGAATTCGTCTTAAGTTGATAATTATATTGTTTCAGAGGTGTTAACGATTCTTGGAATCAACAAGAGATATAAAGTACGTTACTTTCCATATATAACTGCTCTTCTTCTGTATCAGGGTATCAGTGAATAGGGATTGATTGACGGATCGTGATATATAAATGCGATCCAATACCTGAAAGTAGGAAAGATGCATAATCGATTAAGCTGCGAAGAGGATTTGTTGGGTGAGGGAAAGAAAAGAATTTTTTAATCGAATGGCAGAACAGAGGCCTGGAAATATTTTCTGTTATATCTCCGTTGCCATTTCGATGTTTTTCAATAGTTAGAAATTGCGCGAAGATACGTGAATATTGAAATGAGATTCGAAACGATTCGAAATGTGTTATACGAGTAAAGACTGGACAAGCAACAAATTTCTGTTGACGATAAATGAATCCAACGTGAAATAAGCCAGCACACGAGGGAGCTATTTTTCTAGCGACATGTTGGTTGAGTCGTTTCTAAAGTGAATTTTGACGAGTACGATATAACTATTTCTGTTTTTTTTTTCTATTGGAATATTTTCATTGCCTATATTTATCATGATCAAAAATTTAATTCAACATGGGGTGTTAAATATAGTTTGAAGACTCAGTATAGCTGTAGGAAGCGGGGGACATTCTCAGAAAAAAAACTTACAAAGTTCCCTGTATTTCCACCTAGAAATTAGTCCTCAAAAATTCGAGGAACGTAAGTTGACTATGAGAGAGTTAATATTAAATTATAAAGAGTACAGTTTAAAATGAAATTTGGGTAGTTAGCATTTTATAATCATTGTTTAACTTTGTTGCAGTATTATGTACATGTAGAACGTTAGCGGTTTACAGATAAATAAAAGAAGAAATTGTCTCCTTTGTAAGCAGATTCACGTAGTCTAATATGTACGTATGTTCACAAGTAGAGTGTCCAAGTGATGTGATCCAACATCTAAGATACTTGACAGTCTTCAAACGTAAGGAATTGAATCTTACTTCATCGATCATGATTCCATGTCACACAATACCTGAATTATATTTATAAGACATCCTACGCAAGCGAATAATGATTTTCATGAAATTATAGCTTTAGATATTAGAAATCGAGATTCTCTCCGTATAAGATTGCGTTGTCAGTTTCAATACGTATATTATTTAAACAGTATGCATGAATAACTGAACTTACTACCGGCATACAATTTTGCATACGATGACTTGTAAATGATGACGGTTTAAAAGGAATAACGAAGTTGTAATCGATCACATAACAAGGACATCCTACTTTCAATAGCATAATGATCCCTTTTCAGGTTCATAATTAATAATGAGCGAATATTCGAACTTCTTTCTGTGAGGACAAATAGAACAAAAATCAAAAGTATAAAGATCTTATGCTTTTTTTTTTAATAGTTGTATCGACTACATATTAGGTATTCAGTTAACTTTCTGTGTTATGAATTGAAGGCTATTTTTTTTTGTAGAACCATGGATATTGCTTTAATTTTTTATTTTGTTTCTGTATACGCCTTATCGATGGACTAGTCCTAAATAGTGTGTCAAACATAATTCCTGTAAATCTACCACTATCCTGTTTTTATAAATATATTAACTTATTTCTTTAACCTCTTTCCTTTATTAATATTGTAGCTAGGGTTCTTAAACTTAACCCATCACCCCAAAATTCATCCCTTCGAATCTCCTATTTATTACTCTCTTTGTACACACTCGAAAGGAATTAAATTATTATGATCTAAACATAGTGTATAGCGAGATCCTTTGTATATAAAACTGTAATATATGTGGATAATATAACAATTATTATACAAATCGTATGAAGCTAATGGCAATAAAAATAAACAGTCTCCAACAGAAATCTAGCTCGAACGTTTTTACATGTATGTAAACCCGACATTTCAGAGATACATTGTTCTTTAGTGGCATCCAAGAAAAAAAGCTATAACATATGAAAGTATTTTGCGGTAAAGTTGCATGCATTTAGATTTAACTATTAACAGATTTATCACGTAGTAGCATGTGCATGGTATCAAAAGGATAATAGCAGGACTGTTGCTATACGAGTCTTACAAATAGTATTAAAATTATGATAAATTTATAAATACACATTTATAATACATTTATATAAGTCATTGAGTAATGAACGATTCATCGAATCAAGACTGCACTATGCACCTGGATTCAGAAACACGTCGTCAGTATATTCAATCTCACTTTCATCTTGTATTCACTGATATATGATTATGGAAGAAGAGTATTTTTGAGTATGAACAACGAAAAACCCTGAGAAGCCCCAAAGACTTGTTATAGGTATTGGGAAGTATACATGGGTCGCAAATGAAAACGTATCGCACGACTTAAGAATAAATAAAAGTACTGGCAACAATGTGTGGATTTCTCGCATGAGTTTATATCGCACGTTATAATGTACACTCAGCACGAATATAATATACGTGAAAATTTCACATCGACAAGGGAGTATGTACACAGCTTTGCACATATGCCTATTATGTAAGACTATTAATAATTAGTAATGAAAAATGTGGTATCAAGTCGTGCGTACGTTATATAAACTCATACGACATATCAAATTGGGGCAGTATGCAATGTAAATACAGCATATAGCATGTGAAACTGAAGGGAAATACTGTAATATTTATATGCGTGACGGATTGCGCAAGATATTGCTTGTTTACGTAGTCGAGTAATAGAAAATATTAATCTGTTGCATGCGACAGGGATGACGTGGCAACGACCTGAATGGGACTTCTAGGAGCTGTTCACCTTACGACACAACATATATGGATTTCAACTTTACTCGTGCATTGCAGCAGCCATACATTACATAAGAATACTTGTCGATTTGTCCTTTTACCTGTACAGGACAAAAATATAAGAAATACAATTGTAATTGATCGAATTTAGTAAAAGAAGAGAGAAAATATTATATAGGTTGTTACAGTCCTCTTTCAGGATCTAAGCGTAATAACAGTCACATGTCACGGTGATTATTGTCTGTTTGATTATGATTGTAAAGGATTAAAGGAGATTAAAGAGGTTGAATATTATGAAAAATATCCAACTGTAATAGGTTAGAAAGAATTCCGTACTTACGATACACGTTATAGAAAAATTGAACTTAGTAATTGGAATGGCTGAAAAGTAATCCCGAGGTATTTCAATGAGATTGACAAAGGCGTGATGGTTTCGCTCGTGTAATAGCATGAAAACGATTGTTTATAATAACGCGTCGCTCTATGAATTATTAGAAGAAAAAAACGTAATAATAAAAGTTCGTCTCGTTCGTGACGAGCGGAACGACTTTCGTTCTCCAAAGAGTAATTTAACGTTCGTTATCGCCATGCCTGCTATGTTGCGTATTAAATACAATTAATCGGGTTATTAAAAATTCTATTCTATGCGAATATTGTTGTAGGAGGGCTCCTACAAATAGGTAGTTAGTAGCACACATCACGGTGGAACAGTTTTGTGTGGAGTCCGTTTTCCTAATACACGAAGAGTACAATTACGGTACACCCCGTTGGCGTACTTATATAAATGTATATTTAAGATGACTAATTACTGATTACACTTTGCCTCTGTACAAAAATTATCCGCCACTTAGATCTTTCTAATCCGTATATAATGTATAAATGCCAAAGAATTGCATTTAAATACGTGTATTTACATCGATCCCTGTTTTTCTTCTTTCTTTTCTATTCTATTTTCTTTATTTTTCATACTTCACATTTAAGTTTACACGATCCTAGTTCCTGATGGACTGGTGATTTTATTAGATGGATCTAGCAGTCTTTTGTAATGTTTACATGACTTTTTGTATGCGTTTAAGCTACGAATACTTTTATACTCGTTATTACTGGTATAGCGTTGACGTACCCTTCTTTTATATTTCAATTTGATTCAAGTGTAATTTTACGTAACTCATTTAAGTATCCTTGTTTCGCAATTTCATTACACTCGATGTACACAGCTTCACGAGCCTATGAAGATTATTGATTCTCTTTTTTTTGACAATGTGAAATAATCGAGTCTAGGAGGGAAAATAATAGCTTTTGAATATAGGGACTATGTATACTACCTACTATACCATACACATCCTTTTGTAAATATGAATTTATATTTAATGAAATAAAACATGAATCGTAATTGTTTATTATTTTTTATTCGTTGAAATTCGTTATCTTTGGAAATTATTCCCAAATATATGACGAGAAGAAAGTTTGGATTAAGAATTGTACTTACCTGAAGAAATTGCTTCTTAATTTTAATATATAATTCTTGCACATATAATAAACGTCGAAGGAATTTTTTTTTTCTTTCTCACTAGGAAATAAATATTGAGAATTTCCAAAGTGACTTCATTTCGTAAATTAAAACACGTTTTAATTGCATTTTGTTAATTACAATAAACCGAAAATTTCAAAAATGCCACTTTGAATTTCTTATTAGATCTGGTTTTTGTCTTTACGTCGTAATTCCTAAAACTAAGCGACTAAATGGTCCGTGTAATTGCGCTGTTCTTCTCGCAAATCATAAACATCCTTTAATAATACGTCTAAATCAAATTTACAAGTCCCTCATTGATCAGAGACATACGTGTGAGAGCATGATCTAAGGGTGCATTTTTTTAATACGCAAAACACATGAATCACATACAGCACAATATGTGAAAATACTATTCGCTATGTGCGTAAAATTGTAGCTATATCTTTCCTAGTGAGCTCGTCTGGAAATGTACGTCCACTTTATTCGTGGTATCTAGATTGTTTACGGTAATTTTGTTTTATATCTACATTTCTACACCCGCTCACTAGCGTATAATTATAATTAGCACGCAGATAGCGAATAGTAAACAGTGTGTTATCAGTTATCGTATCGTAACGTATCGTACGTCTATAGTATAAAACAAAAATATATATACGAACAATACAGAAGACCAGTATCGAAATTTCACTTTGACAAGTTATTCGGATAACACTTTGCAATAATACATTTGATTTTATATAAACCAGTGAAATTACAGTACGAATCTTATGTATTCACGTTCTTACTGAGAGGGATCAATTTCCTCCATTTCTTTGTATATGTTACAAAAAGAGACAAAAAAATGTTGGCATTCAATATCTCACTGATATTGAATGCAGAACTGTCGTTGCACACTTAAAATTGACGGAATTAATTCTCAGATTCTGAAGCCTGAAAAGAAACAAATGTTCACAATGTTACGTCATTGTTAATTTTTTAACTTTGGACACTTATCAGCAGTGACAGTTTTAGGTTACGGGAAGAGCAGCTTCTCAAAGAAGAATATGATCCGAGTGTGACGTATAAGTAAAGCATTATAACTTCACCAGTCATAATTATTGGCAGAGAGAAATTCCTGCGAATTTCATTTTTTCATTGGCTGTAAATCCAATTAATTACGTTTGAACGAAAAAGATAAAAGAAACAAAAGAATAGAATAAGGAAAAGAGAAAAAATTATGAAGAAGGACTAAAAAGAGAAGTGACCATACGAAAAGAAGGCAACAAATGCCAATTGAGAGAATTTTTTTTAATAATGTGTAAAATGATTATTATTGATTTGTTTTTTCTTTTACAGTAAGTAATTTTTCGGCGTTCCTATGCCTAAAAGTATCACTGATTATGTAGCAGTAAAAAAGTCACCACTTACACTGGGATCACAGTCTGCACAGTGCCAAGAGTACCCTCTTCTTTTTGGGGACTTCTTAACAGGAGGATCCAAACACGTAAAATGGTAACATTTCTTACATTCGTCGCACCTGGAAAAGAATCAAGAATATCGTTGTATAATAAAAACATTAATTTCTTAAAATATTATTGGCTCGTCGAAATTCAATGGCATTCTCTAAACTGTAACGGGTTAAAATTTCATTGATACTGACCTAACTAGATTCTGAATAGTTCCAGGAGTGTCGCAAACATTGCATTGTGTGAGAAGTTCAGTTTCCTTCCCTTTCTTTCCATTACTCGAAGATAACCTAGGGTTAGTACTACTGCTAGGAATAGCTGGTGTACTTGGAGCAGGTGGAGGAAGCAGAGGTGGCGAAAGCTTTGGTGTAGGTGGTGGTGGAGAAATTTCAGTACTGGTACTTGTAGCCACAAACATTTGAGGACTTGATTCTGATGCCATTTCCCCTTCCGGTCGAGGAATTGGTTTAATCTGCAATGAAAGAAAAACATTATTTATTTGAACATGAATGATAACTTAAAATATTAAAGTTTAGTGAACACACCTTTATGGTTATTCTTCTATGAATTTCTGGTTGGCCTTGAGTTTCTGGATTCTCTACGTCAAAACTCTTTCTCTTATGTTTTCGTTTTCTCTGTTTCACACCAGTAATAGGATCCGGTGTATATCTTTTATGTTTTTCCCTGTTAAATAATTATTATTTAATTATTACGACCGTTATGTATTGCCACATATATAAATAAGAGATTTTATGATCTCTCATTACCATGCGAGCAAAATGTGATCGAAAATCGTAAATAACAAAATTATGATAAATATTTTTTCTTAAATCGGAGCTGATTTACATTGTAAATGATAGGTCCTCAACTTCCTTAATATTACAAATATTATTGGATGCACGTACCTTCGTCGTTTCTTACCACTTCTCTGGGGAATAGATTCGGTACCATCAGCCGAAGCTACCATATACTGAGGTGAACCTTCTCTGGGTGTTATAGGTATATTGTTCACACACAGTTCACTCACCACAGGTTCATCCAACTGCATTGGTTCAGGTTCTGGTGGTTGCGGGCCCATAGGTTTAATAGTTAACTATAATCACGTATAAAAATTCAATTGAAAATGTACAATCTTAAGTACCAAACCTAAACACTGTATATCAATATTACCTTCGGCGTGGTAGGAGTATCGGGAACAGTTACGTTAATTATACTACCAGTACTGGCAGATGAATTCTTTGAAGTGGTAGGTGTGGTAGGTGTTGTAGGAATTTGGACTTCTTGCGGTGGCGTTGGTGTTAAATTAGCCTCATCCTTACAGTGCCTTAATTTACGTGGCGCTGACGTATCTACATGTTCTACTTCCGAACCGGATGATTCCTTATCGCATTCAGAACATTGCCTAAATTAATGTAATGATAATGATTTTAGTCATGACCTTAGAGAAATATGTATCTCATTCTGTAACAAAAATATGTACCAGCCCATTAGCTTTGTCTTCTTAGGCATACGAGATAAAGGTGGACTGAGACAAGATAGATGGTAGTGAAGATGACAGGTGTCGCATTTAGCTAGTAAATGCTGGTTCGTAGCTCCTCTACAAATTCCACATTGATGTCGTAACGTCAGTTCGCCTTTATGATTTTGATCGTGAGCCTGGCTGCTCAATACTCTACCCTCGCGAATACCTTCACCACCTTTACCTACAGGAAGTGGAAATCCTACACCCATTTTCAATGCAGCTGCCGTCGGTACTCCTAATCCTGTACCTAATAAAGAATAAGATCAGCTTATACTAATGTCATAGCAGTGGCGAACGCTTTACTTACCAAGAGTAGTTGGTATTCTTGGTTTGGCTAAATCCGCAACCAGTGGCAAAGGTTTAACATAACCAGACGCTCTAAGTACTTGATGATATAATTCAATTTTTTCTTTCAGGGTAACATTCACCCTGATTTGCTCCTCATTATCTTTCATCACTTCATCGTATTTCCGGTCAAGTCTCTGCTGTTCATTCAAGAGCTGTGAATTAACGTCAAGATGCTCTTGCAGTCGTCTTTTCATGGAGGCTACACGCAAATTTCTGTCTAGATAATAGCCAATAAATTCAACACTGAATGCTGGGGGAATGTGCCATTTTTTTCTGACATCAACCAGAGCCACCAGTTGTGCCTCTTGAGCTTCTAGAGCAGCAGTGTCAACGCCCATTAATTCTGCTTTCTTTGCCAATTGTCGACAAGCTGAGGCCGACGTTGTTAGTAAACGAGGCATTTTCTGTGTTGGTACTATACAAGAAAAGTATTTTGAACTGTATCAGGTTGTAATCAATATGACAAAAATGAATGGATATTTAATGTTTGGAAGCAATACCCCAAGGAGGTGGTCTTGATGCTTTGTGCGCTAAATACTTGTGTCTATGCTTAGCAAGTTTTCGTTGAATTCTACGTTGTTCTTCTGTATCCAAATGGTCGGGTTGCTTAAGCAATTGTTGCCTGTACTGTGCGCGAAATTGTAATGCTAACCAATTGCGTCTTCTTCTGCGTACCAGTGTTTTATCCGAATGCAATTTACAATGTGCATAAAATGGATCAGCCTGATCCACTTCTTCACTGTGTGCCTCGGATAAAAGACCTTCCCTTTGCGCACTACAGGGAAGAATGAAAATTTTATTTATTGACTAATTTTGTTTACGATCACGCATCATAGTACCGATCACGCATACTGATTGAAACTTACCAAGTAACATGAAAGTAAGTATGGCACATTCCAGCATCGCATTCAATACACACACCAGTGCGCGCGTACCTTGCATCTTCACACAAAGAGCATTGCTTAGCACCCCATTTACTATATGCCATTTCAAAGAGAGTTACACTGGCCAGACGATCCACCTAAAATTAGATGTTATCTCATCATAATGACATACTCATTTTCTAAATTACATTTAAGTAAGAATATAGCTATGACCAACCTCTCCGAAAGCTACTCCAGGTACATAGAGAGCACATACTAAGTGAACCCATTTACCCACATCAGTTTCTTTGAAAATTCCACCTTTGTTTGGACATAGCTCACAAGATGGATCATCTACACCAGCACTACAGGCTTCACAGAACCATGGAGCGGACTGACATAGAGAGTCTGTACTTGAGAAACTTTCCACATCTGATACTCCGTAACATCCTATATGGTAATTTAAATAATAGTTTTCACTGTAAACGAGATAGCTTTTTTTATGGTGCATTACCTTCATGAACAGTAACACCACAGCCATCACATTCCACAATTTCATTAATATCATCACTTCTGTCACCAAGGCAGCCACAGCATATTAGCATTTTTGTCAGCTTTTCATCTAATTGGCCACCCTTCGATGCCTGTTGTCTTGCCTGGTCTATCACATCTCCTACAGTCATTCCACTATTTCCTTTGCCACCTAGCAGTGGATCTTCCAAAGAATCATCTGATTCCTCAGAATCATCTTCCTCGCCATCTTCAATCAAAGCAGTGAATGGTGAATTACACTTAATAAATGTGACCGAGTCACTCAATGGCCTTTTGGAAAATTTTCCAGTATATTTACCTTTTCCAGGATCATTAGAGTCTACAGAATCATCATCTGACTCTTCACAATGATCTTCAATCCTAAAGTCACTGTCATCAGAGCTTTCAAAATCAAAGTCCAAAACAGATTGTTGAGCTGGAGCCACAGGCTTCACCCTTCGCTTTTTGGGATCACGTTCAACTGTTAAAAAAATAGGTTTTATTCATACATAGAATGAATTAAAAATTACATATAAACAATGAAACTAAATGGATATTAACAAAATTAATTAACATGGGTGTTGTGTAAATATTCTCATAAATATGAGTTCATTTTTGCATAATGACATATTAGATATACTGCTGAAGCAATACAAAATAATGTACAAAGGAACATAATATAACACGCAATCGGTGTACGTAAAATTTCTGCAAGATAAAGATAATTATATCAAACATTTTTTGCATTTATTCTATTTTCAAATTGTTAAATACCCGGCTTTTAATAACAGGTTATGAACGAGCCATGAAAAAACCACTTACATGAACTACTCATCGTTTCACTGTGATATCCCGTGTCCAAAGTGTTTTGCGATACGAAAGCGTCTGTTCTACTCCATTACGGATCTGACGCATTAATACCCCTCAAATATCCAAGTATCTCCCACTACTCATGAAATCAACACCCCTCAAACGCTTTGACACTCTTGCACGCTTGTGCACATGACGCTGGTTGCCGGGGTGCTACGTCCAGCTTTCAAACGTGTTTTAAATTTAACTTTATCATAAAGACATAAAAAAACCGTTGATCTACTGTTCAGTTACATGCACTGATTGCCAAAAAATTAATATCGAAAATCATTGGCAATTGGAAATCATCATGTTAATAAAAACGAATAAGCTAATGGGGCTGGCGTCATGGAATCTATAATGGGTACGTGCAAGAATGGTAGAATTATACATATATAATTGGTTATTTGAATAAAACACCATCCCGGCAAACATAAAGTAACAGTTATATATTTCCGCAATGTTAACATTTCCTATTTAAGGATGTAATAGTTATAAAGCATTTCATTTGCGTAACTGCTATATCTACGAGTAGGAAATCGTAACTTTGTGTTTGCTGAGATAATACTAGTAGAGTTTATTAGTAATTTACATGCAATCTGACGTACCAGTTATCTGGTCTTTGTTATGACTATTATGAGTAGAAAGATACAATATTCATTTACTAGCAACGCATAAAAAACTTGCCTTTTTAAAAACTTTTCGAATAACGATATTTATCAATGAATTATGATATGGGTTATGCAAAATGTGAAGGATACAGCTGAGCATGCAAAGGCATGTTAAAAAAACTTGACACAAAGAATTCCAATTCAACACGTGGAATGTATAAACTGAACATTTAAAAAGTCGATACAAAATATTTAATATTTCAAAAATAGTTTCGAAATAAAAACATCAATAATTACAGTTTCAGCATTCAATATAGAGTTACAATATTAATGAAATGTTATGTTATGAAGTAAAACACGATCATCGTAGTATTTCCCACATATATAATGTCCATACTCAATACTACATTATGCTTGTTGTCTACAATACTTACTCATTGTTTTATATAAAAATCCGACGTCGTCGTCCTGAGACATTTCTGCACCGCGAGTCCTTTTTAGAGCAATGAAATAAGAAACTTCAGTAATATTTTCCAAAGACCTTGTGGTTTCTAGTAAATATGTAATTCTTGTGTATAAAAGTTCGTAGAAATCCTACTCAACAAAATGGACATTATTATAATTTATTAATATAAATTCGTAAATTAAAGTTATAATCGTTTATCCTCACAGAGGGGCACGAGGCTTCCTTAACCAATGTACACTATTCCTCTGCCGACGCCGCGTTTCTATACAGCGCAGGTATAACCTGCCATATTGAATTTCTAGTGGTCTCAGAGCGCGTTATTTGAAAACATGCCTCAAATACTACAAAAAGGCAATGTCCTCTCGTAGACTTTTTGTACTTCTCCTTATGATAGCCAAGAGTCTCAATTCGCCTTAATAATTATTCTATTTCAGGAATATAGGAAGTTTACAAATAAACTGAACGTAGTTCGAATCCCATTCGACGCTTATTTGTCTCACTTGTTTATCACTACACTATTTGAAAATTTCTTGTCGTTATGAAATTCGCTTGCGTTCAACGGTTTTCAAGTAAATTGAAGAAGTTTCACGAGCGTATAAACGTAACGCACTAGATTTTAGCAAGAAAAGTTGTGACGACTTTCTTACCCAGAAAATGACGCAGTTTGTTATAACCTTCGCGTTTTCCGTCGGATTGGAGCCAAGAGTCGATGTCACAGAAAAACGGAATAAAAAGTTGAAAGCTCATACTAAGGAGCGAAAAACTCGTAAAAGTTTTGTTGTGAATGACGATGCTGTTAAAAATATCATTGGCGTTGGACAAATCTTGGCTGATATACATGTCGAATATGAACTGGTTCCTGGTTTTAGATTTGCACTTGACTGTTGCTGTTGGGACAATGCCGCGAAGGTTTAGCTCTTATTTTCGCAATGACATAAGATATTTTCGATGTAGATTTTCACTTAAAAAAAGTATTTCTTTCTTTCTACTAAAGTTATATACGTTTATAGATTCATATGAATGGTATGACATGCATTCTGAAACCTTTGTTAATTGGAGACAAACTTTGGGTTGTATTTTCGATATATCATTTGACGAATTTAAATGAGATGCAAATGCGGAAGCTTTTCAATCATACTCTTACTTTTCAAGTATCGACTGGAAGAGAAAGATTTTCAGAAAAGTTAGTCCATTTTGAAACTTCTTCAGTGAAAGTTTTACATTTCTATAAAAAAATATCACTTTACAGAGCAAAAAATGATAGGCCACGATACTTCTTTATCGACGACAGCTCCTTAGAAAAAAATCCTGCAGATACGTTTATAGAGTTGTATCCGTTGGACGAAGATAATGGAATTCCAATTTTCGAGAAGACTGTCTTTCTCGATTTTCCAGATGCTACGGATAATGGGATTTATAACTACGAAGTTCCAAATATCAATATCCATATCAAAGCCCTACCCGGTACACGTACCGAATGATGGAAAGTTTTGTGAGATATTGCTAAGTTCTAAGAACACATTGAAACTTCTATACAGATCCTATTCACCATCGTTTATTCTGGAAGATGATTAGAAAACCATTGTTTGTTCCTGAACCTGCTATCATACCGACCGAGCAATCGACAAATACTGTCAAGAATGTCCAAACGGAAAAGAAGTTAAAATTAAAAAAAACGGAGAAGCCAAAAACAATGGTACACGAGTTGTCGTTTGAAGCCCAAAACTTTTTTTCTGGTAATTTTGATATTGATTCTTCAAGAATTGAGTTTAGCGTTTCATTTTAATTTTTAATTTACATAGTGAAAAACGCCAAAATTGTTATTTTTTAATTTACAGAAATGACTCCGATAATTCGATATCTCAATACATCAGAAATATCGGGTCCATCTCGTATCATTATTTATTCATCCTGCAGTGATCTTTTGACTGATATGGATATGAGATTACGATTGAATCCGCTATCTATAAATGTGGAGAAACTCTTAAACCTGCCAGACAATTTATTAATACAAGATGGCTTTTATGGTGTTCAGGCAAGAGTACACTTTCTCGATCGAGAAATAATCAGTCCGTACTTCAAACCAGAACGAAAAATTTCCATGAGATTTATAAATTCTTTTTTATGTGAGGAATTGGATTACATGAAATTAATTAGTGCCCTTTCCCATGACGTACTTACTGTTCAGGCAAGATTTAACAAAATACCATCAATTTGCAAAAGTTAATGAAAATACCTAGTATAATGTTATGTAATATTTACAGATTTTTGGAATACGTAATAACTCAAGATCACGATTAGAGTCATCAATTTTCGGTACACGGGTATCAGATACTGATATTTCAAAGCCGATTGATTCACGTAAAACCTATAGAGATTTACAAAAATCTCACGAGGTCTTATTGGGTCTGGCTACATTTGATCTCTCTGATCTTCTAAAAGGTTACTGGGAGATCAGCGCTACAAACAGCTTGTTTCATCCCATTACCTTTAACAGTATAGGATTTCCGTCTTTATCCTGCGATACTTTAACAAGACCCATTAATTCCAACATCTTTACTACATTTAGAAACAAATCCTCGTTAACCCCGGATGTTTTATCATTACATAGTACTTCCATTAGGATCAGAGTTCGCCTGGCAGGAAGCTTGCGACCTGCCATGCGGGAGATATTTGAGAAAGGAGAATTTTTCAATAGAATATTTCTAATTCTGAAGAACAGGACTCTCAGCATGGAAATCCTCAAGGGTGTGTTGGATCATAACCATGAAATTCTGAACAGTCACGTTTCGCCAGGAACTTCAGAATCCACGTGGAACGTAAGAAAAGATTCCTAATGTACTATTCATATTCAAACAGCTGACTTTAATAGGGACTGGCAGAGCAATATTTCAAGAATAAAAATGAAGCTGATTCCAATTCTATGGATTTTACTTCTGTCTTGACTGGTTACGCAATTGATACCATTAATGAGATATTTATTTTCCTGGAAGGTCCAGCAAATTCCTACTTGCTAACTATCTGGAACAAAGTGATGCATTTACCCCTCACAGATGGAAGAGTTCTCTTTCAGAGTGATTTCATTTTTCTCACTCGCCTCTACAGTAAATTTATATCACTCGGTGGAGTGTACACATTGACCCTTGATGACTCCATAGAAGATCTATTAAAAAATGTAGCTTTTTACGTCGATGGAAAATTTCCTGAACCCTGTAGAAGAGCTATTAGAACGATAGGCCTAGAAATATTCACCAGTAGTGTAAGATCCATGTGTCAAACAAGGATGTACCCAAGTCTAGAAGCTTTAGAATGTCTTCAGGAAGTGTTAGGAGGTGTTAGGAGTTTGAAAACCGATTTGAAATAAGGCACTAAGAACATCAGGGTGGGAAAGCTTGCATAGGATTCGCCGAATAGATGCTGTTTTCGGTAGACTGAAAAGACTTGTATTGATTTTTGATAGTGTCGTAGGTGTTCTTTATTCTTCGTAAAATCATACAGCATAAGCGAGAAAGTTTACAGAGTATCGTGAAGCAGCAAGATACGCTTCAAGTTTTGCGAGACGGGCGGCACCATTTAATTCATTATTTTAGATCGTTATTAATAGTCAGCAGAGCCTCTCGCGGCATTATCGCGCATTAGAATGATACTCCGCCTGCAGTCGCAAACATTGAAAGACGATTTACAATCGGACGTGAAAAGCACGACGACGGCGGGAGTGAATGACGAAAGAACCAAAGAGTAATTAAATTATTTAATAGAACTGTTTTTGTCGTTCATTAAAAACATACTCGCGCATTTGCGCGTGCACGCTGGTGAACCTAAATTTAACCTTACGAATATAATTATACAAGCTAATGTTTAATAAAACTAGAATTTTTTGACCATTAATTATCTAAAATATATACCTAACGTTACCGGCTGCAATTGCAATTAAATATAGAGCGATATCAATATCGTTATTTGAAACAAATGCCTTTTATACAAATAGCTCTGTGGTACATAAATTTGATTTTCCTACAATAATATTTATATATATATATCTATATATATTTATAATATATCTAATAAATAATCCTTAATAGTCAGTTACGGTAATTTCCAATGAATTCGTCAGTGTATTCAATTCTTGAAATATCAAATCGCTTAATCGTTACGTTCGTCCGGAATTTAAAATCGAATTACGTCGATTATTCTTAGCCTTATCCAATAATGATTTATCTGTTAAATGAGACTGTAGCGGGATGGGCGACCGACCGCATTTTCACGTAAGAGGGAACGTCGTCTTCGAGTCTTCTTTTTCGCATCATCTCATATATATCTTCTCTTGCCTTGTATTATCATTCAACATCTTTCATCCAGGCGCAGTAACGCATAAACTTTTGATGGTTGAATGTAATCGTAATAAAAAGCGCCGCTGTGCAGTCCCATGAAAACGAGGCCGGCTCTTACGCGACGGTATACAGAACACGTAGCAGAAAATGATTAGACAAGAACGCACAGTACATAAATTTCATCGTTTCAGGAATAAAGATCATCGACCATCCGATGCAAGAAGCGTCATATTAATAATCATTTTCAGAGGTGTTCACGCGATGATACGTATTTCACTCATCGCTCGCGAGTGACTCGAACTTACAATTAAATATAATTAATATCTTTCCATTCACACCCAGCAAATCAGCCCCTCTTAATAAAAGACGTCACCTTCACACGGAGTATTTTATCGCGTGGGAGTATTAAAGGGCGTTGGAAATGCGCCAACCGCGTCGTCGCCAGAGAATCCCGTTACGCTTTTCATAGAAAATCGAACGTTTTGGTTGGATGGATAATTCGATGAAAGTGACAGGGAATTTCACAAGGGCGATCTTACTGTCGACGACGGCTTATCATTTTTGTGAGAGAAGCCTTACGTAATTGCCATTATTATTCCGAACTTTTATCATTATCTTAGAAAACAAGTAGAGTCAGGTGTAACAATGGAAATTGCGATTTTAACCTTACAGTATCGAGGTCTGACCCACAATACTCATAGCGTTCTTAATTAGCGTCATAGTCGTAAATCTATTATTTAATTAATGGTAAGTGTATTACAAACAAATCACTCGAATATTGCGGTAATAAAACCCTAAGAGTTAGCGATATCATAGTAATTCATATGACGTCCCTTCGTGTCCATATTTATGTTTTTTTTATTTTTTTTTTTCATCTCTTTTTTTCATCTTTGCTACAATATGACTCTTATATTCGGCTTTGCGATCGAGCAACGCGTTTATAATAAAAACACGTTCAGTTCAGTAATATAGTGTAGGAAACGCGTCTCACAAAAGTGAATCTGTATGTAGGTGTTCATGCACGCACGTGTATTACGTTATCTGCGTATGTCGTGTCTATACGTAGCGTTGCGTAATTACCTAATACGTAAGAGACTACCTTGAGATTAAAAATTTCTGATTGATTATGAATGTTGTTGAATCAGGCAATCATCAAATCAAAAATCTCGGGGTGGTCGTGGGTTTTCTTTGATTCAATTAGTTAACCTTAGTATTTGACATCAACTAATGCTCGTAACCGTTTAAACATTAGGTATTTAATATTAACCACAATCTGCCCCGCCGTAAGCGATACCGTAATATCTACAAAATGTACAAATAATGACGATGGTACGTGGCAAATCGTGCAGGATCGGCAAATTTATGAAAATAAAAAAAAGCTACTATATCAGTCGATTGAAAGTTTGGAAACCGTGATATAAGATCGAAGGATCAAAAAATCTTTGTCATCTTTGAGGAAACAATTGTTGAAAACTTTTAGGATTGTCGAAGATCAAAGTAAGGATTGCTTTTATGATTGTTGAAAGAGAGTGAACAAGGAAGGGAAGAAACTTATGAATATTCGGGACAAACCATCTCTGTAATCGGAACGCAAAGGGGTGCCGTGACAGAGGAAACTAAAATGACACGAGGGATATCCCTTGCGATTGTAAGCTCTGTAAAAGTCGATTTTATACGATTAAAGTGAAAAAGAGCGTGGGTCCAGTTACCCGGATGGTGGGAGGCATAAAAATCATCGACCACGATGAATCGTAATACTATTATATCAATGAGTTCTATTCAATGAGAGGAGGACTAATAGAATCCGTATACGAAAGCCGCGCCTGATGACTCGTGAGTCATTTGCAGCTATCCGCGTTCTTCAATTTTCTTTTTTTTTCCCCCTTTTAAATCAGATGAACGTGATTCGAATTCGTATATGACAAGCTGAACATTAAGACACATCTATACAGAGAGATAGAGCTCTACTATTTCATTGATCTAACGAACAAACAGTGTTAATTAGAGTTTATGTATATAATCATTAATAGTTATCATCCCAACAACAAGTAAGATATCGTTTGATAGTACTCTCTTCCTCCTCTTGTACGCTCTCTGCTTTTCCCCAGTATACTCCTCCCCTTAAATATATCTCTGTATATCATATATTATATGTATAGACTGATATCAACACGTAATATCGTTTATTAGTTTTTCATTCTTTTCTTTTTATGTCTCGTGCGAAAATGAACGATCAGCCAAACGCCCTGTGACAATTTCGTTTACAGCGTTCGGCACTTTTCTATGCAACGTGTATAACAGTTTCATCATTTTCTTTTCATCTCTTTTACTTTGGATCATAACCTATCATATCGTTGGTCGAGCTCCACGGATATTTGGACGTAACACGCGTTCTAAAATCTAGATCTTATTCGTTAGTACGTTTTTGATAAACTGCATCGGGTACTTCAAGACAGAGACGCTTCGTCGTTCACATGCATTATTGTGATAAAGATCACGTTTCGATTCCCCGAGGGATTATTAGGAACAGATTCATTCCAGGTTCATCCCGAGGGGTGATAGAAAATCGGGAAGAGAATTAGGTTCGGGCGAACTTGTCCGGAAAGCTCATTCAAAAGATTTCGTAGGTTCTTAATTAACATTGATAATTAGTTTTGTAATCGGTACCTAATTTTACCTTTATAACCGGATTTTCCTAGTATGAGAATGATCGATACAAATTTTCTTGCTGGATCAATATAATTGACGAACGCTGATCTGTACGCGAGGATGGTTTTTCCTGCATTCGATTATGATATGCCCTTCGACTGTGCTACGCGTGCGCTAGTCCTTGCGACTCGAGTACTTCTGGCAGTAGTAGGTCGTTTTCGGTAGTTAGAGAGTATATTTATACAGAGCGTGTGGATTTCAGATCGAATATGAGCCATACGGAATTCGAAAGCCAATCCAATCGCTTTACCAACTAGATCAAGAAACATCGTCGCTAGAAAAGTTTTTTCATGTTAGGTTAGGTCGGGTTGAGATTTCGCAGGCTCAACCTGCAAGATTGTTTAAGGATCGTCCATGGATCAGATTGTTCGTTCGCACGAATTATTCATCGCGGTCATTATTACCAACCGAGCGATCCACGCATTTCACGTAGGTCAACGACGGCCGTGTAGTAGATGCCTGGTCCTTTTTTTTTAAATCTTTATTTTATTTTTTAATCAGAAACTTAAGTAATATACTCCACAAACAGTTCGTCGTAAACCTTTACATTCGCAACTTCTTTCAACTTCTGTTCGCCTCGTTTGTTACTTATTATTTGGTACGATAAAGTCTAACCCGTAGCATCGTCCCTTGGACGACCATCAATAAATAATAGGCTATCCTCACCTGGGGCTGCTCGATCGAAAAAAAAAAAAACCAACATCTGAATGTCAGTATGCAACTTCTTTTTATTTCATGTTCCTTGCTCTTTATATTTTGGCTTGCACGTCTTTCTGGAATTGCTTAATGATTTTTTTTTTTTTTGGTTCCTGTCAATATAAACGAGTCAATGGACGGAAACCATAATTCCACTAGTATGTAATATGAATTTATCATAGTACCTATGTCATTACTTAGTAATGACAATTCAACGTGAGAGCCAAATTATATTCTCTCCTTATTAATGAATCCTTAATCAAGCAGCCGAAAGGCTTTAATAGTGCATGGAAGTAGTTCCTGAATCGATGATTTGATTATCAGTAGAAGGTCGTATAGTCATCAGCCTCAGGATATTTTAGATGTATCTAAATTCGTGGTCGGCTTACAACAGCCACGTGGCTACGAAAATTATGAGGAGATGCGGTACGATGGTAGCGATGGATGAGCCTCCGGTTACTCTGACGTCACTATCCAAAAGAAAGACGCCGTCAATGACGTGGATGATGCCATTGGTGCACTCGACGTCGGGACGGAAGACGTGAATTTTCTTTCGTTCCCATTCGATGAAGTAGCCTGAAATATTAGAAAAAAAATTGAAAAACATTAGTCTACGGTGTAACGAGACTCTTGTCTTTAATCCTATTCCTACCAGGTTTTGATTTTGAAGCACATTTTTTTTTTGGGTAACCTCAATTTTTTTTTTATTGATTAAGGCTTAATTTTACCATGTAAAATGTCAAAGTCAGATCGTGGTAGTCCACGTCAGTAATATAGCCCGGTAGGAATAGAGTTAAATAATGGGGCACGATGAGGTAAATCGAACCAGAAAATTTATTCAATTGGCGTAAAAGCGGGAACTGGTATAGAAGCTTTAAGGATATTCTTATTTAAAAGCATTAGTAATGGATGACAGAAACTATCCCATTCGCCTCCTCGGGAGGACTTCGTCCTTCATAGGATTCTGGTACACTGAGCTTCCATATTCTCTATATCTATACACAGACAGAGAAAGGACTAGGGAAGAAGGGAAAACGGAAGACCCAATGTCAGGAACGCCTTTTGAATATTTATCTCCGCTTTGTTCAACTTTGTTGAAGTCATTAAGTGGCACAAGTACCCCGTGCCAGTTTTACCCAGCAATTTTTTCGCCAACGAACTTCGACATTTAACCAGTTGCGCATGCGCGCTGAACGGTACGAAGCACGTGCGATGCTAATAGGAATAATGGATACGTTCTGAATTTTCCTACCCAACTCGTAAATAGAGAATTGAGACACTCAACACATTTAACCAGAGTCAAATTTTTCTGAATAGGAATTCACCACGACTGAGGACAATGCGTTAGACATGTTCCGCGCGAAATGAAGCACGTAGCAATTAGCGCAGGGAGTAATCAAGAAATTTGCATTTAAATGGCGGTCGAAAGGTGCATAATAAATTCTCTCACTCTTGCAGCCCGTACCTATAGAGCTGATGCTGCAGCAGAAGGAGCACAAAAAAAGGTGTTACTTTCAGTCGGAACGTCATTCCAGTAAAAGTTACCGGCATAGAGCACGAATCAATTTAATTCGCTCTGGACTTTTCGCATACGGAATTAGCAATTTTCACAATAATACAGGCTACGCGGAGTATTATTTACTTTCAAGGACTATAATAACTCGTTATAAGCCACTAAAAGGAGAGCCGGACATTATAAAGTTAAATAAACAATTAACTAATGCAATTCCAGTACCCAACAGCCTGTACGTTTCACATGATACACACATATATCTATTCGTACTCTGACAGGTAGTCTTGAAAAATTTCGTTGCTTACGATTCTATAAATTCTTTTGTACTACCGTTGCCCATAGCTCTCCCACATGTTTTAGGAATTTCAAATTAATTCGTATCGTCGCACCGTAACGCGACCGCAGTTTCACATCTTTTCACAATGAATCGCAAGCGTCACGTGTGTCCGTAGTCCATGAATGGGTCGCTCTATGAAAATAAAATGACATCGTAGCAATATTGAATCACAAGGCGGTCCCCTAGGTTAAAGCCGATGTAACTTCCACGCGAATAAATTAGTTCTCGGCTAATTAGCGGTATTTGTCACGGTAGCTGGACAAAGGGACGACGGGGGTGGTAATAATGAGGCTGAAAGAGGCTAAGGGAGAATAAGGGAGATTGGGAGAGACACAAAGGGAGAAGGTATAAGTAGAATCTTTTGAGCTACCCAATTATTTACTTGGCTCGACGACTTTTACGCAATTTGTTCGAGCGTGTCTGGTCTAGTCGTTACACCTGTTACAGAAAGTCTGCTCTCGATATCAGACATCCAATTGTCTCCCTTCGATCGTTACTCGAACTTGATAGGAAAACGACGCTGATGCGTTATATCGCTTGGGTGTCGAAGAATTGTGCGATATCCGGTTTCACGATCGGATCAATTTTTATTATTACTGATATACACAGTGTAAGAGGATGGATGGACGTGCTGCTGAAACGCGAGAGTTTCTCCGATCGTGATGCAGGAATAAAGATCCTTCGCAAAAGGCACACGAGATGCCTATTGCCAGTGAGATGTGTCTTTATAACCTGTGTAGAAACGACGAGGGGTGCGTACACATAGAAAAGTACGTGCTCTGTTGCATTGAATTGCATACAATACTGTTGCATCGATAGCCATCGCGTTGCAATTATGGATTCTCAAGCACGTGTCTCTTGTCGAGTTTAGTACAGTGTGAGACCTGAGAGAGAAAGAGACTTCTGAATGGAAACTCACCACCCTCGGTTTGCGGACGAATAGCGTTTTCGTCAATCTTCTCGCCTGGGAAATCGATATAATGTACAGCAGTAGATAGACAGGTGGATAGCCAGATGAATGGATGAACGGCAAGATAGACTTTATAGGTTAATCAATGTTATTCTAGGATGCGAGCACAGGCGAGTACACTCTTATTCGACTCATTGATTACACATGCAAATTTAATTTTATCGAACTTGAGGGAGCAATTTTTCGTTTCCGTTTATTTTATGAAGCCGAACCACGTCGTGTTTCAAAATAATACTTACTTGATCCAGTTTCCCTAATTCGGATTCTCAGCTTGTCCCTTACTGTGGTCAGTTCAATGGTCTCATTATTGTATCTCATCTCTTTGAGCTTGGCCATTGTATAAGCCCGATCCGACACAACCAGATGTCTTTCCAGGATCTGCTTGGCCTGCAATGGATAAATTTGTCAAATATAATATAATGCTACCAAATATAATATTACACGAAGTGGGTTTCTAAAGCAGCTCGGTGAAGATCGGCTGACTTTTGGCATTTTGCAGAATATAATCGTTATTTACACAAAAAAAGTCATACAGTTATTCCCGAAAGACACTTATTTTATCGTTGAGAGAAAAAAGGGGAGCGAACGACACTACAAGATGATATTTGGCAGACAGTGCGGTTGGCAAAGTTTGATTTCGCGATGGGCATACGTGACGGGAAAGTTCTTGAGAAAATCGCAAACGTCGTTACCGGTCCCGTGGGACATTCAAGTTTTAGATGCTCGAACGAAGGAGATAGAAGGGGAAAGAAATGAATATACAAAAAGAAGAAAGGGTCGGAGGAGGACGTAAACTTTTAGAAAATACTGAAATCGTAAAAGTATCCCGTTTTACGGTATTCAAAATGTTATGCAATAAAGAACGAAAAAAAGAAGCATAAAGAAAACCTGGCGAAAATGCGACATACGTGATAGCTGAAGTCGGGCATGAAGAGTTTCTTGTAGGCGGACGGATAGCTGATCTCTGCGTTCTTCCAGGCATAATCGCGAGGCACGAAGTAGGTGAAGCGTTTTGTCGTGTCGCTGAGCTGCTCATTGAAGTCGCGTCGTTGTCCCAGGAAGTATGTCGAGCTGTAAGATTGATAACGGGAAAATCCATTAGACTGAAGTTGTTTATATCCGTCACGAAATTTCTATATCGATTTTGAACATATACGAATTTGCTTGGCTTGTTTGAAATTGATTGTACCTAGGGTATGGTAGGTGATTGAATACTGACGTCACCATCCATCCAGTGCATCGAGTTACGATACGACCATGACTATCCTATAAAGGGGCTAATGGCATTAAAGCTAACACCTAAACCACGATTTGAGTCGTCCATCCTCTGTCACCGTATCCGTCCGTGACGCATAGCTTTCCAATAGATACTACTTGGGGATGCCACATGGCTCTCGGGCATTAGCTTAATGAAACTGGTATCAAAGTTAATATCCGATTTAATGCACCATTAAATTAAACAATTTGATATTCACACGAGCTACGATACTCTGGATGTTGGATTTGTATTGTTATTTGAAATTTCTTTGATATAATATTTCTTAACGCTTATCCAATTATGTGCACCCATCGCTATGCTTGAAATACATGGAAATAGTACATTATGATACAAGTGCGGAAAGTTGATGATTCCTGACGAGTGAGACGAGGGTGAAGCGAGGGTGGCAAACGTCACACGAGTAGGAATCATCAACCCGCACGCGTATCATATACTATTTTTTGCAACAATGTAAGTACGGAAAGTTCGCAGGATATGCACCAAAAAGAAGCACGAAATGGCCGATTCTTGATGATTCCCGCACACTCTGAACTCATCAAGAATGGACCATTTTGTGCCTGTTTTTTGGTGCGCAAACTGTGTACTTTCCGTACAGCGTTGCAAAAAAGAATATCTGGTCGAGTTTTATTAAAGGATTAGACGATGTAGGATATGGTACTAAAAGGTATAAATAAGCAAAAAGAGCCTGTTCAAATTTTTAAATTTCGGGTCTTTCAAACTTGATTTCACAGTCTCTTTGAAGTTTAAAGAGTGTACTCCCTTAATTCGAAGCTCCAGTTTGTTACTCAAATCCCAAATTATTAATTATAACTTTTTATTATCCCTAATCCATCCTCAGAACCATACTGCTCACGAAGTCACTCGCTAAGAGAAGTCGAGTGGCAGATTTACCGCATGAATTCAAAATTGAATATCTTCACCCGACAACTCGCTACCTTTTTTTCTGTTTCCTTTCGTTCAGTTTCTGTTCTATGCCGGTACCCGGAGGCCCAAGAAAATTCGACTGGGGGTCAGGAAATACCCGCGGAAGCATTTAAAAACGGAATTAATAGCTCGTCCCGAAGTCCCCCGGGGAAACGGTAAGCAATTTCCGTTAAGTCTTGGTTATAGTTTTTACGAGAACCTTCACGGTAATTGGAATGAGAATTTGTTGCGTTATTTTAATTAAATTCAAATGAAAAACGTACTCGCGCGTAAGGTAACCGACATGAAGCGGATAAGAGTTTACCGGCATTACGGATAAGAGGCGAACTTAGTTTGAAATGCGGCCAAGGGATTAGGAATAAGGAGAAAGTTACCTTTGAAAAAAAAAAAAAGAAAAAGAAAGAGATACTCCAACTTACGAGCGACTTAACATTTCATAAGTGCATACTCGTAGATACTCACTTGAGCATAGGATCGATCCTGAGCTTATCCAAGATAGTGGTATAAGGTACACCAAGGACGCGATTGATGATGTGGATGTAGCCATTGGTAGCAGCTATATCAGGAGTGATAACCGTAGCGTTTACTCCGCCTCCCTCGACGGTTAATGTATTGTTTTCATTTGGTCCATTCACCACATTGAAGTAGAGATTCTTTCTCTCGGTAAGCGTGGGTACCTGGAACAGCTAACGTTATCAAAAGCTCGTCGCGTATTCGACCCCACAGTTCATGAGGGGTCGTGATGCCTGAACGAAGGACATGACCTAGAGCGAAATCTAGGAAACGAAGGTTTCACAGTGGAACCAGGGATTCGTATGCTGGGGTGAAACTTTCGCGAAGCGTGTTCAGATGAAAATGGCAATGACGGTATAGCCTCTGCCATTTTTCCACTGAAGCATAAGTGTAAGATACTGAGAGTTCGAAAGTGTGTCAAAGTGGCTGATCTAATGCGAACTATATCTATAGCTGCATATTGTATATATACCTCGTACGTACAGTGTAGTATAATATATAGGTATACGCAAGGTTCGAAGGAAAGGAACGTATGTCTTCGGAAAGTCTGCACAGAGGAGATAGGTAAGTTTCAGGAAAAGCGCATGAAAATTGATATCCCGGATCTCCAACGTGAATTGATGCCTGGCCGGGCTATTCAAATTTTTACTCGCGAATGATTTAGATTGCAAATCACTGCCACTTCGCGCGCAGTCGATCCACACGGCTCTCCCGTAGCTATCTCTTTCTGATCCTTCTCATGAATTTCTCGCTATGCACTCAGCCACTTTCGGCCTTTTGCTTTTCCGAGGCCATACTGTATCTATAGATACCGCTGCTACATCGGTGCATGTATATGCAACACCCGCTACTCTATCCTACTTACTCTATATATTGTATATGCTACGTTTATATTTTTCGTTTACTCGAAGAGCCTAAATTTATTCGTCATCCGATTTGTTTCGACTCCGAGTCAAAGTTCTTTTACCCATCTATGTCGTGCAGGACGGAATGAATTAGCTTCCCGCATATTATGAAGCACAAAGTGGCATAAAACATATCGCTACGATGAATTAGCATAGCTTCGCGCGATGCTTCTCGCTCAATGCAAATTCAGCCACTCCACGGTAGCTTCCCTTATAAAACTGCTTTAAAGTGCCAGCGGGAGGACTCACGACTTTTCGCCGTTCTTTTACTTCCTGCTTGGTTTCGCGCAGACACGGCGGTACCGGGTGACACGTGCGCGAATAAATTAACCGGATGACTTTTTCCGGATGAATTTTACTCGGATTCAACTCGCCAATTTTATCCTATTCACTGGCCACTGTTTTGCTCTCTTTTATGCGACGACCTCGAATACCGGAATAAAATTCTGGAATAATCAATTCAATTAAAAGGACGTATATACATATACATATATACGTGCGTCACACGGACCACTCCCGGAGAAGTGCAGAGACTTGCATTATGTCTATACATTCATATAGACAATACATACATCTATTTATCCGTCTACGTGTTACCAAGGTAGGTACGTACGGCGTGGCTGATGCGCGTAATTACGCGAAATCTCTCATATTGCAAATTGCATTTCAATATCCCGTTAGATAGCCTTGTTCGTTGAATGCATCGGCACACGATGCTGCTTCTAATTACTACGTGCATTGGCAATGCTCGTCAATAAATTAGCGGTTGTTTAAACCAATCAAACGCATCGGTGCCATACGTAATTTTTTTCAAGATATTAAAACCTCCGCGCGACACTTTAATGCAAATTTCTTAGTCGTCAGTAGTGGTTGCACGATGCACTGGTGCGCTTTAATTTAAAACAGGAAAAAATATTTTTAAATTTCAAAGACAAATATCCAAGAGAAACAACGGGGTAAACTAGTCTATCTTGAGGCATGACTTCTTCGACCATAAGGGCCGCGTCTTATTTATTCGGCGTTGGAAAAAAAATTCACGAGCTTCATACTGACTATTGGCATTTACACATGTACAATTGTACATACATATGTCCCTTTTTTTAGGATTCCGAATGCGTAAGACACTAAGATTCTTTGTATAAATATTGTATTAATCAATTAATTATTATATCTATGGATTCTGAAAGCCAAATTCGTATTAGCTAATACCGCTTTCCTAATTACTGCTTGTTACGAAACGCGAGTACACAAGGGTATGTATCACTAGCGAAATTCCTATGAACGGATCACACGAGAAAATACTATAGTTGCTATTGACTTTCTTGTTATTGGTAATGACGTACATATTAGTTAACGCATATAGTAAATATAGTTATACGCATACGAATGCATCGTAAATATTTGGAATGAAATTCAATGAACTTTTTTTTACATTGCCTCAGCAGTGTTATATTTGACTGTAGCAACGGATGAAGTGAACGGCTAAAAATTCAATGGAAATTACAAAGTTGTTTCTATATCCAAAAAAATATGTATCAATATTTATTACAACGTCAGGGAAGAAATCTGATAAACTTTCGATTTTCAAAATATTCTCCCTCGGTCTATATTTGACGGTATATGCATACGAAGCACTGGTCAAATTCACGCACCCAAGTCAGGTACCATTTTTGCGATGAATTTGCCGAGGCGAGTTCACGTTCAACCATAAATCCCACTGGGCGGCGGTACAATATGTAGAGGGAAATCCGCAAACATTGTTGCAAGCCGAATAAACCTGTTCGAATTCATTTGAGATTCGGGCGAATTTATTAGCTTTATCGAGGTATAACTGTTACCGGTAGTAAATTTGTAGAATTTGCCGTCGAGCATATATTTTTTGTTAGTCGCGTTATTAATTAGCCGGTATGAGAGTGTATATTTTTTTAAATCTCAATCTCTCTCCCGCCTCTACTCTTCTATTTTGTACGCAAAATGTCGCTCGGTTAAAGTTACAGGGAGAGAGAATTTTATTTCAGTGTCCTACTAATTGCGGGTATTTCGCAATAGCATGAAAAATTTTATTTTATACTGAACTACATTCAGCAGTGCATTTATGCGTTAGAGTAGCTACGGTTTTTTTTTTTTTTCTTATAGCCACACTCACGACTGTGCTATTCATCTCTATACATTTGAAATTATTTGTGTGTTAAAAAAATCAAATTAGCCCGGACGTCGACCGACCACGCGCGCCTAGCCTGCTGACGGAGCTCGAAAAATGTTCCTTTGAACGATAACATTGTCGTCAGAACACGAGCCATGGAGTTCCGCCGGTAACTCGTACAATTTCGCTAGTCCTGCAGAACGCTGGGGAGCCCGTCATCAGGACGCTTGGTAAACAGAAGTGTAGCTGCAACGCGATAGGAATTTATACGCGCGCTCCGTTTTGCCGAGAGACGAGGAGAGAAAGGTGAAAAAAAAAAGAAAAAGGAAAGAGAGAGAGAGAGAGTAAAAAAAAAGTGGAAAACGAAAAAGCGAAGTTACTACAGTCAGATAAATTATTCCGTGTTTTACGATTCGATCGCTGCGGAACGTCGAGCTGACTCAACAGGATTCGAAATGGCAGAAACGCTTCCAGTCCTTTTTCTGACGAAAAGGTACGTTTAATTTTACTTGGCGCCTTAAGCGCCAAGCTCGTCTTTGTACGTCTCGAGGCTCGAGGCTCATTGTCATCTAATCAACTCGAGAAGTTCCGCCGGGTGATAATAAAATTACGAGGGAACGAAGAAAGTGAATTAAACGTAAAAGTCCGATGGACAATGTACTCTTTACTCCTACGTTTTGGCCAATTGTTGTAAAATAACTCTTATGTACGTTTTGAGTCCTCTCCACATTTAGATCTCTCGACCCCTTCCTCAAGTTACTGTTGATATACGAGTAAAGGGAACGTGACTTGGATTAGATTATTTCTTCAAAAATACTCTCTTCTAACTTATGTTACTTATGCAATATGGCGGTACATGGGAATAGTGATATCTTTAGGAAGAGCTGCTGGATAAAATGCACAGGAGGGATTCGAAGCAAAATATGCATAGTGTTTCATTCTGAATGGCTATGCGTTTTTTTTGGTGTCGTTTCTTAAAAACTGAACGAGGTATAAAGCCAAGGGTGCGTGTATTATAGTATGTAACTGTGCGTGTATGACGCACGTGATATCATTGAATAAATAAGCGTCGACTATGCTGTGTGTTAATTCTCGTTACCTCGAAGTGTCCATGTCCAAGCGACTGCATTTTTCAGAAAACAGTAACTTGGCATCGTTTATAAAGTTTTGTGAAGATTGTCGACTGTGTCTTGTGACGATTAAAAGAAAGTGGGGAGATTCGGTATTGACACAAGAGAATGGAATAAATTCTTAATAAGGACGAAATCGATTGATTAATTAAAGTCAATGAGAGCCTCGCGCAAGATTCGGCTTTATGAGAAGTCACTTTGAATCTCGTTCGAATCGATTTTCATTGAACTAACCTGATTAATGTTCCTCTGTATGATTTCGGCCAGCGGAAGTCGTTGCTTGACGCAATGAAGGTTCAGAATCTCTCGCATCCGTTTCTTGTCCTGGAGAAGCTGCTTTATACCAGGCTCGCTCCATGCTGCATTGCTAGGTGCAAATAAGGTCACGTTGTGGAGGGTCGTGAGGTCGCTCATAAAATTATCACCAAAATCGCGGATAACCTCGTAAAACTTGTAAATTGGACCGTCCTCCTTTTCCTGGATCGAGAGAAAGAAATCGTGATTATCGTGAATTATGCTTATCAAGATTTTAATTTCTACGGAAGGAGGCTGGGAATATAAAGTTGATTAGACACGGAAGTGAGATAATCACGCGAGATCCTCGGAAATTTTTTATAGCTGAGAATCTGCAGAAAATATAATTTTTCGAATTTTTAGTGAAAAGTAACGAAACTATGTAAGATATGGTGTATCACTAAATTTTTGATTAGGTACACAACATATATATATATACGATACCGTAAAAATAGTACGGGAAACCCAAAACGAGGATCTCGGTAAGGGAAGAATATTGTAAATAAAAATTTGAGTAAGCACGTAAGAGGGGTTTAAGCGCAATAAAAATGGCTATTGACTTTCCAACGTCCTTATTCGATTTTATTTAATACCTGTAGAATAGATCATACAGCATATATTTATGATAAACGCATCACTTGAATTTAGTCTGCCCATTTGATTTCTATCAGAGAACAAGGTTTCAGGTGGTGCGTTTAACGTGAATATCCCTATAATACGTTGGAAACTCAATATACAAAACTGATACACACAATATTAAAGGACAAGTACCAGCGCGATTTCGTTTTTGAAACAAAGAGCAATAAAAAGTAAAGCAATAAAAATATATGCGAATTACGTAGGAGGGACTATATTGTTTCAATAACTGTAACAGTTTCCATAAAGCATCAGAAGTTACGTAACGATGCCAACGTAGTACTTAAGAACTTTCCTATACCATGTTATACGTAGGTAAGAAGAATGCAAAGTACAAGTAAACAGCTATGCGAATTTTCCATTTAATAAATCTGAACTTCTTACTTGACTTCGATCCCCTTTCAAAGTACGTGAAAATAACGAAAAATTCGTCGAGTCGATTATACGTATACCTTCTGTCGCTAAGATGTCCTGCAGGTACAAATATAATAAGCAGTGAACATTGAAGCAGATTCATGTCTCGGTTCACGAGTAGTCCGGGCAAAAACACGAGAAGAGAAAATGTATCGGACGACGCGTGTCTAATTTACTCGTGAATTCTCTCGAATGTGACAATTCCGTTATTTCTCGTTTTGCCAACCACTGTGGTAAACTTGTTTGTAAATACAAACGAAGGGGCGCCGGTACTTTGTGGTTAGTAGACCAGCAAACCCCACAAGGGAGATCAGAGCGTTTATTGTTCGTTGGGCGGGAAATTCGAATGAGCGAACGGCAATATTTTTTTTGCGGTGCGTCATCGGAGAATTTTTGTAAAAATTAACTTGTTCTCCTCTACACAAAATATTTTCCAGTGACATGAAAGATTTAACGAATGCGCTATCGATCACCCGTGGAGTACTGGGTCTATTCAACATCGATGGAATTGAATTTTCACATGGGCGATGATCGGCTGAGAGTATTGCAATATCCGCAATCGTATATCGACGGCAAGAGTTTTCACGGTTCTACTACACTTTTATTTGATTATTTTCGTTTTTCATACTTTTCCATCCCTTTCCACCTCCTTATTGACTCGTCTGTAAACCCTTTACCGATATCTCACTTTGTCATACGTGCGCCTTGCAATTTCTCGCTGACCTTTGGACTTTGCGAATATCTGGAAGACGGGGAGAGGAAGGGAAGACGGAAGCGGAAATTCAATACTGCGAAACATTAATAAAAAGGTTAATCAAGGAAATCTCATTACGTGGAAAATATTACTAACTACAGGGTCATAATGTATATGGAATATTAATAATAATAATATACTACTGCTAATAACTCCGTATAACTATGGAGGAGGAACTAAAACATTGAGTAGTACTTGAGTTACGCATTCGACGATAATAAATAAATTAAATTAAATAAAACGGCCGGACCTCGTTCCGTGTCTCGAAAGCAGCCCCTGATTGATTAAGGTTACACTTTCCTTTTTTTTTTTAAATCAATATAAGTGTTAAAGACACCGAAGGAGATCACTCGTCCGATTTTAAACATCTTGTACATCACCAGGACGCTAATATAATATATTATAATAATTACGTAAATTTCGTAAATAATATCCAGTCCCTTCGATTCACCATTGTACTATCAATTTGCTCTAAGACTAATCACCTTTCCATAATATTTCTTTGTCTTTATCCCATTAACAGTAAGGGTAATTATCATGACGACTCAAAGTAAGTAAAAGGATCTTCCGAAGAGTTTCAGTCAATACAATTATTTCAAAATTCTCGCCGTTTCCTTGGTCCTATATAAAACGCGTCTTGTCGCAGCGAAAAGTATCTACTGGCATAGCCAATACCTTTACGCTTGTTCCCCTGCGATTCGCCAAATGAATTGTTTCCGTCGCAACGAATTATCCGCGCGTATAAATTTCGTCAGTTTAAATATAAAAAGATATATAAATAATACTAAGAGAGTGTCGTGTGTTCGTAGTCTCTGGTGAGTTCGTTTAAAGTACTTACGATGCCCTATACGACATGCAGAGTCCAATAGAGACATGCAAAGCACCACAGAATAACATCATTGAGTCAATAAAAGTATAGTAAACACATATACACAATAGAAAAATCGTTCGATAATTGTAGACAAGTATCGATATTTCACAATCGATACCGGTAACAACAATACCGACTCTCGGAGCAGTTCGCGAATATAAGTCCCACTGGATATAAACGACAATTTGCAAAACGCGAGAATCGCGAATGCAGCAGATTTGATATCGATAATTCGTACGATAATGAAAAATTCAGTTATACTGGATTTGGCAATTAATTTGGTAATAGCAATCTGCCGTAGGACGGTGGCGGTGACTAACTCTAAAAAGTAATTAATAGTATTTTCTTTTTTTTTTTTTAACATAAATGAGTTGGTACACTACTGTCCAGCAAGCATTTGGCATACAATGCCATTTCGACAATGCCCGACCGTGCGTCAACGGAATTTAGTGCACTAATTTAATTAAACGCCCGATTACCACCGATTGATTTTATCAATAGAATTCACTCTGCCGTTAATACGCCGCATACTGCAGTCCCACCGCTATACACAGACACGTGTAATTTCGCATGTCGTCCGCACGCGTTCTGTATTGTCGTACTGTAAGACGCGTTCAATCACTTTTTAACGGCAGTTAATAAACAACCGAGCGTATAAAATACGTTCTGCGCGTATGAGCACATATGCGTATAGAAAATCCAGACGGCTGGATGATTTACAAAAATCCTGGAAATAATCTTAAAACTTAAATAAATTAACAATCAGTTTATAGCAATGGTCGTTGGATGGTAGGGCGAGCTTACACGATCGCGTATTAAAATTAAAATTTCAAGTTCACACCGAATTTTCAGGTATGCATGAAACAAAAAACACAATATGACCGATCATAAAAATTGCAAGTACCAAAGTTCATAAAAAATAAGAAATTCAATATTTAAACTCGCCGTACCACCGTTCTCCTCCCCCTGCGTAGACAAATCGACCGATCACATCGATATCGTAAAATGGTTTCGCGATATGATCGATCCAATGAATGAAACAACAATAGTTCATGATTCGAATGAATTGACAATGAAATGTTTCAATGTTAAACGCGTGTATATGATATATGTCGCGAATACTAAAATCTAGTGACTTTCGGCTGTCTGAGAATGGTGTTTCGGTGCACTTGGCATGGTTCACATGCGACATTCAAGATTCGTAGTTCACTATTATTATATGCAATATACATATATATTTACATACGTGTCGTTTGCAGTGCGTCGTGCAGTGTGAATGAACGCCCGCTATACATATACTATAGTACGGGCCAGTTATTGTGTACTTATACATACGCGTAACAGAAATCGGTAAAATAGGTCATTATGTAAGTACGAGTTTAATTGCCGAAGTTTCCAGTATCAGTTATCCCATCCGATAACCGATTCCCTTCTAGCCGTCACGGATCTCGTAAAGCTTCGGAAAGCCTTTAGGCTGGCCTTAAAATTGCTCGTAAAAGCTTTGTCACGAGACGAGGGACTACTAGCTGCTGGCCGAACGTTACAAATTGATAGCACAGTACTTATCCTGTATGACCCGACGATAACACGTAAACGAGCGTATACCATCTTTGAATTAGCAATGCAAAACTGAAAGGGGAAGCATCCTGATCTTGCGTGCGACTTACGACGGTAAGTTCGAGGAATGATTTTTGAATTCGCATCTTCGCACCGAAACGAGCAATAGTTAGCATTGAGAGAGATTGAAAGCGCAAATTGGAAATATGTTTTTTGTAAAATTTACGATGGCACGTGCTTATCGTATTGTATGGCAGAGTATCACGTAAACTGACTACTCGTATGATTATTCTCTTCGATTTACATGCTTTTTTTTTCAGCTGTATTCCATAATCTCTCAATATATCCAGACTGCTTTCTGGTAAGTAATAAAAGTCAATTTTACAAATCGATATAGTCGGGTTCACGTATAATGGCTTTTACATGAATGCATGGGTGTACGAAACACGTTTGAGTTTTATAAAAAAAAAAAAAAAAGAAAAAAAAACATTTGCATTTTACGATACACCAGCTACGATAATATCTCTTTTGAAATAGGTCCAATATGCTTCAAATTCATGACGTGCACAATGGCTTCTCGTAATTTTTCCATTATCGCTACGAGCATTAAACTATAATAGCGCAGTAGAGCCATTTCACGAATTATTGTAACTTGCTGTTAACGAACAGTCGACAGGTTATTTTCGTGATACAGAGATTCAAAAAAATATAGCAGACAGATATACTGAGAGGGATCAATGAAATTCTAGGAGTACGAAAATAGCACGTACGGCAATTCGCGAATTTTTTTCTACACGTTTTCCTACTATCGCCCTTCGGACTGACGGCGAGGCAATATATACTTCGAGTATTTTTCTTTTCGCCAGATCCAATTGTCCAACAATATCACGTCTCTACGTATGTTAATTGCACAGGGCGTGCGTGTCCAAACATTGGAGTATATTTTAAGGTTCGCGTCTGTTAGTTTTCAAGCTAGTATTTTTTCAGGAACTTTATCCCGGAATTAGTTTGCAATGCCGCTGGGTGTGTAACGATCTACCTGTATACGTGATCAATATATGCCGGGAAAAAATGTTAGATACGAGACGGATATACCTGACGTTTCATATCACGATATATGAACCAAATACCGGAAGTGATTATGACATACGTGTCGTATAAGAATTGAAAATTATTGCAAATAAAATTGACCGTAAAATCTGGACAATTTTTTCTCTCATATTTTTTCATTTATTTCTTTTTGACCACACATATGTTCCCGATATGTTTCGCGAGCTTCCCCATATGTACGCCCCTATAGATAATATTTGATAGTCGAATATGCCATCCTATGTACTTCATGTATTTCGCGTACGAGCAAATGAAAATCACGACCGGATGTCTTTTCAATTTTGCTCGGTTCGTTTCTACTCGGTATTTCCGATAAACTATTGCGAATTGATTGACAGAAATATACAAAAAATAACATCGGCTTTCCACCTCGCGCGAATACATGGGTGTAGTTGTACGTACAATATACATATATCTGCGGCATCATAGTTCTCAGTGTGAAGGGACAGGACTTGCACGTCCTAAAAATTTACGAGTCTTGTTCGCTCGTGCCTCTGGTTTTCTCTGCTGGAGGCGCGAATGCCGTGGAAAACTTATGAAAGTCTTTCCCGACGCGAGGATGCTTTTTCAATGGGCGACGCGACATTTTTCATTTTAGCCCCGGAGCGACTCCTTTCGACTGATTACGCTTTACGTGTATCGTAGGTTTTCTTGAACGAGGAAAAAAAACAATATATCAATATTCTAAAATTTTGTCCTTTCATTTTTTTTTTTAATATGTGATTTTCCCCAACGCTGATTTCCTTGTATATCAGCATTTCGAGTGCTTAATATCGCAACGTGCATGCAATTGTGCCAGGGTGACGGAACGTGCAGCATCGTATCTGCAGCCAATTCTACGTATATTGATCTGCGCATGCATTGATTGGAAATAGAATATCGCTGCGACTAATTTATCGGCGAGTGCTGCAGATGCCACCTAGTTGAATGATCGGATGCGACGCAGCGTTTCGTAAAAAGGACACAAAAGAGCCTTTTGTACGATCGGTATGACGTAAATCTTCACTGCATTATTTTAGTCCCCCTTTAGATAGGTACAGGCAGGTGAATAGATAACCAAAACTTTCACATTGACCAGATATCAACTGGATCTTACGTCTTGCAAGTACAATAACGAAAGTAAGAAATAGGTTGAAAGTCCGATCCGAATCGATTAATATTATTACGAGAGACATCGGCGGGACATTGTTATAGTCATAAAGTTTAACTGTACCATACAAAGGTTTATAGAATTGTGCACGGTGAATTAAGTGAAAACGTGACAAAGCTGCTGGATACAAAGACAAAGTTACGGCAAACTGGCGAGGAGGCCGTTATAAGCGCGTGTTATAAGAAAAATATAAAGGGAAGCCCGAGGAGCATTAAAAAATTTGATTGCAGGGAGGTCAAGTAGTAAATTGGACCAAGGACCCCTTTTCTTTTCGTATGAAAAAAAAAAAAAAGGAGAGGAAGGTATTGAAGCACGTAAAAAAAAAAAGAACACTGACTACAAAATGCAAATTCGCAAGTACACACGCGCGCACGCTCGTCGCGCAAATCGTCGCTCGTTCCTTCTACGTGACAAAAAGTCAAGCCACTTTCAGCTAGCGCGGCAACGACATATAAAGGGTGAGCGAAAAAATGTGAGCGGCGGCGAGTTCGAAAAGTGCGGTGAAAAAATGGATAAAACTTCAGGATGAGAGATAGAGAGCGAGAGAGATAGATAAACAGAGAGACGGAAAGAGCGATAGGTAAACTTGATGAAAAACGTATAGGTAGATGTACACGTAACGTTCGCTAGCGAGTCTTCATGAAAATAGAAAAAAAGCCGGCGGCGAATTACCTGGAAAGACTGCACAGAGAAACCAGTAAACCAGGGTCGTCCGTAATATAAGAAGCGAACAGAAAACAGAAAAAAGATAACTTGTATTATATATAAATAGGTATATAATGTTCACTGTTGAGAGGTGACGTGGGTGGTCCATTGGGCTTTCTCGTCGTTTTGTTCTATCAAATGTTCTCTTCCTATGCTGAAAGTGAAGAGTTCGAACTGTTTGCCTGAAGCAGCATGAAATATGTTATCAGGACTGATCGGATGAATATCTTATGAATATATGTCAATTAAAAAAAAAAAAAGTGTTCCTACTATTGTACTTCTATGAAAATCGTATATAGAATAAATACAAGAGGGTTATATAATGTTTCAATCGTTAAGAAATCCCGTCATTGCGATACGAATATATTTTTTGTTCAAATACTATATTATTGATCACCCAATGCTGGACTGTATTGATGCTAATTTACATTACTCATTAATTCACAAAATATTAATTCCTTGTATATTGACGTCAATTCTCGGATGCCGGTAATCCCAATGAAAAAATACTCTGTCATTAATAACAGTATTAATGCAAATCGCTGTATGTTTAATTTAATATCCCATTGCATATCAAACGTAATATAAATCACTTGGAATTTCGCAGTCCTTATCGGGAAAATTTGCGAACCCGGACGAAATAAGTACCGGTGGCCATTTATTAAGCTAACTACCGATTGCCGTGGGTTAGCTTTTCTTTTCGCACCATGAATATTTACGCAACCGAGCATCGTTCCATTGGTTTATTACAAGTGACAAGTGCCCATCCGTGTGTTCCTGGTTAATTAACCAACCGTAAGTACACGTGTACAGTTAATGCACTCGTGTTACAAGGATTTTGTAATATATGTACTTACAACAATGTTTCGCTTGGGAGTTGCATTAAGCAGAGGTATGTATGTACTGTGCCGGTGCCATTCGCGGAATTGTATTTTAGCAGCGAACCAGAAACCCAGTCATTAACAATTGATAGGACAGCCGCGTTGGAACTATTAATTTTAATCACGACATATTTCAAGCACGCTGCAAAATCCTCTTCGACGTACCACGTGAATCTCACAGGGCTAATTTACATTCGCTTTGGATACTTTGTCGTCCGAGAGTACAGTGGTAGAGGGTCGTAGAAGTGTTTGGGTACTTTGAAAATTGTATACTTCATTGTATGCTCTGTGCATTTTTTTATGTCAGAAAAGCCTGAGGCGTTCTTTCTGCGTGTTATTTTTGCAATAGATATGCAGGAAGAATGGTAGGTCGATGGGATATTTTTCTTAGTCATTACTCCGGTGACTAACAAACAGGGAGTTCTGTGGGATGGATAAATATGTGAATAATCTATATGCTAAGGCTACGTATGTATTATGTGTATGTACTGGAGTGACTGATACGTATTTTTTTCCGTTTTAATTACACTGACGGATATAGTCACGAGGATAAAGAAACATAAGAAAGTCAGTTTTAGGGGTATACCGTACACGCATATATTAACAGTATGTTCATTAACATAGTAATTAACTCCGAAGTTGGACTATTTTCTTTAAAAACATTAATTTTACATAAAATTTTACGTTTAACATTTAGGAGTGAATTCTTGCGAATGTTAATATGTTTTATTGTAAATTTTATGTTTGAACTATCTGAACTACACTGGATCAAAGACATTTGATTGTAGCTTAGGTAATTTTCTTTTAATTTGAAAAAAGAAGTGAACTGAGCAGCAACGTGCACAAACTCTTTTTCTACTTTGGATTAATTTTAGGTTATAGGTTCTCTGTAGTAAAATTACACGTTTCATCCCCTTTTCCGCGTTCCAGCAATTCCCTTAACTTCCTGACTGTCCGTTTCGGAATCTTTGAAAAAGAAACGAAAGAACGGAACGAGGGAATCGAGTTGCAGAGCGGCGTTATTACGTGGAATTAAGGTGCATTGCGACTGCGTGACTACGACGTAAATTCGTTCATCCCTTTCCTCGTCCAGGATCATTCTGCATTCCACATTCCATCTTTTCCCACTTCCAGTCTTCGCTAGGGTGAGAAATTAAGGTTGAATAAACTAAGGTTAAGGTTTCCTTGAATATACTGCGCACGATAGACAATGCTAACACGCTGATTAAAATATGAACGCTGACCTCTTCCGGCGCGAACCTCAGAGATTCGGTAATTAGCGGCGTTATAGAAATTCGTGAGTGAAGAATTCCCTTAATCCCATCTGTACCGAAGCACGCGATGCTTTCATTAAGCGAATTACGCTACAGCAAATCGCTTCAAAGCTCAGTTCTCACCTGGCTACGAATACACACGTGTACGTGCACACGTGGGAGTTATTATCATCGCCGCTACTCGGTGCATGGAAACACGTATAATTCCCTTTGAGCTTTGCGACTGTACGGTCAGTGAATTGTACCAAGAGAATCCATCGGGATTCTCCTGTCAAGTTTTCAACTAATATTACCAAAGTTTATATCCGTCAGTCAATCAGGCATTTTTTCTTCTCCGTTCTATTTTTCTTTTTTTTTTTCCCCATTTCCTTTTCCCGCCACGATTTTCCCGTCTCTTCCTCTTTTCTTCTCAGCGGACATAACAGAGTAATAGAGTTTTCTCGGCGAATCGGGCGCTCGTCCTTTCGTCGCGAAACTTCAATTGCGCCGCATAATTTTCAATTAATGTCGTCAGAACGCCTCGGCTCAGGATGGCTCAGAGCCGTCGTGACTCGCGCGAGTTGGAAAGTTGGGCTCCGAGGGATGTTCTTTTTCATTCTGGGTGAGAGGAACGAAGTGGAGCAAGCAAGGGATATCCCTGGTAAGTGGAAATGGACTGAAGTCTAAGGTCTTGTATATATGTATATACGATTACTCTTAAGAAGAATATCAAAAATTTTCCACTTTTATATAGTTCACGTTCTACAGATTCCGCTGTACGAAATTTAAAAAAAATTCTCGCAAATCCAATCCACGAACTTCCTACTCTCCTACTTCCTTCTGAACGGCATCATTTCCTTTTTTTTTCTCAATTATCCGAATCAACGACGTTGACGTCGACGTCGTCGAGCTGACGCCACCGTTTAAGGCAGGCTTGTATTATATGGACATTTCTGACGCTCGAGGAGGAAGAAGAATTCGCTGGGGACGTCGACGTCGTTGAAACCCACGAAAGAGAGCGAAAGAGATCAAGCGAGTGAATGTGATGGGAAAAACGGGAAAGAGAAAGGAAAAAAGAGAGAGGAGTGGATGGGAGAAAAAGGCCAACGGTTAAAGGGCATGAGGGAGTAAGCAAGTGAGTAAAAGCCGTGCGGTCGATCGTTAAAACTGTTGGAGCTTTTAAACGTCGGCCTCTCGAGAATGTCAATATGACGAGGATTGTCGGATATTTTAGAAGACCCTTGAAAAGAAGGTCTGAGAATACAAAAATGTATGTTAACCATATATACCTACGATCTACCTTGCCTAGAATCATATATCTGCATATCCATTTAGTGTATAAAATTATCATTGGATATCCATATGCTCGGCTGGTAAATATTCATAAAAGTACATGATATTCTCATTTTATATTATTCACTAGATTTTGATCGATTTGTATATAATATATATATATATATATATATATATTAAGTAATATAATAAAATAATACTAATAATACGATACATTTTATTCGTACAACAATGACGGTTGGCTGAGTTCTTGTTAAGTATTTAGTTATAACGCACGCTGTACCTATGGGAATTCTAACGCCTGTTAAACAGACGCATAATACCCCTCGAGGTATGCTGCTGCATGAGTAATTATACCTATGTCGGAGTATAGCTACGTATTGTATATAAATGTAATATGTATACGAGAATGTACGGTCTAATCGTACAGATACGGAAACAGGAAATGCTTTGATGTCCAAAACTATTTGAATCTCGTTGTTAGTTCGCGACAAGGAATCTATTAGTTTGTTTTTGTTTTGATGATGGTTCCCCAGCTTCTGTAATGCGAACTGAAGTCTCATATGAATATTTACGTATCGACGTACGTAAGCATATTGCCGGACTTCTGGACACGTGGGAGACAGTTATATGATATGTATATAAGTATATCCTGTGGGAACTCGATGTGTAAGTTTTCGAGTGTCCTGAGAGAATAGATATGGAACGTATATATAGTATAGGCGTGATAAAGAAAAGTGCAGAGATTCATAGGAGTAGAAAGTATCTAACGGGTAGGAGGGACTTTTGCTAGCAGAGGCAAAGATCTGCAGTGAGAAACACATGAGGCGGTGCACTTGCGTCAGAATACACAGGGCTTGTGCGTCCCCTACACATCGAGTATCTTTCTTGCTCTTTTTTTTTTGGTCATTTTTTCCTTACAGTCTCCTTCTCCATCATTATTTGCTGACGCGAGGATGAAACCTGAAAATAAGTGATTAGTTCTGGGTTTTGAGCGATCGTACTTTTTTTAAAGCGGGAAACACAAAAAAGACACGCGTTACACGAGTTATCCAGTATTGCGTGAAATTTAAAAACGTATAATTTTTGGAATTTAAACGAAACTTTATTGGAAAAAAAAGTACGCTTGCTCCTGAGGTAACAGTTATAATTACACAACATACGTGGGATGACATATGTATAGACCAATGTGACGAATCAAAAGATTTCGAGGGGGTGCATAATGATAATATTTATACGGACAATTAAGAACAAGTAAATGGTGTTGTTCGTATTTCGAATTTTGTTTGAAATATTGTTTTTTAATATTCCCATTTTTTATACACTGATTCGTCATTGGTTTCTACTAATATACAGCGACAGGGACAGATTGATGCAACAGTACAACATTAGGCGAAAAGTGCTCCAGTTCGTTTGTATGGTTATGTGAATAATTCACGAATCAGAGTTCATTTAAGTTTGGTTCGTATAACAACTGTGTATTACACGTTGTTGCTCAATGATGGTGATAACGGTGATACTGATGACGCACGTGTGATTCGGTTACGGATAACTTGTCGAGTGGCATGGACGCGGGACATTCGAGCTTTTGTATGACAGAATGATGCTAATGACTACGGGATCAACATACATAAATTGATGACAGGTTGACGTTACTGTTTAATGAAAATGCACTAGCACTCCAATATTCACTAATTCCTGTACAGATATTCAAACCGATATGGAATTATTTTTGAAACGAATAATTAGCTGTTTTTTTCCCCTATAAAAATACCTGTAATGGAATTATCGGGACGTATCAATATTGTATCTGTTGGTACAGTGCAATCATTCATTTTCCAAGAAAATCATTGGGGTACGCTTAAAAAAATTTTCTTATCAGTTATACAATTTCATTACTAACATAATACTCATACTAACATAATTTCATTAATAAAATATACAAATTCATTAATAACAGAATACTTTATTCCACACAGCACCTGATATCAAAAGTAACTTTATAAAATGCCCAGCAATTACTACACTCTCAGCGGGATAGGTGAGAATTCTGTAGGTAATAGTTTCCACTTCCCTTTACCATATACGAGTGACTGTAAAGTTTCCAGAACCGTGCTATTCTATACAACAGACGTGAAAGTGTAAATAAGCGGGTTAGCCAGAATTTATGTGTTTTCACCGTAAACAGATGAACTTCAGTAAATTACGGGAGTGGAGGATATAGGTACAGTGGCGTGTCGGATAATTGTAGGTATCCAGGGGTTGAATCGTGGAGCGTAGTAGCGCGGCGATGCGTATAGGTCAGTACGTGCCGACATATGTGGACACGTGTGTCATGACGGACGGTGAAAGTGGATGAACTTCACCACGGGTAGAGAAAGTTCGAAGGGCGCGAATTAGTTAAAATTGAGGAAAAAAAATGTTTCAGTCCCCCCTTTGGCACACCTGACGTTTTTCGAAGCGTGACGTTGGAATTTGCTTGGGGTTAAGATAATGAGAATAGGCAAAAAAATAAAACAAATTCGTTCCTACCACCAACGAACAGGATACGTAGCTTTCAATTTTCAAAACGAAATTATACAACTCTTTCGCGGACAGCCTGGAATGGATTGAACGAGTTGGCCTGAAATACAAAAAAAAAAAAATCAAAGAGTCTCCGAGACATTTCTAAGACAATAAACCCTTGGGAGACAAACTTTTTACCCGGATTCAAGGAGGAGTCTCAGAAGACGCTATTTGGCTACTGTAAAAGTGTCGAAAATGGCAGAGCATAGTGAAGGACATAGTACGAGGTAATACGTATAGCTATAGATATAGATTGACATTAAAAGAGACGGAGAGTGAGAAAAGGCCAGTATGCTGGGGGAGAGTAGGGACTCGTGAGAAGTTCGTAAAATTAGCTTAACCATCCGACTCGGGAAGAGAAAACTGAGGTTACGACATAATGAATAAAAGTTAATGAGCGAAATTATGGTTGGAGCTGCTAATCAGATTATTTTATGACTTCGAGGGTTGACAACGAAGCTCAACGCGTCTCTCGTAGATTAAAATCGTTACGTACCGTACTAACGCATATAAGTTGATACACGGTGCGATATCGGCATTAACATCCAACGCAAGGTATACACCCATTTACGTATTTGCATAAAGATACTGTAGATATTTCAAAATTTCTCAACGCTCTGAAGCCCCGTCAAGAGCGGACAGACCCACCGCTCGGTGTAACCGCTTCCTTCCTCGGTCAATCGACCGGCCAATCAAGATTTATACAGCAAGGGGGTTCAGAGAGATGCACTCGTATATAGGGATGCTCTGCCGTGGGAGGGAACCGTGAATTTGTAGTAGACGATGCATTAGGAGACATTAGTATTCCCATGCCCGATTCGTTGGCGTCGGCATCGTGCGACGTGCTCCGTCACGTTGACGTGCTCTATGCAAGAGCGTGACGGGAATCAAAGGGGTTGGCGTTGTTTTGACGTGACGTACAGTCGTAATCATTGCGGCCACGTGCGTGTCATCCATATAAGCTATTGGCAGATGGGATTATCCATGGCACCGCTGTCAATAAGGTTTGTTTAATATTGTGAATTCACGATGAAAATGACGTCACGGCACGTGTATAACTATACACATTTTACTTATACTGGCAATTTCGATAATCGAAGAGTCTATTGCTAAGGGGATGCAAGTGGACGCGGTCAGTACAAGGGCCGTCGGACAAGCCGCAAGCAGCTGGCCACTCCATTATCTGAATATAGAGGCGACCTAAACTCTCTGGAGGTGCCTCCGGTCGTCCGTTCCTCAAAGGGGGATGCACGGGCAGTCCAGGATGGAAGGAGGAAGAGGCAGGAAAGTCAAAGATAATAGAACTGAGAGACGCTGCGAAGACCCGTGATTCAGGTGCGGTCTAACCTAAAAGCTTTCGTAGTTGCCGATGCTCCTTTCTTATGGGATCTAGAGGAACATAATAGTATCAAAGATTGAATGCGTCTTTGTTATACTAAGGAAAATGAATGATTGCGTCTTCCTTGTATTTTATATATTCGAAATAGAGCATCCATTCAAAAGGTTCGAGGGCTGAGTATCGACAAACGACAAACTATTATATCATTTCTTGTATATTGGAAGAGGTATAGCGTAAGTGTAATCAAATTAGCGCTGACCTTAAGGAAATCGGTGACTGTCGTATCGATGATCATCAGCGGTCGCTGAATGAGATGAACTACTCCGTTTCGTACAGGGATGTTGGCTTTCACGATTTCAGCAAGAACTACGCCAGGGGGATGCTTATCGTCGCCGGAGGTCGTGGTGGATTTTACGTAGGCTGTAAAGTTAACGGATGTTAATATCTCTTGTATATACGTTATATGCTGGGCGTTCCGTCAAGTACAAATACTTACTTCTGACGTCACCCTTGGCATCCTGCTCCGAAAGGAAACTAATGCTGACTCGGATATTATCACTGAAGGCCAAGGTCCTGAAGGGTACATCGTGTGGCGTGGGCGCCGTAAAGAGTATATGATCAGGAATAATATGTCCATCCACGACCTTTTGATCAACCTTCTGTGGTCTGGGTGACGGCTAAAAAAAAATAAACGTATTAATACTACCCTTATATATATATATATTTGTGCCGATGAATTATCTGTATCCAGTTTAGAAATGGATTTTATTCTAATTCGTAAGAAGCTCGTAATTGAAAAAAAAAAAGGTTCGACAGGACGACTGTATGAAACGAGACAGTCCCATATGTGTTCCATGCAATCGTGGCTAACTAGAAAATTGTAATGCGACCTCACGTAAGCAACGTAGCTTCCTCATTGTTCCAGGAAATGCAATATAGAAATTGCAGATACACGCGTAGACAAAGAGAAACACAGGAATTTCCAGAGCGCAAAAGCACATATGGTTATCGTTTAATAAAGAGCTGTAAAGGCCAGGTAGGTATGCGAAAGCAAGAGACGACAAAGAGAAACCTGTGAAGGGAACCATGAATAATAAAGGTTGATAACCGGAAGCTTTGAAGAGGTGCTTTACAACCCAGGAAATATAGTGAGCCAGCCCTGGGTCAGAATTAGCTACCCTTGGCCCTGCTGTGGCCGAGCTTGAGCCTGGAGCCCGGAGTGTCGTGTTTCCTGGAAAGGATTGCGTAGATGCACGTTGGATTCCTTAGCCTTGCAACAAGAGACACCGAAACGAAACCCCCAATCGAGATCAGGGGTGCAGCTAACTTGCCGTAATCGGCTTGAAGCTCTTAGGTGTCTGTCTCGTTGGGTATCGAATTTTTTCGAATATTTTCAGGACCATTCTGACCAATCTTATAACCAGCTATGGATCACTGACAATTGCATAGTCTCCATTGTTTTGGTGTTAAATGCTTTTTGGAAGCTTTACAAATTTTTGGACTCTGAGGAAATATCACCATTAACGGTTCTCTAACGGAACTCTCGATCACCTACTCTCATGTCCAAGAGCTGAGAGATTTAAGTCGATGCTACACTATACCCCGATACTTATATGGCTACGTGGATATTTGAGTAGATTATGCAGCAAGTATTCCGGCTTTGTTCTAAACAGGACATAGAATCGCCATCATTCAAGTATAGGTATACATATGTGATATATCCATCCTGGTATGCTCCAAGTTCGCCCAGATACTCCTATTCAATGCACCAGACTCTACTGCATTGCCCAGAGTACCTTAGCAAACAACTTATGCTAGCACAGTAACACGAGGAAGCTTCCTGTGGCTTACGGAAGACCTACACCTTAACGAAGACCTAAAAGTCTGGCACTATTAGGTCGTCCATTGAGTGGCTAAGAGACGGTTTTACCACGACGATAAATAAAGCTTAGCAATAATAGAAGCGCTTAAGGATGAAATCTTATAGTTAGGACCTCAGCTTTTTTCTCTGATAGCCAAAGGAGAGGAAGAGCCATACCTGAAATCCTTCGTCGACCGGGAGGAAGAAAGTGTATCGACCCTCGGCCTTGAAGACGCCTGTCTTCTTCAGGTCGAAAACACGCTGACGGAATAACCTGAAAAGATAATTTTTTTATTACACAACACATAGCGGACTGTGATAAGAGCATTTGAAATAATGCAAAATAGAGGTATAGTTGTTCTCATTATTTAAATCCTCCATGGCTCACTACCGTTCTCTCTTCCACGTTTTATAATATGCTTTACCATGTAAACTATATACGTAAGTTAAAGTTATTAAAGAAATGTCTTGACTCCGATGTTTCGTTCAAACAATTTTCCTTAATGGTAGTTGAGACTTTAAACACCTCTGTTTCTAGAGGACGGTGCGGGGGGTTGCAGAGGCAAGGAGAAGTAGGTGGTTTCGTACGTAAAAAAGACGGCGATGACATACGTCAGCCTAAGAACGGCGTGAGGCGTACATGAAAATCCCGCATGGGTCGTAATTTTGTTAAAAACGTTAAGGCGGCAGAGTGGCTCAGGAAATATGTTTACGTTTATAGGTTGATGTGAAAGGCAGCCCAGAGGATTCACCCTCGAGAACGAAGATAAGGAGAGAAGGAGGTAGGAGGTGGAAAATGAGGAGAAGCATGGAGTTTCAAAGAGGAGGAGGGTCTGTCGGCATTATTTACGATGATAACACTGACACATATTTTAAGCGAAAATTGTCGGTCGAAGTACGGGAACGGTTCGCTGCTGCGTTTTACATTTTACGCGGTACGGAAAATTGCTTTTGCATAGACACGGAGAATTTACGTTGAGGATATACGTAATTTCCCTTAAATCCGGATTCCGCTTGGTTCTCCATCTCCCTCTTTTATATTTATTGCTCCCACTCTATTTCGCGTCTCGCTCTCCACCCGCGCATTCTTGCATCGACTGATCCGCTGCTATCTTCACTTTTACTTACTTTTCCGCCTGTTCGACATTGCTAATCCTCAGTCACTTTCTCTTACCCCCGAACGTAGAACGCGAGACAGTAAGTAGCCGTCTCGGGGATGGATGGGATTGCGAATCACTTCCGGCTAAATAGCTAAAATAGGGAAGCCCATACGAAAGGTTCCGGTCCTAGTGGCAGAACGAGGAGTGACAGCCGGAAAAGCGTTCTTCCCTTTTCTTTTCCCAGCACGTTTTACCTTCTGATACTTTCATTCCAGGTTCCCGCGGGAGCTCCTCGGATTGAACCCCGGGATGAAAATATTGAAAGAAAAAGTTCAAAGAGTCTTATCGGGCGATTACTTTTTTTTTTTTTTTATTTCCTCTCTCACTCCAACTTCCGGAATTCTCGCTCGATCGGAGCTACGATTGTGCTCGTCGAAAAAGGAGTAGATGAAATAAAGGTATAGAACAGGTAAAAAGAAAGTGGCAAAAGTAATATCGACGTCGTGGCACCTGCCGGAGTGGCCGAAGCAGTCGATAGGTAGGTATTAGAGGTATGTATATACAGGTATAGTCAGGTGTACCAGGACAAAAGAAAAATTGGCAAAAGAACGTAGTAGCCTCGGGAGGATAGCGTGGGTGCTAATTCACTCGAGCTTTATTTCCTCAGTTAGTGGCGCCCGTTTCCGGAATCGTAGCTTTAACTGTCGAAGGAGCGGGCAACGGAGGAAGGAGAGGACGAGCAAGGAAGCGAGTACGGATGGACCGTATAACGCTGAGTTTCGAAAGAACTGGATAGTAAAGTTCTAGAGAAACGTCGTGAAAAAGTTACATCGTCAACGCTCGCCTGCTGCGGAATTCACTTAGGACTGATTTTCACCGGGCTCCTATTGAGTTTACACGTGCAAGGCAATAGATCTGAGTTGTCCTGGCTTGAAATCTCTGGACAGGCGCGCGAGAAGTTTAAACTTTGACTTTGTTGTTTAATATCGCTGGGTTACATTAAACCTATAGCTGTCTCCTATATAATTTGCATACAGAAGTAATAGTCCCTTCGTAAGCTTCAGTCATATTCGGGAGACCTTTAGATCAGCCATATATCTCTTCCGGCGTTGAAGTCTCAAAATACACAAGGGACAACGTAGAGTCGCTTTGGGGGATGCCATTATTATTTAAAGTCTTGCGGGGAAAGTGGTGATGCTGGTAAGGGATGAATTTTTAAGGCGCTAACTTGGCACAACGTTGTCCCTTGCACAACGAGTCTTATGGTCGTTTTGGAAACTTTCCACTTCGAGTCAGAGGGGTACTGAAGATCAAGTGGAGGGGAAAACTGTAAGGTAGCGATTGGTATCCCGTGGGAGTTTCCTGGGTTAATTGGGCCACAAGATACTCTTTTTTTATTATAATAATTTTTTTCCCTCATCCTAACGATAGGGCTACGGACTCGCGTGTCCTACTGTGTTTACTTACCGAATTCGATGACGTCCGATATTCAGGCTGTCGCTGAGATTGAGAAACTGAAGTGCGTTGGGATTGTAGATTGCTGGGGCCGTGGGAATCGAGAGAACCGGTTCCAGGACTTCCGATATAACGTGTAGGACCTGAAATTCATATAAAGAGAAATTCGGTTTAAACTAGATTTTCAGCGACGTAGTCGAATACAAATTATACCCATTTCCACGCGGCACCATTTTTAACGAGAGCATGTAAATAGCCAAAGTGCTTTAGACAGTGGTAAACCGATCGCTTGAAACCGTCTAAACGGACGAAACATCCAATTCGTTGCTTGTCCAATTTCGCAAACTAACCGAGCGCAATTCAACAAGCTCACAGCGAGATTCGCTCTTCCCTACTGGGACGCAGGGCTACACCGCGAATCGATGGCCATTCAACCGAACAGCCAGTGAATCTTAAATCACGTGTAATTCTTCATCGAAAAGAGCGAACAGCGAGAAATATACGATAAATTAAAATTCAAAATAGACAGACAGAAGTGATTGCAAGTAAAACGGTGAAACAGTTTGAAATTCATGGGAACGTCAAATGTTCACGGTTAACCGTGCTTTATGGTTTCCCTTGCGTTTTCATTGTGGCTAGGTGGAAAGGCCCGCGGACGCGACATGCAGAGAGAAAGGAGGACCGAGAGAAAATACGAGAGTCAGGAATAGAGAGAAGGAGAGAAAGACAGTGAGAGTGGGAGGGGAGAGAAACGACAGGATGGGGGGGTGAGCGTCGAATTTCCACTCGGGCAGACTGTACCCGACACACGTTTGGTACATGAATGCGACACAACGAGGGGTATTTATCCTGCGGCGCAGCGAAGGTGGCCATTTCGCGGGCGTCGGCGTCGAGAGAGAAAAGGACCCTCCGTCTACCATTTACCATCCGGACTGTGACTAAAACGTCCTCCACTATTTATCCGTTCCTCTGTGATCACCGAGACTCTTTTATCTCGCGGGATTTCTGCTCTCTCCATCTGCAGCCCCTTGGCTCTGGGCGGGGGTCCCATTTATCTACGCCACTGAGAGAGAGGGAGATTGAGGGAAGAGAAGAAGTAGAGAAGGAACGGAGGAGAGAAGGAATGAGATTGCTGGAGATGTTGGAGAATACCGAGAGTAACTGACTCTGGGTGACTGGGAGGGCTGGCTGGGTTGACTGGATGACTGGCTGGAACGTGTTGGCTTCTATTCGGACAGTCGAATACTCAACCACGAGAAGAGTAGGTACGTTTGTTTGTCTCGAGATAAGAGCCAGTAGCTGCTATCATTTATCTTACTCGGAGAGGCTTCCGCAGGGAAAGAACCTCTAAAAAATTGAACAGCCACGATATTTTAATTTCACATCTCGAGGCTGAATCTGAGTTACTCTTGCTTATCACTTTCAAACGCGGGACTTAGTTTCGTGATTTGGCACTGGCACGGCCAAATATATATATATATTGCCCAAAAATATAAATAATGCGAGATATGCCAGATCTTCATCTGGGAAAATATAAAAAGCTCCGTCAACTGATTGAGACGCCGCTGTAGATTTTTTTGTAATAAATCTTGGACAGGTAATTTTTTATATATAGAAATATTATTATACGCTTTAGCTTTATGAGTTTTTTTTTAATACATCTTCTTTTGGTTTGTGCGAATAATGACGTACGAGTCACTGTCACACCCTCCTTTAAACGTTATTCACCTAGATGTCCACAAAATATGGAAAATTTATCTTTCACGTTTTTACATGGATTAAAACAAGATGGTAATGGGTATGGGTAGATTACGTATCAATGAAACACGTAGATATGGCGATATATATATATATATATATACTCTCAATTAAAATTTGCCAACCTTTCAACGGACAATTTGGCATGGTAATTGTACAAAGGGTACAATATTGTGCAGATACTTATCTTTGAATGAACCCCGATAGGATTTTCAATGACGAAGCTCTTTGCATATGGCGTAGTATAGTTATATGATAAATCACATCCACAACAGTCGTCTATTCAAAAGCAGCCAGGAGACTGCTATCATTACCATAACCACCCCTATCACCGTCGTTACTCTAAAGTTTGCTGGGTGCTCATTCAGGACGAGCCCAGATTCAGAAGGTAATTTATTTTCTTGAGACGTAAAAATATTACGTCACTATCCTACAGCTTCACTCGTCGCACGAAGACGTCGAGACGAGGCGTCGCGGCAGTTTTAACGTCCAACGACGATACTGGGTCGCAGCTTATTAAAAAATATGCTATGTCTCTGGCAATCAGCATTCCACGCGCACGATACTAATATAGGGTAAGATGGGGTTAAACGTGTCCCATAAGGAGGTATATACATATATCTCTCCACATTGAAGAAATTGATTTTATTTGTTTTTGCATTTTGCAAGTCCTATATTACAATATTTCGGCAAAATTTACAAAACTATTACTATTAATTCAGTTCATATTAAATGACTTCGAGATGTGATTGTTGAAACTTTAAAAACGTGCTTTTCTCCATACTTATGTCTCATGTGTAATAAGAAATTTGTATATTTGGATCGTCAAGAAACTGAAGAAAACAAATTTCAAATTTCAGACTATTGAAATTAAAACTTCTTTTAATTGAAATATGCATTACTTGATGACAAAAAATTATGCATTTAAAGTAATTATGTTTAGCAACTAAAATTTTCCAAAGTTGATTCCCATTTTAATGTATATATGATAGGTAGGGAAAAAATTTCTAAGATAGCATTGGAAATAATAGAGAAAATTGTACGCTGTCAGAAGAGATATAAAAAAATATGTTATGATTTCTTGACTTTCAACAAATTTCTTCTCGTCCCACCTTCCCCTATAAGTATACATACGTATATTATTAAAATATTTCCATCTTATTTTTTTCCCACTTGGTATTCCTCACCCTTCATCTGGTCTTCCTCTTCTTCCAAGATCCGTTATTTACTCTCGTTTATTGAGTTATTAAGTCAGCACCAGCTATATGTATAGTTCGCAGAATTGCCGCAGTCGATATCCATCAATTTTCCAAGTTACTCTACAGTTAGCATGAAGCAAAAGAAAAGTCTTGGGTTTTCATCGAAAGCGAAAGAATTCAAGCGAAATATCTTGTGGTGCTACCCAGGAGGAAGAAACGGATGTAGACCAGTCGAAAAATGAAGAAATGAAGGAGAATCCAAAAAGGCACAGAGATACAAAAGTCTGGGACAAAAAAAGGAGTGAGAACAGAAAATCACGAGATAAAACTTTTCAATGAATTTTCGCAGAACTCCAAATGGAAATCAAAGAAAGACGGGTAAACCGGCCGGTATAACAATCGAGGCTGAATTCAAAGTATTTATTTAAACTGTGTAAAAGTTTCGGCAAAGGAGTTTTCTTCCTCGAGTAGAAATGTAGGGATGCTCGTTAAGATTGTTCAACACCGTCTGTTATCTTGTCAAAAATTTTCACGTTAACAAGGAGTCCATTTTTAATTTCATTTCCCATACATTTCGAATTCTTTTCCAGGCCCTTAAGCTTATAACTTTTTTTTCAACCTCTTTGAATGATTCCAATTATTTTCGATTTTAAAACATTCGTATAACAAAGTCACGATTAACTTTAAATCGAGTATAAGGCTTTGGGATCAAAATAGGGGAGAAGCGAACGATGAACAAGCACCGGAAGTCAACCTCTTCCTTTCGTCTAAATAACTTGGACCATTTTCTAGGAATTCGCGGGAAACGTCACAACTCCCCCGACACTGGCGCTGTCTATGACATATATTTATACGTATATATATATATATATATATATATATTTCACTGCGAACGGGAGTTATATTAATTAAACTTTACGGATCTTGACATTAACTTATTCACGTACTTTACGGGCTAATTCGTCCTTAGTAAGTGAGTACCATGCGAGACACTATATGTACTGTGGGTATCCTGACAAGAATTAGCATGTAAATTTGCCCCTCTGGAGAAAACTAGTAGCTGATGCCACTGTCTCTTTCAATTTCGTCATTGTAGTTATTCTCATGCATACGTTGTCGTTGCATTCGCATGTATAAGATGTTGATACGCGATACGTATAACTTTTAATTTTTCACATATATTTTATAGTCCCTGCTATTATCTTTTCCCTGCCACTAGCCCTTTCAAATATTGTAAAGAAAATTTACATGATGACAGACAATCGCGGGAGTCATCAGATTCCTTTCTTGAGTTAGATAAGCCGAATGATAATAAAGAACGTCGTGAAGAAGCGATTGTTATTATTATTTACATTTTTTTTTCATTTTCTAGTTCATGTAACAGTACAGTGACGGGTCGATTAAATAGTCAATCTTTAATTAACGAATCAATAAGGTCACTCGTAATACTAAACGATCTCAAAAGTTGAAAAAACGAATATTGCAATCGATCTAGAAATATTCTACTTTTAAAAGCGGAAGGATAAACATGATTGATATTTATTAGTTGATTTTCCAACAGCGGCGCCAAGCTGGCCTTTCGCGTTTAAATATCACGAACTTTATAGCTCCGTGACTCACTGTTACACAAAGCAATTCGAATTTGACACGACCTGAACTCACGGCAGAGTCGTCCTGCGTTTAAGGCGATAAAAGAGTAAAGATTCCCGAGAAAGATTCGCGCTTTATTAAAATTCTGAACAAAAGCCACGAGGCGGTTATCTACGCGAGCTAGCGGCCCATGCCGGAATAAAGGAGCCGTACCGCGAGGGAACGAATCCTCTGTTGGCGGAGTCTGGTTATCGCGAGGCAAAAAAAAAAAAAAAATCCAAAAGAAATGAAAAAGAAAAAAGGACTCTTTGTGTTCCGCGAATTTGTCAAGACTCGGCTGAGCTTCGCTTCATCCTGAGAGTAAGAGGGAGTCAGAAATCCTGCTGTATGTGAGAGCTTATTTTTATGACGGCTCAGGAGAAACAAAGAGATACGTTTCCTTTCTCCTTTCATCTAGCGTCGACGGACGCGATTCGTCACGAAACGAAATTGACAAAAAGATCGCAATAAATGCAAGAATTTTTATCAAGTGCCGACTCGCCTTCGTGAAAGTGCCAACTGCTTTGAGCTTCTCGTTTCCTTTATTCGACTGGGCATGTGAGATTAATCTTTGTCGTATTCGAATCTCGTTGGGTCGTCTTTGAAAGCCTCCACGAGACGTTAGAAGTTCATAAATTCATCTTGTCTTATCACAATACCTTGTACTCCGCTATAGATTTTAGCAGACTTTCAATTGACTTCAACGAGCTTTGACTTCTATCGCTGTAAGTTCAAATTAAAAAAAAAAAAGGGTATCGACTTTATTATCTTTTTTATTAAACGTGCGATACGATTCGATTTCGTCGAATAGCTTTGCAATATAGTTGTATAGTCCATTGCACTGGATAAGGGAGGTGTTGCTAGGCTGTAGGCGTCGAGACGCTGAGGCGCCGCCAACTTTCACGTTTCACTCGTTTCAACGTCGACCCTTCTAAATCATCCCGCTTCGGAGAGTATTCCGGGTGAAATCGGCGCTTTTGGTAATTTCCATTAAGAGGCCGAATTTCCTATTCATCCAAGCGTGTTGTAAGCGATCGTCACGGCCGAGGCCGCTTTTACGGGAGAATGAGCCGCAATGCCCTTCCGACCTTTTATTCGCGTTTTGCGCGACGATCCGGTCCATTTTATACTCTGACACGATGAACCGAATAAGGAAGGTGTCTAAGGGATGTGAAGAATTTAAATTGATGATGGATTTTTAAGATTACACGTCCCATCGTTATCACACGAATGACACTGTGAGTAGGTATTGAAAGCTTCTTGAGTAACATAATTCGTAAATTCTCGCATTTTGCATTGACGTTTGAATTAAGGGGCGGAACGATACTTAAGTAATTGAAAATAAAAGAATGGAAAGGTCAGAAAGATAATTTTCTTATTTCTTGCCAACCTATGCTCTTTAACAAGACTGAGAATCGCTATTGGCCATTTATTCATTGGGTTTGTTTTAACCTGCACCTCGTATCATCCCCTTTAAGGTCACTTCAAGATTCATTGAATCGAGTAGGGGAAAAGGTGGCGCAGTTCGCACAATTCATCCTTACGCAGAACACGCTGTTTCTTCTTTTCCACACTTGAAATGAGGACATAGTCGAAAATAACTGATGCCTTACGATTCTTATTGTACTTTTAACAAGGTTCTGATTCTGTTTCGTATGTTTTAGCATATCTTAAAGGAATTACATTTACGTAGATCATCGTGGAATCTCATATTCTATACAAGTCACTCAGGCTCTTTCACGACAAAGACAAAGCTTTCGTTTATTCCGTGCAAAATTTCAAAGTGCAATTTCAACGAACGAAGGTTTCTCATACATTTTTCACTCAGCCTGAAATTGGTAAGTATGTAAATACTTGTTTACAATTGGTTAGGATATCTCTCAGATCTCGCAATATCGTGGAATATTAATCCATTTACCTTCAAAGTATATGCGTCATTGAGAATTCAATATGACGTCCAAAAAAAGAATGTATAAAATATTGAAAAACGTAAAAAAAAAAACGAAAAATGAATCTTGACAAATTTTATATCCGAACATTATATGCGTAATAAATGTCAGGAAGATGTCGTATCAAGAAATTAAATTATCGATCGGTTATGAGCTCGTCGGTGAAACTGGGTTTTAAATGCCGACAAAGCGAATAAGAAAATAAAATTCATTCAGACTTTTTTCAGACACGAATAACCACCGCCACATTTCTTTGCACTCTTACGGCGAGTAAATTATTTGAATTGATAAAAAAAATATCCGCCATCCATGCATACCTTTACATAAATTGTAACGAAAGAAATGCAGAATGAAAACAATGCGTAATAATTGTACCAGCAGGATTTTCCGATTTTCAGAATTTTTCATAACCTTTTTCTCTCTACACATAGACGAGTGTTGCATATCTTCGAATTCACGAAAGGGATGTTTTCAAGGGTCAAAGAGTACATCTATATAGTATATACGGGTTTCGTATTATAAGCATGTGTCTAGTATGTGTGTCCTATGTATTTCTACGAAGAAATAACTCGAGCCACCCCGCTGCAACCACCCACTCTGTCAACCTCTTTCCAACCCCCCAGGCAAGTCAGGTTTCACATCTCAGAGCGTTCCTGAAATACTCGACTACGTAAAAATGCGGGGGACGAAATTCCGCAAGGGTAGAATATCTAGACGAATTTTTGAGTTAGCCCCCTTAATACCGTTAACGACTATATCCACGCTTTTAAGTTTTGTCCCTGAAATTTAATGAATTTTTCAAAGAATTTATCCTCTGCATACATACACATATACTCCATTAGACGGATGTTAGAGCGAACGAAATATTCGAGTCAACAATTGATTGAGCTTTAGAGGAAATTAAATAGCATATATGTATATACCTGCCTACATCTACAGTATGAAAAGGCTTAGTTCTACTACGAATTCTACTCGTTAAAAATATTTTTCACTAGGACGAGCAATTGTGAAACGGAATTTATCCTTCGTTTAAAAACAGTACAGGGTAAATTCCTTAGTAAAAATCATACAGGTAACCCCCAGCAGAATGAGAGAAATTAATATAAGATATACAAGCTAAGCATGATATTCGATTATAGCCGTAAAGAAAAAGAGAAAACGTGAAATTCCTTCCGGAAGCGGAAGCGAATTAAAAGGCAAAATCAAAAACAAAATATAAGGGAGCGACACATTCTATTAACTGTCACGTCGGACAGGGTGGATGGCGGTACTCCATCCTGTCGAGGAAGAAAGGAAAGCATAAAAAGAGAAAGGATGAGCAAATAAGATAATGAAAAATTCCCTCAACGAAACTTATCAAAAAGATCGTAAGGGAAGCTCCCGCAATGTGGGGGATGGTTTACGAGCGATCAAGGACTCCTGGCTGAATCGTATCTTGCGATGAGAGGGTTGCATAAAGCTAAGGAGGGTCGGCGAAGGACGAGGGCTTGTAAAAGCCTCAGGGAGACAGAACTTCTCGTGGCTGTCCGCAAGGGGATGATTATACTAAGAAAGGATGTTCATTCCATTTTCGTTAAACCCTTTTCGGAAGGGTCTGTATTTAGACTTTAAAGAGGGCGCTATCGCGATAACTCATATAACTTCATTGTACTGCCTTAAATATACCCACAGAGATAAAAAAGAATAGCGTACTGTGTATTCTCGGTTTTAATGTACCAGCAGAAACTGGATACGATGTTCTCGATGTAAGAGCTCGGGGGCGTCATGGTTTTTAATCTTGAAAAATCCTTGGATTTTCATCTCATTATGCGCCCCTTAGAAAAATACTTGTGGTAGCCCTTGGGGTTTGTCTGATGAGTTGCTTCCTTTGTCTTTAAATAATTAAAGAAAATACTCCTCACTATAGTGCATCTATGGTACGCGAGGAAGATGTCTGGATTATTAAGAGATCAAGTAGCCTTTGGGGAGAAAATAATTGTATAAGAATATTATAATTAACTGTAATACAAAGTTTTACAAGATCTAGCAAGATTTACTGGTGATCGTATTTCGTATGCACGTGTCTAGTTTCCATAGGTGTTTTGTATAATTAAGAAAGTGTGAAAATCCATCGATTCGAATCAGTAACCATAAGATAGCAGTGGATACTTCCCAGTATGTCTACTTTTTGTTCAGAACTTTTCGTGCTGTTGCTGTCGGGTCTGGAGCAGCAGCATTCGAAACTTACAATAGAATTTCCTCTTTCGCGATGAAAGTTTTCAAGGCGACAAACGCGCCGACTAATCGTCGCAATTCCTTTTGAAATTTCAACCGCGTCAATTGCCGCAGGCAGGTGAAAACTTTTGCCGTCGTTTCCTCCGTCTTGAGGATCCGTCGTGGCCCTTTCAATCGAATCCCATCCAGAGTTTATTCATTGGACCCTGTGTCCACGTAAAATTAGACTGCGGTAGGCAAGATAAAATATTTCTTAGATAAAATATATTTCTATTTAACTTTTTTTCTCCATAGGATTATGCAACTTAGTTCGAAAACATTGAGAAACGCTGTCTCAATTCAAGGGCGTGGAATCTCTTGCGGAATCTCGTCGAACTAGAATACTCTCAATCCAAGATAATAGTGCTAATTGGATTTTGATAACGTTTATTATTCCTAAATATATGCAGATATGCCAGATCCGTTCTATTGCTACGTGGACTCAGTCGTGATAAAATTTGCTGACGATTTCCTTTCTGAAGGACTAACATTGACGAGCAGCTCGTTCGTCAGGTTCGACGGCACCAAAACTACCGATATCCATCAGTCTAATGGTCTTGCGGCTAAGGTGAGCTTGTAAAGCTCATTAAAAGCTCGTTAGAGGCGTGCCGCAAACCTACCGCATCGCGTAAAAGCGAGTATTTTGCACACGACGCGTAAGTTACCCGAGGACACCTTAAGTAACTCGCTATGATATTCAACATGGTTTGGTAGGAAATAAAAAATATAATAAATATACGTAGAATAAGTATTTACATCTGTAAGTGCAATGCAGTTAGCCCTGTCAGTACTGAAGAATTCGGGGACAACCTTTTTAAATTCTAATCTCCTAGTATCCCCATATAAAAATTTCCCATTGGCAATGCTTTCTTGCGAAAGTAATAAAAAAAATTTTAATCGATTTACTGCACAATGTCTATGACAAGAAACTATTAACAATAGGAAACTTTTCCTAATTACAGATAGCACGCAATCTAGCGGATGCATTTAAAATGCATTTAAAAAATTGTGCTGACTCTAAAGTCAATTTGACGGTGACACGACATGCAGAAACTACAAACTCAAATCGACGGTCGGTATTGTAGACACAGAAAGTGGTCCGAATTTGACATAAACTGGCATAATAAGCTGCACAGAATTAACACTTGGTTATCCAGCTTATAATTGCCAGCTCCAATCCCAAAGTTACTTCCCGTTCGGTAAATTGATAAGAAACATAAAAAATTGAACTTTCGATAAAGTCACGACATAATTATAAATTTTCGTAGACTAGGTAAATTCCCATACGACACCTACCTGTTTCTTCGTTTCCTTAGGAGTAAGCGTAATGGTAGATTCGTAATTACTGGCATTCCGTTGAACCTTCGCATTGTTTATATAAATCTCGTCATGTCTCCGTCCTGGCTTCCGCGTAACCCACAAAGGCGGATTTCCATCGAGCTCCGACGATATAGAATCCCCCAACTCCTCCAAAGTCTGCGCCAAATTAGCTGCAATCAGAAGAACACACATAGAACCCTCGCGTAACATAACGTGCAGCACAATTATATTCAAGCGACGATATAATTTCTGGTATCTCGGTTAAAGTTCTTACAGGCGAGTAATAAGAACTATCTGTAATAAGACTATTGTGAATTTTCCATAGCGAATCGTAAAGGCGAGTAAAAGCAGCGAGGAAAGGTCGAGTAACGAGTAGATAAAACTTTTCGCAAAGCTACAAAGCCCTTCGGTTTATTATCTGGTTACGGGAGTCATGGCGTTCATATAATCTCGAGTTTTCTTTTCTACGCTCTCAAGAGAGGATTCTGCATTTCGGCTAAGATCCTGACTTCGTTCCACACCTTACTTCACTATCCAACTCTTGGTCTTTTCTCAGTGAGCTTCCATCTCGCGGTTACTAGCAGACACCGAGTATAGCACTTTGACAATGGCGCTCATTACGAACTCCTAGAATTGGGTGTCGTCAGGTGAACTACGGGAGCTTCTAAAGTCCCGAAGAAATTCTTTTCTTGACTACCCTATATAGCTGTATAATATATATTAAAGTATAGCGAGTCAAACAGCCGCGAGCTAACATTGTTCCTGGGCGCGGGCAATGACGCAACGTCTTTATACGACTTTCCAGGTAGCTGCTTACGGTAGGTAAACCAACGTACCTAACCTGCGTACTTCTTTTACCGTAGCATCAAGGGAAGTATAGCAGTTGTTTGTTTGTCACGGCTAAAGTAGGTTTATCGTGTTACACGATAAGGTATTTCTTGGGACGAATAACTCAGCAAGATTTCAACCCCCCTGCTTTCACACTATATATTTAACAAACATGGCTACTATGTTTAAGCTGCCGCGATGTAAGTCTATGTATTACATACCTTATATACTCAGAGTGAATATTCTGTACATTGGTACGTTATTTCATTTTGGATTAGTTTAAGATTTCGCAAGCGCCTGTCTCCCCATATTCAAAGTTAGCTAAAGCTATACGAGTATAAGAATAAAGGATAGAAATAATCAGAATGAAAACAGCAGTGAAATTTTTGCAGAATGAAAAACGATAAAATTAACTGCACAAATGGATATTTTTTTCCGACCTCACTCTTTCGTTCAATAATCCGGCCGATTTCGTTATATAAAAACTAATTGGGTCAAACAATATGCCTGTGGGTATATGTGAGTACAATTATTTTAACGTGTACATATATACAGTATGCGTATATAGAATAAAATTAGAATAAGGGAGGATGATTAGAGAGTTAGATAACCACAAAATATTATCAGCTGGCAGCTGTACTGAACGAAAGCGTCGATTACTTGTATGATCTCTACGGAATTCATTAATAGTAACTGGCGATTGGTTCAGGTTTCTATACCTATATGTCCTTCGACTGTGCCTTCATTTTTCTCACTCGTCCATTAAGTTTATACAGATTTATTTGCCTTCGCGTGAACAACGCGTTCTTCTTTAGTCAAAAGGGAATGATTAAACTTTTCATCAATTAAAATTCATCTCTTTTCGTCTACGGCTATAGATGCGAGTGATTAATTCACCAACGAACAGAACGCACAAAGCCTTCGGTGCCAACGCCTAGTTCGATTATCCTTTGCATTTATTCTGCATAGAAACGGAATTGGACTCCGGTCGTAGCTCTTGAATTTCAAAGCGATACTGGGCGACCAGCTCTTATACTTTCTGTAGCATCACTAGGTACGTTAGTAATATATATAGATATCCTTACGAAAATATGTGATACCGTGGATACAGAAGGGATCGTCTGCTTCATTCACTCTCTTCTTATATGTATATCCTGTTGAGTCTGTTTATAACCGGTTCATTTTTCACGGACTGAACGTCACCGTTTTTACCTTTCTCTTCCTTGCTAAATACTAAACCCTCTGTATATATTAAGGGGATACCTATGTGATACTCCTGTAGTCCGTAACACAATAGTGCATCATAACGAGAGCAGACTATCTGTGAACATGGTGGCATCTTGTTTGGACACCCCTTAAATCAATTACGAGTTTCCCTCTAACTTCGTCCTCGACTCCAAAGTGCATCCCTGGCAGAAACGTAACATGGTGCATTTCGTGACGCTCACCCTCAACTTACCCAATATACAAGTATAGACATCTTTCTCTTACAGTTCTCATTCTCTGCTTCTCGACTGTTTGCTCGTTACGAATGGACTCCTCAAATTTGTGATTCAGATGCCATGAAACAAGTCAAAGGCGGCTTCCGAAAATTGTCAGATTTATAATGCGAAATCAATAAGAGGTAAGTCGTTATAGCATCGTTATATCTTGTTGTAGAGTAATTTGCACTGTGAAGAGTATACAATTAAATTGTATACGATATAGGAGGATAAAACTATTAAAATATATTCATAGATTTTTTTTACTCCAACGATGAGAAGCTGCATTTAATGACGAAGTATGCTAGGAATATTTAAATACTACTAAAAACTCGGTGAGATTTACTGTAAAAATAATAGCACGGAAATATGCACGCTCTACCGTGTGGTATTTTTATCGACTGCCAACGATACAGAGCTGTAGTTAAAATGAAGGTTCCCCCTCTTACATTCCAGCGAAGGCCAAAACGGTTACGCGACAGCTGCCGCCATCTGTAAACCAGTTGGGCGTCATCAGCAGTCATCAGCCGTCTAGTGCCGGTGAATTGTTGTGTCGGAATCGCTTAGATCGGTCCATGTTCATTTTACGTTGCGATAAAAGTTAGTCAAGTTATTTCAGAGTTTGCACTTTTTGTGATCCCGGCTGCTGCACAAAATGGATAACGTATCTGTCTCGAAGGTAAGCGATATAATGTCACAACCTGTTGCGCCGATGCCGGCATAACCTCCAAATGTAAAAGTTTCGCATGAAAGAAGTAAGAAGCACTTGGCACGTTATTCGTGGTAATGATGCACTCATATTTTAATATATTATAAGATTTGATGTACTTCGCGTTTTAACGTTGAGTTTTGATACCTTTATTCTTATGTTAGTACAACGCATTATTTTTACGAAGTCTTTTATTAAGCCCTTACAAAATACTTTTTTGCATTGTACAACACGATTTATTTTTTCTTTGTGCAAGAGCAAAACGTGTTTATCGTCAGGATTTATAATCCTGTTAAACTGAGTGATGTGGCTCCCTAAATAAGCTTTAATACACCCCTCTTGCGTTTACGTAGGCCCGTGTTTACGTTCATTAAATTAGGTCTGGTTAGTGAACAAGGGAGGTACCCTTAATGATTTCGTGCTATTACACGTGTCTCTGTCTGCTAGTGAATTAGTAATCAAAAACGAAGTTGGATAGTTATATATCCGTTCAATCTTGTAGAATAATAAATGACAGATCACAGTGTATCAAGTTCATCATGTACTTTTATAGGGTGTTTTCAGCTACAAGGGTAGTTATAAGATTGGTCAAAAAAGAAAGAAAGCTGTACATGTGTTTCAAGATGAACCGTGGTATATTGCTTATAAACAAACGTGGTCTACCATACAGAAAGCTGCAGAGGTTAGTTATCTACTGAAAGTTACTGTGAATATTTTTTTTACCGGAATTAATATGTAGTTTTTTATTTTCAGGCAATTAATTCCAATATGTTTAAACAAATTCTCTTGGATTTACACTCTTACGTTTCTAACATGGACTATGATACGATAGATGGTGAATCATATGATATTCCTACAGCCATTTTATTAACAGGTAGGTCAATTTTTATTTCATACAGCAGTTTTAGCCACTTATGTATTTTTTTTTTTTCTATGTCGGTTATTATATTTTCAGGCGTAAATTTACCTGATCACGAGATATTGTTTCAAAAGTTAACCGCTAGATTTAAAACGATAACGCCGCATATTGCGATTATACAATCTAGGGATTCTAGTAACTTAAAGAACGTTACGGAGGGGACGGTTTATCAATTGATTAACGGCGATAATAAGGTAAGCTTTTTTTTTTTACAAAATATCTAACTGTGTCTTTGTAAGTATTTGCATTTTCTAATGGGCAATAAATAATTTCAGAATAATACACAGAAATTTCCTAAAACTCAATGTACATTCCGTGCCTTAAAATCATGGTATAAAGAATCATGCGATCCGGATACACCACTGATTATCATTGTTCCGGACTTTGAGAGCTTTCCGGCTCCCGTATTACGAGATTTTATTTTAATATTGAGGTAACATTTCTTTGAATATTCCATCTGAATTGTTTTAAACAAAATATCGTGTTTTTTTTAGTGTCTATATAAAAGAAGTAAAGTTCGTATTGATATTTGGCGTCGCGACAACTTTACACGCGGTGCACAGAGCACTCTCGTATGACGTAACTTCGAAATTACGAGTAAAGGTAAGTAATAATTTTTTAATTAGTTCGCGTTCATCTGACAATATAATTTTGTATTTTTTAAATAATGGATGTACAGGTTTTTCATACTCAAACTCAAATGAAAAGTTTATCGGATGTACTGGAGGGCACAGCATTATCTGGAAACGTGCCGTTTAAATTGACAGGCAGAGCATTTCAATTGCTAATAGATATATTTCTCTTTTATGATTTTTCCGTGGATGGCTTTCTACAAGGTTATAAGGTTCGTAGCAATTTCCTGTAAGGTTTTAGGTCTTTTCTAAAATTAAATGGAAGACCTTGAAATAATCAATAATAATGCTTAGTATGAGGATTTCGTAAGAGCATTAACGTTTTAGCTATGCATGATGCAACACTTTTACGGGAACAACGTTAATGCCCTTTGCTGCCAGCGGGAGAACGTCAAGAAGGCTTTATCCGGTTTGAATTTAGATGATCTAGAGCAGATCAGAGAGTTTCCAAGCGTAGAAGAGTACATAAAAAATACACGTAAATACAAGGAAATGCGTAGACCGACTAATCGGGAATTAATGGTAACGTATCTGCGAAATGTAAGTTCTATTCAGAAGATAAAAATATTATTATTTTTCAGGATATTACGGCAAAGCTGATAGAACAGTTTCACGATAAAATTGGGATTTTTCTAACGCTACTCAAGTGTCTACATGTGCTCGTTCGTGCGCTGCCGGGTGCGCCACTTGGCAAGCAGGTAAATAGACATCTTTCCTCTTGGTGAAATCACAACATTGCATCGTGATGTCACCTTCTGTGAAATACGCTGCAGCTGCGTGAACTCTATGGCACGGCGGTTACGACGACGTTGACGGAAACCACGGAGTACAAGGAGAGTCTACAACTTCTTGGATTTCTCTCTAAGGGAGATTTTATCACGATGCTTGAGACTATAGAGGGAATTATTGACGATAACGTTAATGCAGTTCCAGAAGATTTTCAAGAAAAATTGAAAACTCACATAAATACTATTAGATACGCCAGTCTAGAAATCGTGGAAGGACCTACAGAAATCCTTTCTGCAGACCAAAAATTAAATAGAGCTCAATTGCGTGAGGTTCGATGATAATTATTATTACATATTTTTGTATAATTTTCTAAGGTTTTATATATTTATTCTTAACATTTTTTATTTAAAGAAACTTCTACTGATGTCTCAGAAGCATTCTCGTTCGCCCTTCAAGCAAGCGCAATTGGATCTAATCGATTATCTAGATCGTGAAGTATTCTCAGTTTACTTAAAAAATCCATCTCAGCTACCAGCAAATGAGATATTTTGTTATAGCGATGGTACTTTAGCAAAACGTCATATACGTGGTTCCTTAAGAGCCTCCATACATACAGCTCTGAACAATCCCCAGGTGTATCTAGAGGTTGGTTCAATATAAGATATTTTCAAAGTTACATATCAGATAAGAATATAGTAAAGCGATTTTCAATAAATATTCAAATCTCTTCAAGTGCACCTGCTGTAATCTGGAAAACGACGAAGCCATACTACCGTGCTTACCGGATCTTAGCATAATATACAAGCTTCACTTGGAGAGTAAAAAGCTAATCAACATGTATGACTGGCTTCAGGTAACACCGATCAGCATGTTTGCTCATTAATACGAAGCTACGTCACGTATCCGTACGATACTTGCTTATAGATTTTCTTGGAGTTTGAAATTCGAGTCACGTTTGGGTCGACCAATTCTTGCACGAGGTCACTTGGTCGATAGACCAGCCGAATTAACGTGTGTTCATGTTCCTAGGCGTTCCTGACCATCGTAAACCCAAACGAGGAGGCTGAGGAGCAACAGGAAGTTGACGCTCAAGTGCAGTATCCTTTTCCTTATTTACTCAATTCAGGGAGTCTTATCTGAATCTCTCGTGGAAATGAAAAGAAATTTCCTTAACACTGTGTTTCATCCAAGGGCTCGATTTACTCGCGCGGTAGCCGAGCTGCAATTTATGGGCTTCATTAAATCTTCGAGAAGAAAAACGGATCACGTTAAACGATTAACCTGATTGAAGCGAAGAAGCATACTTTATTTATTTTTCATCTTCATGTTGAATTTTGAAAAATTCACGTACGTATCACGATATTGTGAACATTTTTTATTTTTGTAATTAAATTACATACTTTCACCCGCATTTTCATTGTTTACCTTCATTTATTTTCCAGCTATATTACTCTCTACATTTATAATCAGTTCTATTTCGAACCCTAATCTGTTTCACGAGGAATAACGGCAAGAGCAATATGCCCAGAGTTGTAGTCACTCATGGGATTTCAAAATTTTGGCATTGTGACAATGAGATATTCAGGGATACGCGTTGACTGTCATTGAATTACCGCGATAACACTATTGTACCAGGCGGTCTCGTTTCGAATGCTGCGCCACGGGATTCACGATGAATAAACAGGAATAACTGATTTTTAAACAACGATACTGGTTAGGTGAGCGTTATCACAGCGATTATACACAATCTGCGCGTATGAAGATATTTCGAAAATGTACCGATTTTATCCTGTATGGAAGAGATACGTTAAAACAACTGCAGTTGTTCTGAAGCATTTAATCAAGGAAGCAATATCGATGATCGATGTTACGACTAACTACCAGGACTGACCATTAGGATACGGAGAAATGTATAGGAGCATCCCTGAAGGAACGTATCGTTCCCATTCCATTCGGATAGCAAACTAGATTAATAATCATTAATCCAACGCATCAATTCCACGTCGTAGCCAGATAAGAATTCACGTGAGGTATGTGACGCTAGGTCGGATCACTCATCAATATTCGAGCAGTTCGGTGGAAACGCCATCAAGCCCATCCATCCATTTTCAGATCGGTTTTCTCTTTTTTTCCAGTCTCTTTTCCTTTTTCATCTTCATCCAACTTAAAGACCGTTCAAGCAGTATTATGTAGAATGAATTTACGAATTATTTAACGCTTGAGATACATGTTAATGATGCGCCTCATATATTCACATTGAATATCGGTAACAGAATATTAGGATCATTTTGTAATACTCAATGGAATCTTCGTTATTCCCTAAAGTCGCGTTCACATTTATAAAGAGATTTAAGCAGCTTTTAGGGGAAGGAACAGAGGAATTTAATGGAAAGAAAACTATTTCGTGATTTGGTTTCTTCTTTTGCTGTACCTTGAGGAGAGCGGTAGAATGAAATTCGAAAATAAAATTATATTTCCTGGGAGTTGGTACGCCTTCCATGTATAATGGTGCACTAAATATAGAAACTAAGGTTAGTAATGACCTTAATTAGACTTCCGAAAGGAAGTTCCGGGACTGGAATGTAACTCCACTGGAATTCTGGAAAGACCAAACGGGACACTGGCATTACGTTTGCCAACTGAAATTGGATCCCGTCCTCTAATGTCCACTATGAGCTTCGTCAACGTCGGGTGCAATCCGATTTATTTACTTATTTTTTATTTTATATAACGAACGACCCTACGACCTATTATTTTCAAGGATGAAATTAGAGCTCGTTAACGAGACGCGTAAAATTAATATAATCTACATGAAATAACCGCATCAATAATTATTTTGTATGGAACGCGAGTATTGCTTAGCGTACCGCATAGCGACGCACATAAATGCCAATGGAAATGTTACGCTAGGAACCGTTATTATGGTTATTCCCAAATCCTCTTAATTAGAATTGATAATTAGTAATTTTCCTCATTACATGGAATTACATTAATTTGGATTATATCCACACCCACAAGTACCGGGCGGCTTATATTCAAAATTGGGGAGGACTACCATTGAATTTGAGACAGCTAAAAAATTCCGATACTTTGCTACAAACGGGAATTCGGTTCGATCGGCCAGCCAAGTGTACCGTTTCTCTGAGAAATGTCCTAGGGAATTGAATAGGGACTCCCACGGGAAAACGGACTCTTGGAGACCTCATCTCGGACGACGTTGACAAGATTCGATAGGACCACCAGGGGAACCAGGAGGTTCGTCGAAATTGATCGTCGGTATTTTCGTGGTTAGATTGGCAAAGGATCCCTCCTACGTCGCGAGTAGGTACAGCCCCACCACAACAGTCAGGAAGATCTATAGGAAATCATTCCGAGTTAAAGGCAGATCAACAGTGCAGATCCTATAGGATATACAAGCATCCTTGAAAGAACAGTAAGCGACAGTATATCTATAATGACGGCGTTCCTCGGATCTGGATGTGATCCCCCTGTAGGGTTCTGTTCCAGCGATGAAGTCTTCAGCTTTTCTCTGGCCCCGTGTATCCTTGGTAACGGAGGTCTTTCAACGTGCAAATCGAATTCACATTGGAAGCAAATCCTCGCTGGATTTTCTCAGACCTTGACATCTTTTTCGTGCTGACCCTATTTTCACGTGAACCAATCATTGTTCCATTACCCAATAATGCCCAACGAATAGAAGCGCTCCGAAGTAAACGCTCAGGACCTCGTATCGAATATCTATCACGAGCATAAAAACCAAGAGAGACAGAGGTAAAAGGCAGATAGAACGTACAAGACCGTGGTTACGGCTGAAGAGGAAGAGCGCGCGACTAATTATAAAGACCACATGATCACGAAAGGGTAAGCGACTGTGCGTATAGTTATTCGCACACGATTAGTACCTGCATGGTATCAGCCAATACCCCGTGGGTGCAGGGAGGTTCAGTAGCTGAATATCATGTAAAGTCGTTCTGGCGTGGTCAATCGGCGAACAATCTCTGCTCAAAGGACCGTAGAGTGAAGAGTAGAAGGGGCTAGGGAAGGTGAACGTTTATACCCCTATAGGGACAGGTTCTCGCTATACGCTGAGTTAACCCCGTTTACTTTGACCCTCGTGCATCCCGTGCCGATGTGTCCCAGCTGGTATTCAATCCTGAGCCGGAGTACCATAGCGAGGATAGGATCTACGGTTATCTCGTGGGATCCTCAGAACCTACAGGCAAGGCGATTTTCTGAGCTTAGAACTCCAAAGTCTTGCGCAAGAGACGCTGCAGAGGGGGGAATTTCAAGTCGATATGTAGATCAATGGAGATGCGCCAGGAACATTGGTACGGTCGCCAGTTCATTCAAGATTGTTCCCGATGACTACCAGTGCTCATACCGGAACGGCCGTTAAGCCAGGGAAGACCAGAGGGAGGATCAGTGGAGGCTGCCGAATCTTGATCCACTTTAACTAATCGTTCTCTTGCTTAGATGCGTACAAGACTCCTAGTCTATTTCCAGCTAGGAATACGTAAATTAGGATAAGAAAGGCAGAGGAATATATAGTGTTCGTTAATTTTATTTTTCTATTCATTTCGTTTTGAACGTCATGCCATACTGGTAGATGTGTTTCGAGAGATTTATTTACACGCTGGAAGTGTAGCTTCTATTTTAGAAGTATCTAGGAATTAAAATAGGGTCGACGATAAAGGAGATCCTAGCTTTCTCCTGGGAAATATTATATACGTACCATGAGTAGCTGCAAGTTCTAACCCAAAATTTTCATGACGGTTTTGCATATGATATAGGAATAGCTCTTTCGTGGAAGCTCGTTACTCGGGAAAATTCGTTTTTCAAAATCGATAAAATTTTTGAGAATATTCCAAACGACTATCGTCTTGTATGTATACATATTAGACTTTGTCTAAAGATTGGTTAATAAATCTGGCGAAGGACGAAGTACGTTTTTTTCGATAATGCCTTATAAGAAATTCGTTTTGGCATTCTACGTATTACGCAATTTTTATGAAGACGCAAGAGCGTATACATAGTGTACGCGTATCTACTGAAGTCAATGTAAAATATCCTTGTTGGATGGCGAAGGAGGAAGCGAAATTTGCTCCCGGCTATTAGGAAGCCATCATCGTCGTCGCTCGGAGGTTACCGAGGGCCCGACCCTAATTTACGACGATTAAACAGTAGGAACAGTGGAAGCCCTTAATTGCCTTTGCGACATTATTCTCGGAGCTCTCCAGTCGAAGGACCGACCATTCGGCTAATAGGATTGGCTACAAGATTCCAGTTAACGTAAGGAGGGATTGTTATTTGAAACTGCAAACAATTGGTTAAGCATTTACTTCGAAATAATATTATAATTTTACCAAATAATTTCCCATTGTCAGCATCACGTGGTACATACAAATTCTTTAATATTTTCACCCTGCGTTTCAACTTCCGGACCGGATAGAGCATATTTGGAATTTCTTCCTGTCCTTGCATGACATTTTATACATACCTATATATGGTATGAGCGTACCACCCTCGCTTTAGCCTTAACGGGATAATCTTTTGTGAAAGAGCAGTCAAGCGAAACTCGTAAATCTCGTACACTCCTACGACGTAGTAAAATTATCGTGGAAAGTTTTGAAAAAGCATGTATACACCGAGTCAGGAAATTTGTAAAATTTCTAATCGATTAATTAGTTTCTTCGTTAGAATATGTCAAAGACATTTTTTTTTCGAGTCATTTCCAATCAGATATACGGAATTGATAAATATCTATCACGACATATCTAAGTATGTAGAATTCCAACCTGTAACATAAAAAAATAGCATTGCAATACACCGTATACAAATTTGCGTCTAACTAAACGCGTACCTCAATGCAATTTCAAATCGCACGTCCGGCTTGAAACTTCTGCACGAAGTTAAGATCTGTAAGCCAGTATCTATCATAGAATTACCAAATTTCAAGCGTCAATGTCTCCCTCATTATGTATGTTATTTGTATGAACTTCTTCTCTATGTCTACTCTCTTTTTTTGCTCCATGACTTTTGCATGTAATTTCTTTTCGATGTCATTTAAAATGGCAAAGATAATTTCTTTATTTGCGAACGGAAATTAAACGAGCAATAATAATATGCGAAATCAAAAAACATTTAACGATTGTCACATAAAGTTCTCGAAATCGTATACCGCAAAGTGCATCTTAGCCGATATACTTTGCATGCATTGGTCATTATTGGGAGACACGTAAGCTAAAGAGAACATTGAAAACCACAAGTCGTAATAAAGTCATAACCGATATGAAAGTTATAATGGCGATATAATCCAAAGGGTTGGAAAGCCTTTGTGGTTCAACATCCATGCAGCCAGTTGTAAACTTTTGTACAGTTCGGAGTGAAAATTTTAATCTGTGGTATTGATCAATATGAAATCCTGTTTTTGAAGTGTATTTCATGTACGGCGAAAGAGATTAATCCAGACTTAATACGTACAAAGGTATAAAATTTTCGATCGGTCAATTAAAGAATACAAAGTAAATCTCTTATTGCAATTATATTGTACTTGTTGCGGTAAAGATCACTATAAGAATTATAAAAAGTCACTAATCTGTATATATCGAGTATGGATAGTCTCATTTGTCGTATACGTGCAACACTTCCAAAACGGAATTTTATAATGATCTATTCCATACGACGAAATTTTTACGTATCGTATCTGAGGTCGCTACGATAAATTCAGAAAAGTTATTTAGACTTGAATATACAGTTACATAGAAAGTGCTTTTACATTCATTGTAGTAAGTAATCGAGTTTAGATATATTTCCATTTACAACGAAGCATGAAGTTTTAGAGAATTGCGTGAATTGTTTTAGAGTAAGTTCGTAACGAGCTGACGATAGGGAAATGAAAAAAGAATATTGTAAAAATACTTTGAATAGGCTGTATTCTATTTAAAAAAAAAATTCTGTTAATGCAACGAGCCTAATGAGTAATCTTATTATAAAATTATAATATGCCTTAGCCAAAACTAAGAGGGTGTATGTTCGCTGAAAATTTGCTATTTTTACATCTTTTTACTGTTATTATTATTTCATAATTATTCTACACCCCCTGACTCTCCCTATATTTGTTGTGTCTGTTGGTCGTATGAAAAGTTCTAGTTTATGCTGTTGTTCATGCGTACAAGGTCTCTACAGTAAAATACTGTTATACTTAACCCTGTCTCGTATATCTTTAAATATATGTAAATACAAAAATCACGAGGCTCAGACGACGTGTATAAAAATATATTCTTGGTTTTTCATCATTGTGTTTCTAGGTAAAACTATTTGGATAACATCAAGCTACGAGTCGCCTAGACTTCTTAGTGGCAAATTTGTAAAAAATAATAGCTGGCAAGTTTTCTAAAAAATTTCTATTGTATCCAAGTTCGTGCGTGGCCTCACCCTCGAGCAGAGGTTACATCATCATCGATCTGCCGCAAACTTAAAGCCGCACTGTCACCGGGGCGACGAGTTGTTTTGTGTTCCTCCTTGAATTGGGGGGATACTTTTGGAAATGACTTTCGATCGAGTACCCTCTTTCTACCAGAGCGCAATAAGCAGCTGCTTTGTCTGTAGCATTCTTTAACCAGAAGATCAACTTCGAACTTGGAAGAGCTTGCCGCGCGGATATTCGCAATCGCCACAGCGCAGACGCATTGAGGAGTCGTGAGAACGGCAAACACACTTCGAAAGCAATTTCGCGGGGCGCGGCTGGGCTTAATTCGTTCGCCATGCGGCGGCGAGTCTTGGAGGGCTCGGCAACCGGTAAGAGGTGGAATGATAAATTAAACCGGCCATAGCAACACTTCCGCCGCAAAACAACGCGCTTAAACTGCAAAATTATGAAACTTTCTAGACTAATTGTGAAACTTTACGTAATATACAAAATTGCGAAGGGCGCTAGATCCGCGGCTAAAACGGAAGTGGGAATAAGATGATCCGCACGGTAACTTGACAAGATAAGAAAGGCTCCTTGCTTATACTTATCTTGACGATTTGACTGTAAAAAACAAATTTAAGAAAAAATAACCTCACGAAAAATTAAGATCAATACAAATAAAAAGAATAACATAAAAACCGCTCATCACCAGAATCTAGTCCCAAATCGAAATTCAATGTATACTCAACGACCATTCAAAGCGAAGGTATATTAAATGTACACAGTATCTATTGGATCGATTTGTTGGACTTGCTCGAAAGTGTATTGATCTCTTTTGCAATATGCCAAACGGTAACCTTAGTCGCTGAACCAAGAGTGACTGGTAGTCCGAAGACAGATGCCGAAGCCTTTAGCCCACTGTCAACTTTCCAGGTTGACTCAGCTCCTTGCTTGCTTACTTCTCTCTACAGGAATCACGTTCGGCCTCAGAGACTCGAGTAGGACTTAAGTTCAACACAAAGAGCTAAGTTGTTAAGTTACCGCTGAGTACTGAGCTTGCACGAGCCTATTGTGAGTCTTCTTTTATTTTGACGAGTTTCCTCAGATGTCATCTCGCCTTGCCAAAAGCCCACTCGATGTAAGAGCATAATTGTGTACGTAACTTCCGGTATTTTCAAACAAGATCTTTTCGAGGGTTAATGCTTTCACGTTTCTCAAATCAATCCGCCGGGAATTATAGGCTGCCTCTCGAATTTATTCGTTTCACTTTGCCCCCAGTAGAATTCGTTCCATGTATATGAGTAGCACTGAGACAGCGGTAGAGAGTGGACGGGCGGAGTGGGTGGAAGATAGAATTTCTTCGAGCCTCATGAAAATTGCAGTAAGGATACGTGTAGAGGACGCTGACATTTTCTCTTGGAGCTTCATGAGGATAAGGAAGAGGGATGATCTCGAGGGAGTCATTTTGTTCGGATTAAATACGAAGCTCTAATGAACGCTCGGTTGTGGTAATGGCGGCCGAATGAAGTGAGCCTTTCCTTAAAGAAGGGTGAAAAAAAAAAACTCCTGCGTAAAAGGCCTAACGACACGATAAGAAAATTTCAATCCCCGCGCTAAGAGTGAAGAAACGGTATGCAGTATGGTAATAGCAATATAATTATTTTTTATATTTCTCATATTTATCTTGAAATCCAAGCAGTGCCGAAAAATATTCAAACGAAAATGGGCTTAGTGGATCAAACGAGGAGGGTCCTTAGGTGCAAGATCAGGACTCGTCGTTTCCACAATTCTCAACGATCTCGAGTGTTTTCGATCATCCCGTGATCGATGGCTGACAATTAGACGAGAATCGCTCAGCATCCTTCACGGTGGTTGGTTCTACCCCCACAGGGCTGGACGATTAAATTCCCCCTGCGCGGCGTGGCTTGGTGCGCCATGGCCTGGGGATCGTGGGAAGGGCCACGATTGATGGCTGTCCAGTAATCAATTCTGTAATTGAAATTAGAGAGCGCGTCGTGCCCAGAACGCGCCGACAGCTACGTCGAAAATCCTCAAGGAACCTGCTGGAGTTTGTATTGGTAGAGCGCGGGGAGAAATTGCTTAAAAGATTTTTTTATTAGATATCAGTTGCATCATCAATATGGCAGTGGCAGTGAAGCGACGAAGGAAAGTTTCCAATTAAATTACGATAAATATTCATTAAAAATGAATCGACACTTCAATCTTTGTGGGACCTTCAGCAAGGGTATCGAACACATATGCCTATAGCATGATGGAAGTCGAGTACCGATTTCGTCACCCGTTAATTATAACGTCATTAATTGGAACTTACACAGATATCGCGTATCCATCGCTGAAAGTGTTTCCTTCCGTTCGCAATTTCTTTTCGCGTCCTACAGGTGCCTACAAAGTTGCCTATAGTATACGCACGTGCGTATACAGGTATATATTGCGGGATCGATTCTATCGCGTGAAATTCCGGCAAAGCTGTATTACTGACAGTGATATTAAATCATGTTACGATTCTCGATGATGAATATATAGGTATATACGCGTGGTTAGCGACCATCATAACGACGCGTATGCCTGATAATGGCAGAGGGAGTCTGGTGTATTCGCAAAAACGCCATTTGCGATAACGATGGATGATGATGACGGAGACGTAGGTAGCCGCAATAGGTTTAGGGTATTGGATGAAAAACTGCAAAAGGCTACGAGACGGGGGCCCAGTCGAAAAGCTTTGGGTTTCCCTTGTGAAAAATGGCCTCATCCATAATTCCACGATGCTCGCGTTCGTTCTGCTATAACACTTTTTTTCCACAATGCACGGTACATAATACATCAGTATACGTATGTGTACTTACACATGTGATAGAGCACGAGGCCTTCCATGGTGCCGTTGTATTTTTGAAAGGCCAAATTCGTCGGTGCGAATACTGTCACCTGCCTGTACATCAATGTGTTGTTTGCCACCTTGCTGGCCTCCAGCAGTTGATAAAACTGTAACAAAAAGTCGCGAAGGAATTGTTAGCTTTCCGGGTGGCTAGATCAGAGACAAAGAATGAAATGCTTGTTACCGACTTGTCTCGATTCTCGGGTTCGTCGAGCGGAACGACGGAAACAGGAGATTCCAGGGAATTATCATATCCCATGACCAGACGACAGTCCAATATTTCTTTCTTCAGGCTAATCTTTCTTCTACGCGGACCTTAAGGCGGTGTCCATCGAACGATTCCTTTAACAAGGGAAAGTAGGACGAGGAGGGGTAAAAAAGCCTATTGCGAAAGGAGCCTACGAAGTGGTGACCAAAGTCTGAGCAAGGGAGCCGCCTATGGACACGGCTGAGAAGAGGGATAGGGTGGCGTGCGAGATCGTTGGGGACGTGGACCCGCACAGCCTCCCGGATAGAGAGAAACCTGGTTAAGGGACCAGGACCTGGTACTGAACGGGTCTCGGGTTCAAGATTTACGAATGAGGACGAATCGGTATTCGCGTCCTCATCCAGACGTCCGGGAAGAATCCTGCAATCGGTACGATGACCGGGATCACGTTGTGTTTGTATTTTGAAAGTTGCGTCTGGATGATACTGATTATTAGACTTTACTCGTTTGCTATATTCAGAATACATTTAGACTGTTATGCAAGATACCCACTGTGACATTTTTTTAGGACAAACTCCCATGAGCCTCGGTCATAGCTCGCGTATTCCCGGTCTATCGCTGCAGAAGTGGGAGCTAGCGGGAACTACCGGTTGAGGGAACTTCCGGTGACGTAAGAAAAAAATGGGTAAACCAAGCTGGTGCTGAGAGGCACCTGGCGCACAAAGATTGTCACTACGTTGGGAATATCGGGTTGTGAGTGTGTAGGGATTTCGCCTAGGAATCGACCTTTATCCTTTACATATCATTTGACTCGTGTTAAGTGGATAATGTTTGGAATAACCATGTGGCAAAGCCTCGTGGATAAGGTCCCAAGTACATGAAAGTGAATTTCATGCATAACACTGTGCATTTCGTAGCGGATGGGGGACGAGAAGAATTCAAGGGGATATAGTTGCCTGTCGAAAACCACCACAAAGGGACCTCATTAACTATCAATGTCAAATTAGACTGTACAGAAGAAAAAGTTTCAAATGTCTACACGACATGAAATTATTCACTTTGTGCCTTTGACTCTGTCCTGTAGGTGATTAGGACCCTGAGTTCAAAGGAACGCCGAATACTGGTCCCTCCATTGAAACATCGATACATTGGTCTCAGTCATTGTATGACTTTCCAATAAGCCTTATTAAAATAAAAATACAGAATTTCGAAAAATTCTAATATTTTTAGTTAATTTATTTTTTTTTATATTTACGCGCACGTCAACGTGCACTGACTCTTTCGTCATATCAACTTTGCATATGGTTTCGGTAAATTTTTCTGCTCGTGAATATTTTTTCTGTGCTCTCTCACGTCCTCGAGCGATTTCTTGGTGCTTTTGAAATTTTCGAAATAACACGGCCTAGAGGGCAGCGAGGGACTCGGAAGCATCGGTGATTTTCCTGGAACGGAAAGCCGCAATGATTAAAGTCCCGGGAGACGAGGGCCAAAAAGTACCTACGTATAATTCTGCAATACGTCCAAGCAAGAAGGACGGGCAGTCAGGCTGGGGGGAAGGAATAGCAGCATAGCGTAGAAGCCAAGAAAAAGTTCTATGAAATAGCGCAGGCCTTTATATAGTTAGGCGAAGGATGGAAAGCGATGCTGATAATAAGTCGAGAGAAGGGGAAAGAAACAAGAATTTATCATACATATATCCCTCGTGTAATAAGTGGATACCGGATGGATGAGTCAGAAAAGAAAAATTGTGATAGCCTTGCGAATCATTGGAAAATTATACCCAGTGCAAATATTACCTTTAATTCGTACTGCTACGCGAATATAAATCGACTACGAGAGAACGAAGCTAAAGAGTATTCGGTATTATAATACCGAAGAGCCGAGTTACCTTGATCTCGGCTAAGCTCTATTTTATTTTTATTAACTCACCGTACGAATTTATAATTAGAGCCTTATTTTACGTCTTCGGCCTCGACCATATTAACCTCAGTCTCTGTGCTGCTTTAACAAAATGTTCCAGCTCCCTAGTGACACGGGGTACCACCTTCTTCTAGTTAGCGAGACAAGTCCCAGCAAAGCTAATTATTTCGGTTATCCAGAGTGTCTGCGTCCCTGATTTAAATATCCTGAACAGCCTGAAGTCTTTAATGTCTGCTAAAAAATTCATTGCTTCAAAATGATCCCTTAGTCCCCCAATTACCCATCATCTAATTACAATGTACAATTATAATTAAATACGAAAAAAAAGCTGTGCATGCAAACGCAAGACATCTCGTTAGTACGATCACCATGGCAGCAAGTATCAGGATCGGGAAAAGAGCGTGCACCCTCAATTCTTCTCCCCCCCCCCACTCCCCCTCCTTCCCTCCCACGCCGTGCACTCTTTCGTCTCATCCCGTATCAGAACGAACCCTTGAGTAATGTAGACATGCCGTGACTCCGTGCAATTAATTCGGCTTCGTTCCCCGCCCCGCCGACGTGCCGGCCAAGACGGAAACAATGAGAGAGAGAGAGAGAGAGCAGAACAGAAGCGAAAAGATAGAATAAGGATGGAAAAAACATAGCAGTAAAAGTAAGTACCAAGATAACCGGAGAAGATCGGATAATCGGAACGTGGACGAGCACCTCCTTGATTTCGAATTATTTACTAGGGTTTCAGCACCCTTTGCACGAGAGATACGTTTCCTTACCGGAAGCTACGTAGTGTCTGTCCTGTACCTGTATACCAGATACGTATAAGTATACATATTGTACCTCCTGCTAAGCAGTTCCCTACACAGAGACTATAGACTTTTTAGCGATTCTTCGACTCAATCTGATTCTTCGTATTTAATTATCCGCTGCAGAAGCAATTTTTCTAGAGCGCACACGGCTTGTGCATTCGTAAGCAGAAAAATATTTATTCTCTTATTCAATTATAGCATATGTATATATGTATTTCTACATATGCGCATGGGTATTCCCTGCAGTAGAGTGCGAATAAATATTGAGATGTGAACCACGTATTCAATAAAAGGCTTTCACCGTTCTGGGTACCCGACCAATTTACAATAGAGTGGTTCTACGGTGTATCCAATGACGTAAGCAATGGCGCGTCGTGACGACACCTTCGACATAAGTTTTCTGCGGGGATATAACGATGCCATAAGCGATCTGTCTACAGGCGCGACGTAGGTACGGGAGACGAGAAAATAATGCGACGTAGGTATATATGTATATGGGTGTCAGTACGTGCAACTGTAAGGGGTGACGGTCGGCTGGAAAATGACGGCTCGAGGAGACTCTTTGAATCCACTAATGCATCTTCCCTCTTGGCTACGTTCTATGGTTTTACTTTGGAGCATCCGTCTCTCCACTCGACGACTCATTGTCCTTGGGACGGACACGTCCGCGCGGACCGAAGATAAAGCCTTGCCATTTAAACGAGACGGCATTTTCTCAACTAACGCTATAAAGGCCAGACCAGCCGACTGCGAGGCTGCACTCTTTCTGATTTATAAATTCCATACACGCAGACTTGTGTTTTTTTTTTAGATATTTTCAGGAACTCACCATTTCGGATTAACGTGGTAGGTACTGAGTATTGTATGGAGGTTAGGTTAGGTTTTATGTATACAGGGTGTCTGAGGGTTTTTGGTATTAAACTGGGGGAGCATGTTCTACGTATGGAGTATTTGTTAAAAATTAAAAAAAAAAAAGGATTAAATTCAACTTGAAACAGATAAAAGACTTTTCATCGAAGATGCAATGCAAATTAGCGCACAGTAGCAGTTAGCACTGAGCGTGAACTGGAGTCATGTATCGAAATGCCAAAATTGAATTAGCTTGATCTAAAAGTTTTTATTTTCATTTCTATGGCGAAACCATTCTCGGGTGTTGTGTTCGTGGTGAACGATATATCTATATATGCATATACTTCAGTAATCTAAGAATTTTGAAAATTAAAAATTTTATCCAAGTGTAAAACTTTGATGCTCAGTAAGGTTTTTATAGGTTATGCGAGTAAACGAATTTTTAATTTCCTATTTTTCTCGTAATACGCCCGTGTAATATATCTATATGTATATCGGACGTAAATCAAAATTCGTCCGGGTTGACTACAGATTCTCGTGTAATGAATTTCTGCAACAGGAAATGACAATCTGTTTTCCATTCGAGCCAGGAAACGCCACGTATTTTAGATTGGTCACGAATGAATGCTCGCCCAAATATTCTCAAGCCAGGAAGATGTTACTTTTCTTTTTCACTTCCTACCGAGTGTAAATGCGCGTCAACGCGTAAAAGAGGAAAATGTAGCAGACTGCTTTCCCAAGAGCAGTGTTAATGGCGTGAGCCATGAAAAGATTGGAGAAATCATCAAGGTACCGTATACGAAGTAGGTACAATAAATCAGACCGTCACGGTACCTACATATCTACTTTCTGCAAGTGGAAACTCCACTCGGTATTAATCATGTATGGATGTCACAATTGTGAGGTAAAAAAATAATATATTTGTGTGAATGTTATGAAAAGTATTTTTTTTAAATGTATTAAAAAAATAGACTGCTGCAGGACATAAAATTATGAAATGACGAATCGTAGTATACTGTAGCATGTACCATATAACAAATAACTTTGAAATTCAATCGATAAGATTCATCCAAATCCGAACATAAAGATACTCCCATCGGTTATTCATATTGAAGGAAGCCATTATAACATTTCCGGCGCCACGGTATAAATACGAATTTCCGTATTACAGAACGAAACCGTTGGAGGAACTCGGTTCCGTTGTTAGATTTCCGGTAAGTGAAAAACTTTATATATTATTATGCACATCCGTATTTTATATATAAAGATACAGGTACATACGTATATGTATACACGAGTGAAACCAGAAACAGAAGAATGAATCAGCTTATAAATAATATATAAAATACATTTTCGAATTTCTGCGAAGGGCTGTGTGGCGCCGACGAAACAATCCCTTAAAACCAACCCTCCTATAATATAAATCAAGATATCGAGACTCTTCGTGTTACCCCGCTCCATGCGTACCAACCCATATATACTAGACCAACCCGAGGAAAGAAGTAAAGATGGATGGCCCGTGTTGATTTAGCTGAGTGATTCGAGAACAGTCCGACATGGAAATTCGAAACGTTTCATCGAATTTCGCAAAAGAAAAAAAAAAAAAAATCTAGCCACTGTTAGGGGATGACTTTTTTCAACTGACCTTAGAAATCCCTTAAATAAATGTTTTCAAGTATTAATTTTTACTCTTACTCAAATTTCTCTTGGAAAATAATCATTAAGTCAACCTCATAACTGTTCGGAAAAAAATATATTGTAACTATTATTAATTGAACGCGATATACTCAGAAAGTAATAATCAGATCTCCGAGTACGAGTAAAATTTATTAGAACCGTATCATAAGACCCAGTTTACGTTAAAGTTTAACGAGGTTCCTGTTACCTTTGAAAATGCAATAGCATTAGCCGGAAACAGTACAGTCATCAATGTAGTAATGCCTGATGGTAATATAGAATATTGATTACCAATTAGTGGGTATAATCAATGTGGATATAATTGATAATGAATTCTGAGCTCTCCGCATCCTATAGGAATACGTGAGCTAACACGATGTTATTACCTGGAGCATAGTTAATTTCGATTTCCCGATAGGAGTATCCAGATTAATTAATAAACTATATGCGACATTATCGAGTATATGTATAGCGTATCAATATTCTCTTAGGTTATACAACTTTTTCGTTTCATTATGTATTAATGAATTGTACTACCTAGGTTACCTCAAACTATAGATAAATAATTATTTCATAATATACCTATCATGGTTGAAAGAACGTTCAATTAGTATTATCTCAATGAGAAAATAGCTGATTTGCTAAGACGACGTCGCCTTTCCATGAAAGCTTCAGAATCTCCTTTGAGAAACACTTTGAGTCAAGGGCGCGCTAGGAGTCCACACGATGAACAGCGCCAGACGGAAAAAGCTGGAACCTCCGCCGTCTGTGAAGCTAAACAATTTAGGATAAGACGCAGACGAGGGAATAATAAATCCGTCTGAAAGGATGGATGAGGGTTGAACGGAGCAAGAGGGTTGGTACCCTACTTTCCAACAGGTCGACCTTTACACTCACTTTGGGGATGCTACAGCGGCCTAATCGATTTTCGCGAATGTGGGTCGTGTGCGACGCAACGATTAACTTTGTTCACGGATTCCGTTGTACGATGGCCGCACTCAGAATTTTTAATTCTTATAAATTGCTTCAGCTCAGCGTTGTCTTTCTTAATTCAATACTTTCCGCGATAGGTTCCGATAGAATCTGAACGATCTGCAAAATCCGTTTTCGAAATCCCCCGGGGAGCCGCGTATCCTGTATTGGCGTCGACTCGTTAAATAATTGTGATTCTAAGTGTCTCCGGCATCTCGCCGCAATACGTAGTAACCAATAGTAGTTGCAAGCTCTGCGAAAACTATTTCACTGAGCTTGCAGTGCTCGGGACGCTCCTTCTTTTCTCTATCTCGCGCTCCCCAGAGTGTGAATGCCATGTGTATTAAGGTTGAAAGGTAGCTACAGAGTAGAAGGTATGAGAGAGTCTTCTCTATACTTCTTTTTCGAGTATAGTCATACCTTGCGGGATATTTCTTTGGCAAAGGAAGAAAAATGCTGAGGAACCTCCGACCCATCTATTCGGGAACTTCGACGCTTAGCCGAGGGACTCTCCGATGCCAAAGCTCCGAGAGGGTTTATGTCCTTCGCGTGTCCTGGCATATTTAATCCGGGTACACACACTAGGAAAGGGCTGAGCGAAGGTCCTGTCAAAGGTACTTTAAGGACATTTTTCAAGTTCGAGAGTGCCGCTTGATATGACGTGTGCGGAAGGATGGTGGATTAAGATTTAAAGAAAAAAGAAAAAATGAAGAAGACCAAGAGAATGGAAAACTGTCAAGAAGTTCTTGGATATTTGATTCGCATGGCTCTTGTAAAATTGAAGATCGATACTGTTCCAGGCTCTGCGGTTCGTATTGAGAGAATTTCGATAAATCAAGCCTGGTGAAGTTTTAATTGGAGGATATCAGATTGAACGAATGACGGTCCAAGGTAACGTATATTTATTCGACTGTAAAGTTTTCACGATGCCAATCTTGTCGAGGTAAGTGGAAATTAAAGGATAATTAATATCATTTTAAAGTGTAACTATGTATGTAAAACATTAATCAAGATACGGTGTCGTCTAGTTGGCACTTGCGGCAAGTTTTAGAATTTGCAAACATTATGATTCTACGATGTAGATATGGGTATGGGTATACCCTTATCTACATTTGAATGGTATTTAAATTTTCTAAAAATTCATAATCTCCTGGTGATAGGGTGTATTTACGAATTTATGGATTAAGTATGTAATTCATGAAGTTTGTACATACGTACACTTACTCGAAGCTTGACGATTTACATATATGAAAACAGCAGGTCGAAAGCTTAAGAAAAATTTCATAATTTTCATATAAATCTGCACGATATTTATTGACGTACGAAACAACCTGCATAGTGGGTGTGACGGAACGACTACGAAATGCATGAACGAAGCAAGTTTATCAGATCTATATTTTTGGAGAAAAAAAATAAAATTCTAAAATAAAAGGAGATAAGTCACGAAACAGCCATTCGAGATGCAGATCACCTCAGGCTGAACCCTATGGACCAGCCATTAGGTTATCCTAGGCAAGTTTCCAGTACGTCACGAAGATGCTTGTACTAGGATAGCCTGAGGTCAAAGATTCCCATAGTTTGAGAGGTCCGCTGGTTTGTGATCCTGCCTTTAACATTCCACCAGGTCTTATAAGGTGTCCCATGTTGTAAGTATACATACAGTGTACGCAATAGAGTTCTTGAACTTCCAGATATACAAGGACATTACATATAGGTATTATATGTATATGCATAAGTACTATATAGAAAATATTGTACTGTTTTCGGCCAACTTGATTCGTGATTAGGAAATTTTAGGCTATTGTGTCCAGGGTCACGAAGCCGTTGACGAACATTGCCTAGTAGAGTAGAATATAGATATAATATAGCTAGAATAAATTATCTCTACTGACGATTTTATATATTTGACCTAAGCGAATTCTGCCGTCGCCAACGCGACGAGTTCATTTGCCTTAGTTTGCGGGCTTGCGGTATAATTCATATTGTTAGTGTGTCACACAAAACGGAGTCAGAAATCTTCAATGGTTATTATAACACGACTTTGAGTTTTTATTTTCTTATTTTTTATCGTATAGCGTGTACATACAATATGTATCCGATCGTAAAGAAAAGGGGATAAGGGTGACGGTAGAACGGAAAGGTGTTCTCGCAATGGCGATGGCGAAATTACTACCCTTAAGAGAAAATCACCCAGCACGAAGGCCCAATTTAGCTCTGGCGTGCTCGCCTTCAGTAATTTGTCGCGTCGCTCAAAATAAGATATTATTATTGTGCAGCACGACTCGCACCTTAAGCGTTTCAAAAGAGTGGTCTTGATTAGCGTGTCGTGGTAACTTCTTAAGGGGTGGGTGGTCGTTAAAGCGTGTGTGACATTAATAACTGTTTTCTTTCCGGTTCAATTTCTCTCTTAAAAGTAAACCTTGATATTTGTATTCATGTCATTTTTTATATTTTTATCACCATATGTTTCTCAAATAAATTTTTAATAAGGAGTATTTATTAAAAATTGCCGTATTATTTTTGTTACGAAATTCTATCTTGTTTTCAATCATCGGGGATACGTTTACCATGTCGTTGGTTAGGGCATGTTCATTAAATGGGATTTCAATGAGGGTTGTACATGCCATCATGTAAAATTTTTAATAAATTCGAAAGAGGCTAAAAGGGTCATAAGAAAAGGTTAATTTGGAAATTAATTAGGAGGGGAAAATCAGACGAAAATTGAATATAATACGCGAACAGGAGAGAAGCGATCCGTGTTATGCGATAAATAAAATAAAATTAAGAAAATATTGGAAAAAATTTTTTTCAAAGAATTTTCTACTGGCGACATGGATAACACATAGTGCAGGGATTGCTGGGCCAAATTCATTGTTACGTATGTCAAGTTTGTTTTTTCAAAATAGTGTAGGGAGGCTTTCATAAAAAGACACTCCTTGCCACGAATTTCTGGATTATGTTCTACATTGGGAACGAATAAAAAGCAATGGTACGGAAAGAGATGAAGGGACCCGATAGAAAATTTGAGAAAAATCGAAAAAACTAGAACAGAAAAATAAAAAAGTAAATTAAGAGACCAACAAGATTTTTATCGCTATTAAATTTCTTTTTTTGTCGAACAGCCACGTTCCCAAATTACACACAGGAAGGGTAGAATAACCAAGATGAAGATAAAAGGATGTCCCGTCTATAACCCTCTCACGAATATCCCAGTGTAACATCCCCTCGGCGTTACGTGAGAGGCCGCTATAAAATTACATTAGCGCTGTTTCGAAGCGTTAGCTCGTAGCGACCTAAGTCCTCGTGGCTTTCTTGTCAGATAGTGGGTTGGTACCACAAGCCAACCGAGAAGACAACCGTCGTGTTTCCACGTATGTAGATATCCTTCCACAGGAAATATGGCCGGGATCTCCGTCCAGGAGCCAGGAAGATGGACCAGTATGATCCCTGTACCAAATAGTAGGAGCCGCTCGTGCTTCTTTTGCAAAGAGGGTAGACGTCTTGAAAACCTTGTTACACGAAAACGCTGCAAAGCCCAGAATTCCAAAAGCATATTTTGGCATCCAACTCAGCAACTTTATAGACGAGCGCTACTCGTCTAAATTCGTACTGTGAATCACCCTTAATACGTACAAAGATATATGCTCGTATAAACCGTACGGAACCGGTATAAAAAAATACGAGAAGACTATAAACGTGTACGAATGAAGTGTAACGATAAAGCCAAAAAGATTCGTTATAACGGGTGGCTCAAATAATTGCATCGTGTTCGATCCCGGAAAGAAGGTCGACGACGTCTCGTTACCAAAGTGCAATTTAAGGTACGAAATTAGGTAAATGACCAGGATGAAAAAAATAAAACTACTGTTATACGAGCGTACCTTTCTAAGCATTATTACGTTACGATCCAATTCAATGGACAGTTTTTGCGGGCTTAATTTTATTTCAATGGCAGTATTATCCAGTGGATTCGAAGGGATCCCGACTGCAGGTACGAAAAAAAGGGTTGAAATAAAAAAAAAATGAGAGAACAGAAGAGACACACGTACACAGGGTATACGAAGCCCCACGCTGCGGCAAATGAAACGTGAAAGGGTGGCTCCATCGAATACGTGAATTTTGCTCCTGACAGTTGTCGTTTAATACCAAAATGCCGCGGGCCACTATTTTATTCCCGTCGCATGTAACATTGACAAAGATATTATACCGGGTGCCTTAGGATGTAAGTACTCACCCCCGGGGTTATTAGTTAAATTTCATTGTACAAACTGATGCACGCGACAGATGCACGCATGTATCATCGGACAATTATTCCTTTAAAATTTTAACATACCTGTCGCTTACGCGAACAAGAAATATATTTATTTTATTAAAAAAGTAATGTTGCCGCCACTTCTTCGTGCAACGTATTATCGACAATGATTATTTTCAACGCAGTCATTGAAAGTCGAACAACCACGAACGTGTTTGTAGAGGGCGAAACTAATAAATAATTTTAATCGTTTATTTCGGCAATCAAAATTTGAATAACGCAATTCAAATAATTTGCGAAATTATAAATTGATAATAATAGTAATGATAGAAATTTTACGTTAAAATGCATTAGTACGCTATATACAAATGGAATGATTATTGATCCAAACATGGAGTACACCTCAAGGGAAGGATATGGGGTGAACCAGAAAAAACACCCTTTCTACAAAACCTGCACCCCAAACGGAGATTGGTGCTTATATTCAGTGGGCGTTCATTTGCAATGGCGGCTTTGTACCGACCGTAGTGCCCCTTGGCGACGTACTTTAGCCATGATTGTTCTTTCCAGGGGTTCTTGATATCAAAGGGGTTCTCTATATGCTTCACCCTTGACGTTGTGTAATTCTACAAGACATATCAGATCAGTCCTTTTTTTTTTTTGAAAACTAAAATAAACGAGCATTGAGTACTTACCGATCGGAAGTCGTATATCCTTGTTTGCAAGATATTTTTAATCTAGGGAATTTATATGAAATTTATTCCCTATCGAGGCTATATTCAAATTAGTTATTTCATTATGTAATCAGGGCTCGGCAACCCTGTTCCTACTGCCACTCGAATCTTCGGCGAACTTCGAGAGATTTGAGGATACAGCTACGTAACTTGCGGGTTACCAACATCTGAGACTCAGGCCCAAATTCATGCTAATTATAAGAAACTTATGGTAAAATCGTAACCACGCAAGGATGGGCTAAGTTTGTTTGTCAGGTTAGAGGTAAGGTGGGTACTGGAGAAGCCGCAGGGTTCGCGTTGTTTGTCGTGCGCCATCGAGTGTGAAATCTCTCGTCTCGACGCTTCGCGTCTACATTCCGACGAATCCGAGAGAGCTTTAACGTTGCTCAAAGGGATATGTGAAAATCTGGATAAAGGAGTTCACTTTATGGCATTCAGTTGTCATCCAAAGTTTAAGATCAATTTTGCATGATTTGGCAAATTTAGAGAATACTAATTGCAACGTATGAGAATACTAAATATACACATACTTAAGCATATTATAGTAACAAGGATGTATTCGTGGCTCAACCATTAAATCAAGGCGCCCTAAAGACAGAATTCAGAAACCACTAGAAATTGCGTCATTTGGTATTTTTGACTGAAACTCATACGACCCTAGATTTGCAATTTAAAATTATCTAACCAACGTCACTCGTGAGAGAAGTGTAGTTCGTCCAAAAAAAAATGTAACGAACACACACGTACGTCTCTAACAAAATATAAATTGTTCGATGTGAAATTATGAAATATTTACAGTGTACTAATATTTTCATATAAATAGGCTTTTGTTTTTTATGAAAATTTAAATTACGTCATATTTACTCGAAGTCAGAAGCGCAGATGTGATTTGTGTAAACACCGCCAGGAGCGCTGGCGTCGCAAGAATTGAGGTAGTACACACAAAGAGAGTTTCACGGCACTTGACGCTGCCTTGATTAATGCCTGTAAAGCGCCTTTATTGAATCTGGATAAACTTTCAAAGTACTAGATACTCACTCGATTAAATTTCTACCAGGGCGCCACGACACATTATCTGTGGCGAAACTTCATTTTTAATGATAAATTTTCCCATGGGATATCGTTCTTCATGAGGTCATATATATTTGTTATTCTTATTATTATACATATATGACAGATTTACATCATCCTAGCATATAGCCCAGAGGACAAAGCCGTAGAGAGATACACGGACATCTAATAGCCGCGAAGGCAAGGAAGGCACTTGACGGTCCGTGCTCTGGGTCGCCGTTGAATTACAGTCAAGTGTATAGGTACACATGGGGATCGACGTCTTGTTTTCAGGCCAATGCAAGTATGAAGCTAGCACGCGACCGTAAACGGATTAGATGAACGAAATGTTTAATCGGGTCCAGTTGGCAATCGGCAAGTAATGACAATGGCGAGGTGGAGATATTACTAGATCGTCTAGATGGTTATATGTTTATGTATAAATTATTATCCTTGCTGGACGTGTAATTAAATTTCCTAGAGAAGTGCCATTACGGATGTTAGTACTATTGAGAATTAGGTTGTCAGGACTGGTTGCTTAATGAGGATGGGTCTATACGTATATATATATATATATATATATATATATACATACTATAAATATAAACTAGAAATGTCATAGGGATACAGAAGTTTGATTGCAGGTTATTTAGCCCAAACGTACCACCTGAACATGGTTTCGCTATAAGACTCAAATGGCCGCGCTAGCTTCAGATGGGGCGTTTCTACTGAATAACCTTGTGTACTATATATATGTATATATGTATATACGTATTCTATATAACCTTTTGCTTGTTGTTGGAACTCTTATTTTCAGAATAACGGGACTCTTTTACGATATTACGTCATAAGAAAATTAACCCTTAACACTTTGCTGAACGGCTATTTCAGGTCAAAGCTATTCCGTGCTGCCGAGATCCATATTGCTTTCAGGCTTAAAAGCAATATAAATTAATGTAAGTGCAAACACGAGTTAAGTCATGACTGGTCAACAACATTGGAGCATGAAAACCCGAGTATATCCGTAACCAGTCGGCAAAGTGTTAAGTGGAATTTCATTTTGAGATTGATTATATGTTATACACTAGGTGGATTATGATTATAGTGTATGTTGTGGGGCATTGATAACGCTAAGAAAGATTGCGTTTAATGATACCACGGGTTGGGTTCGATTTTCACTGATCTATTGGAACGAGGGTGGGAAAGTATTAAACTTAATAACTCGTTAGCTTGTACGATAAGGGATGATAAAATGGTATTTAACTAGCTGCCATACGCTGGAAATGTATAATGTATGATATAGGTACATAGTTGCCCTAACCTTCAACAGTGAGGGTTGGTCAGGGTTAGCACAGGGAGGGGCGGATTTTTGTACGTAGCCAGAAAATCTGTGTCGAGTCGCTGTATCGTAGCCGAAGGTGATTTTGAGTTTTTAAAAATCTTTTATAAGCCAAAATTTAATTGCAGTATATAAGAAGCAGGGATAATAACGATATGATAGAAATGTCAGTAGCGTGATTTGTGAAAAGCTCGAATATCGCGAATTTTATTGGCGATTCGCAGTGAAGGAAATGGCCCTGGAGGAAGGAGAATGTCCATTCTGGAATGCCATGTCTTTTAACTTCGTCACACTCTGCCCATAAACGCTTGGGAAATGTTCGACCGCCTTCCGAAGGAGCAATTCGCCAGATTCAACCTAAAGTTTAGCACGTTCATGAGATCCAACTGGGGATCGTTCGGTGTGACTAGCTCGAAAAAGCATAAAAATATATTACTGGCTAAAAATTGAGAGGGGCCTGACACGTCTTTAATACTACGTAGTTTTATTGGAAATTCCACCGATATTAAATTTGCGGTGCTTAAATTCCTATGGAACTTTCATCCTGCTACTGCGATCCTGATCCATCGACGATTAGACGCATTTAGAACCAGTTGCACAGGGATAGACCGCTGGGTGTGGACGCGGCTTATCGGATAAAACGTAATGAATCGCCCTCGGCGTCGTTACGCTCGGTTAAGCCGTGCAAAACGGTGGAAAACATAAATGGACATGAGAAAAAAGCAGGAGTAAAAGAGAAACAGACAGAGAAGAGTTGATCTGCTTTCTTTTTCAAATTTTAGCAACTCCCCTCTCTACCCTCTTTCAAGTATGTACAAATAATAACGAATACTACGAATACGAATACAAATAATACGAATACGTCACGAAAACTCACACCGTAAACATCTCGCAGTTCGAATTAATATTAATAAAAAAAAAAAAAAAAAAATCCGCTTCAAGTTTTGCCAACGATACATTTTGCTTTAAACTCAAATTCTCTAAAAAGCAATTTCTCTTATTCTCGCGAAGCAACCATCTCTTATCTCAAGCATATATACATCTACATACATTCCAAGAAGATTTCCGTCATTCCATAACAATCCTTGAATTGTTCCCCAGCTTTAATTTCCACCTTCTGAAATCTATGGCACCGGTATGCTCGCTTTCCACGGTCATAATTCCAGAATGATATTCCTGAATAATAGTCACTGCCAGATAAGAGGAAAATTCTGAACCTCAGATTATTCCAATTTAAAGTATCTTTCAGCTTACACGCGCAGGACACGAGATCAAGAAATTATCTTCGTAATCCTTTATCACTCTCGCGCACTACGAGCGAACATACAGACGTATACAGCCAATAGGTTATACTGCAGGAAAACTCTCCGAACCACAAAGTAAACCCTGTAGAGTAGAAAATAATTTGGGAGCAGAGCAATATTTCTCGGACAAAGAAGAAACGGCCGCTGCTCCTGCACTGGATGTAAGTTCGGAGCTCGTGCTTCACTCTGTGGTTGAAGTTGCACCTGCAACAGCCGTAACGACTCCTGGGCGAATGGTTGGATGGATGCAGTTTTATTCCGGCTCTGCATGCTCTGAGCAAATCGTACCTGCACCCGCTCCTACCCCCTCTCGGCATGTATAACTATAGGGAGTACCTAACCATAGAACACGTGAGGGATTTCTTGAAACGAGAAATCGAGTACACCACCTCTACGTCACTCACGCCATCTCACGGGGGATCGACGGACGGAATGGAAATGTAGAGAAAAAATATATGAAAATGAGAAGTCGCGAAGAACGAGACTTCGCGTCATTGTTCGATCACGGACGATCACGTAGCCAGCGAGACGGGAATATTAAAGTGTTCCACTGCGGTACTACTGCAATGCCTGTATGCCTGTAGTCCTTGGCTGTAACGCGAACTGCATTACAAGCCTAATGGCTGAGCGGGAGTATTCGTGCGGGACCCTGTTAGCGGATTCTATATTATACGAGGTAATGTATTTCCGTGAATTTCAGTCCCGCATAAGCGCCATTCGCGCGAATCGTTCGATTCGTTATCGAAAGTAGAAAGAACGGCTGTGAAAATGGTACAATGGGCTATACGTTGGATATGCTCATAGTAAATAATGGTATGAAAGTATATGTATATATATATATAGATTATAACGCAGAGCGGATTTTCCGACTAGTTTCAAAGCGCTCTACAGTCATCCCGTAGGTACGCCGGTGCTTCGATTAAAGCGAACCGACACGAATTAAGGATAATTTTTCTGATGTAAAAATTGTTTGAATTCCTTCAGCCGAACCGAAGAGAACACCTTGAGTCGTACGACTGTAGTGTTGCGTGCGATTTCCTCTGAGAGCGATAACGGGAATCTTTGGAATTACCGAGAAGACTAAAGACCCAGGAGGACGTACAGGGTTGGTTTGGGACAGTGGTACGAGGGAGAAAAAAAGGATGGATGTGAATCTCGCCCTCGGGAATGTCTTTGAAATGCACCTTTACCCCAGTTGGAATTCCATTATGAAGATCTAGGGCACGTCCAGGTCCTATCTAGACCTAGACTGGCCCTAGTGGAGAACTAGACAGACCCTGGACTTAGCGTAGGAAATGTCCAGTAAGGTCCGAGAAGCTCATCTCGATGATATCGGATCGATCGATTGGAAGGTCTAGCAGATCCGAGTCTCGAGAACGCACGTAAGGTCCAATCTGACTGGTTTTAGACGCGATAAGAAATGCCCAGTAGGACCTATTTCCTGAGGTTCAAGAATTCCTATTTATACCCGGAATCAGGGCACTGATACGGAATCCAAGGAGGATATTTCCGTCATAAAACATACATAGGATGCAAATTGGCAAGATATTTCAATCCTTAGTAGCAGTTTTGTATGGCTTGTACGTACGATTCAATAACGTGAACGGAGCTATCGCGTACAGAGTGACCGTACTGAAAAATAAAGTCATGAAAAGACGGTTTCAATGACTTTATGTTAAATTTTTGCGAATGACATGAATTCATCTAGACACCCGGGTACTTCATTCCCATTGGTGCTCGATCGGGTTTAACGTATATCCAGTAAGAAATTCCGACCACCTGGGAAACACCCATCAGGCATAGGATCACGCGAAGCTACGTCGACTGGTAGACACGCAAGTGCGTGTTAAAAACATTGTAACGAAGGCCCCAGTGACTCATGGACGCGGAGACACAATACGGCCGTCGTGGATACCGTGTAGAACGATTCGCGCTCCCAAATGAACTGTTAATTGGGTAAATTGTTAATTTCACCGCGGGCCACTGTGGCTCGATTGCTCTCGAACTGATGGCCGTTACTTGCGCCGCGAATCGCTATTCTCGTGTTGGCCGTGAATTCACGCGTTTATCGGAGCGCACTGGATGCTGGGAAAACATGAGTCAGAGCAGCCAACCCGAGAGAAATAATAACTATGGCTGAAAGCCACACGAAATTCGTATCGATCTATGCGAATTAGCTCGCGATAATTAGAGAGTTTGTGGTTAATCAAATGCAGCTTGGTGGTAGCTTCGAAGTAATTTCGATCAATGAAACGTCATCGTTAGGCGCTCGGTGAGCAACTGGTTAGAGAGGAGGAAACCGCAGAAAATAACGAAACAGATGGAACGCGTGTCGCTTCCGGTCCCAAGTCATCCTAGCCCATACACTCCGCACCCTGTTTCGTCCTGCGCCTCTCTCTGCCGTATTCCTGTGGCATTTCTGCGCCTCGTGTGTCCCAGAAGCAACGAGCCGCAGCCCTATAATTTCTACAATGCGCACGGTGCTGCGGCTGGCAATTACAAGCGTATTACATTTCGTCGGGGCTAAAATTACGGTCTAAAAATAATTTCCCATGCGTCGCTTGCCTACGTGAGTCATGGATTTAATCATGGGGTGGTATCTCGAAGTGGGATCTTTCGTTACCCTGCGGCTATCTACCCTCTCTCACCCAAGGGCGGGTAGGTTCTTCACTTTGAGAACACCCTTGTGTCGGTGTATGAACTTGCTTCCTTTTTCGCTCCCTTTTATTTTATTTTATTTTGTACTGGGGCAAAGCAACTGAAGGGTCTTCATGAATATTTGATCGCGTGGTTTTCATAATGATAATCGCCATGACGCACCCTAAGGACTGTCTCTTAGTCGGTGCGACGTGCCTGTTTTTGTCTACTCTTTAGCATCGCTGCTTTGTGTACCTTGATACACAGTGACTTTGTAACGGAGCTTTTTATGGGCGGCTTCAGGACTTTTACGAAAACTCTGTACTCGATAGCCTGGACTGCGGTGCTTATACATTTTCCAGGCTCTCGTATAATATAAGGCAGAGCCACCTGTGGAGCTTTCGACCTCAGAACGAAGAACCCGGCTAGAGTTTGTAGGAGCGTGTGTCCGAGCTTTTTAGCGGTAATTAGCGGCACTCCTAATTACACGTGTGAACGTTCAACGTGTGGAGTTCGAATATAGAGAGCTGTTCACCATCGTCAGGGTGGAACGCTAAGGCAAATTGTAGCAGGAAATTACACTCCCTATTGGCGTGCAAGAAATATCCGTTCTACTGTCCACATTTGGTGTCACATGAATTTTATACCTGAAACAAAAAAAGAAAAATTGAATTAACCAAAGGGTAGATTACGCTTTATGCTTATTGCTTTGATGAGAACGTAAGGCGTGATAGAATCTGGACCCGAGGGAATTTTAGTATGGGCTCGACTTGTGAATCGGTATGTTAGAATTAATCTTCGAACGTTCCACGCGATAAAATTCACTTTTGCTACGAGAATTCCTGCAGCGCCATTAAAATTTTGCCGTCTTAATGGATGGTATCGTCTCGCTTTGGCTATCAAGTTATCCGTACGAATCCGGCTGGGATCCTGCCTCTTACAGTCATCCCTCCTGTAATATTATTACTCACGGTCGGCCTAATACGATAAAGCGCCATAAATTCTAGGCCGACTGTCATTTGTTAGGGGAGATAGGAGGAACGCACTCCCGAAACCACGGGGGTTTCTAGCGGGACAAATCTTACGGGACTTTTGCTCTTACAGGGACGTCGTCGTCTATGGCTCCCGTACGACTCTATAAGTTTAGGGGTGAAAATTATATGAGAGACGGAAAAGTAACCCCTCACACTTCTCGCTACGGGGCATCATGATTCTTGATTGTGAAAATTTAGGGTCTCCTTTCTTGGGGCAATCCCCTACAAACTATGGGGGTCGATTCGCTCTATGGGGTTTACGGGCTGAGCGAAGATCACGACGTATAGTAAATAGGTATTCGTAATGCATAACATGTCCTATATGTCCTGTATGGCGTGTTACGTAATAGCGTGGGACCATTTCGATAAACCGAGGTCGACCAGGGATTTCGTATTATTTTGTCGGGATAGGAAAAGATGAGGAGCAGGTGGGAGAATATTTATGGGGTTGGTCTGTCGCCGGCGGAAATTAAAGAAAAATTGTGGTTATGGTGTATTATATTTTTTTTTACAAAATTCAATTCAGACTAAGTTTATATGCTTTCGCTCGTTATCCCGTCGACTATCGAAAGACCCGATTTATTGATCGACATTTTCCCCCTTTCCACCCCCCCCCCCCCCCCCCCCCCAATCGTGCGAACTGCTAAAACGACCAACCAGAAACCCCATGGAGAAGTAACGCGGGTGTCCCGTCAATCGCGACAATGGTCGATCGAAAGTTTTTCCAATTTTCTAAATCTCCCATAAATAAAGCTCAGCCGCACCACTCTCTCCCTCCTATAGAAATAACTTTCATCTGGGGATTCGCTAGCGAGCTCCTTCTTTCCCATTTGAAAATTACCCGCAGGAGCGGGGAATCGAGCGGCAGTCTGATTTATTCTATGACCCAACTGCAATTGGCCTACCAATTTTTTGAAAAGGTCTCGACCGACCATAAGACTCATTCACTGAAATTGAGATGTATCGCGTTATCCTTTTGGGGAAATCACGTAAGGTCAGAACGACAGGAGTTTATTTTCGACGTTTCCGCAGCCACCGCTCTAACGGCACAAGAAGAAAAACACTATTACCGAGTAACATCTCCGAGAAGGATTTTAAAGTGCTTTGCCTTATTTTAAATTTTATCCCAGGAGTATCCTGTAGATTAGCAGTGGCCCCTATAGGATGCTCAACCCCCTTTTACTCTTGGTCTCTCGGTGCACTGCTTCACCCTCGGGAAATTACGGGACGTCCGCTTTCTAGGACCTCCGATTCTCCGCTACTCAATTTGCGGCTTCCACACCTATTTCCGATACTCGCCCTGTCCACTCCCAGAGTCCAGGGGGTCCAGGATACCCGGAAAGGAAGGCTCACCACGAGGAATGGCTTGTCCCAGTTTCCATATTCTCCAGCAGAAACTGGCAGACTCGAATCGTTGCAGGTGGATAGATATACCTATAGACATAGCAGTCTAACAAGTTACCTAGTACCCAACCAAGACCTACTTATAGAATCGATCGATAGAGTCCGATGCGAAATTAGCAAGTACGTCCGATATCTGACGAAGCCTCCAACGGATAATGGAGGAGGATCAGCCCAGTCCTGGAATTCGAAGGATCCTTCCAGGAATTCTCTGAAGATGATGCACCAGAAATCTTGAAGAGGTTCAATTCAAATCATAGGCAGAGCTTCCGTCGATCGCTACAAATTAATATTTTTCGTAATTAAGCATTCCGCATAATCGATATTTTTTCATTCATTTCGTCACCATCCTGGATACTTCCTATTTCTTTTCTTTCATTGTTCTCTCCTCCTTATATATTTTTTTTAACAAAAAAAAAAAAACGCTTCAGGAACAGGAAGCAATCTTGCTGGCTTAGTCGTGCGGGGATGTTTCCTGCCGTAAGCGCAATTCCCTATACGAGCTTGCGGAAAAGAGGTTATTGCGGATCCGCGGAATCCATTTTAAAATCTGACCGAGATTACCAGGGGAGCGTCGCGACGCTCCACGTCGGCAGAGGACTATCGCACGTTGGAGCGGACCAGCACATTCTCAACGTACTATAACGACGACCCAGGGCATCTCGTGAGAACCTCGTTAACGGGGCCAATGCTGCGCAAACATAGTAAAAGCAACGAAAGTCATTTTACAACATGGGACAGGGAAGAAACTTCCCCGTCGGAATGTTGGCAGATAAAAACCCCTTGCTAAGTCTTTTCCAAGTGTGGAATTGGTATCATGAAAATGTCTGAGGATGTCTTCCGGAATAATTTCACCGAGCGAATAAGGTCGTATCTAATCGAATGAGAGTAAAAAGAAAATTCGACAATCCCAGCTGCTAGGAAGGATATCTATCTCGCTATATCGCGAGGAAAGCTAAGATATACGAGAGGCAGCGCTCCAATCTGCAGTCCGTGCAGTTTTACTGCACCGGCAGTTCTAAGACATCGAAGCTTCGCCATGATAACGTAATCGAATTCCCATGCGAGTGCAAGGAGAAAGAGTAAAAGCCCAAAAGAGGAAGATTAAACGTCCACCGACGTACGCGCATGTGTTTTTGTCTTAAAACCAGAAAAGTAAAACTCGGTATACAATCGGAATAGCATATAGGGAGGCATAAAAAAAGTAATTACAAAGGATAAGGAAAGTGCAGGCGAAATGAACGTACGTATGGGAAAGTCAGTGAATAGAAAAAAAAAAGAGGAAAATGTGGAATGCGAGAGGCTATATGGTGATGGCGTATGAATTTCTATTGTGCATTACCGGCAGAGCTAAGTGCTGTTCGAGTCGGCTGGGTAAAAAGTTTCTTGCTCGAGAGATCTACTGGCATCGCCCTGGAAGAGGGCCAAATGTCAGCATTGTTCGCAGCAGTGGAAACGCGAGAAAGCCACGAGGTTGGGAATAATAAAGTAGACGCACTGGAAACCATTGCTATTGGCTGTCCCATTTTGTTCATCCGTTCCTCTTTTTCTCCCTATGCCTCCCTGTTAATATCTCATGTCGAATGCAGGACATAATTAGGACTTGAAATTTAGTATAAAAATCATTAGTTACCTTGGCGACCTCATATGTATTTCAATACAAATATTTGTTAGTTCAATCTTTTTTTTCTTATTCTTTTGAATCTTTTATTTTTGCAGATAGATAAGATCTAAATTGATTAGATATCAATGTAAGTGCTTCGATAAGATTCGTTGATATTGTAATAAATCTCGACGAAATAGCCAATTCTAACGAGTGATATGATTATATTAGCACAGGTCGATGGAAGGTTTTATATCTGATCATTGGAAGAGTAACGTTTATATACATATATGGCGATCATAAAGTATTTTATGTATGCACGATGCATCAATCATAAATGATATCGTAATGGAATCTGTAGGTACATGTTAGTTAAAACAATGGAAAAAAGATCAGGGTATACAAGGGAGACCTATAGAATTGTGAATTAGACTAGCGTGATTAAGGTGTGTATGAGTGCACAAAACACTGGCAACTCGGCCAGTAGATTCGCAAGTCTGAAGCTCTGTGCGTGTACGAGAACAGGGTCAAAATCCCCAAGTAAAGATGGCAAATCCTATAAGAAGGAACATACTCAAAGTTCCTAAACTAGACGGTTTCTTGCCCTGAGCAAGGTTATCCTAGGGGTCAATTTTTTAGCCGTGACCTAATACACGGTCAGGACTAGGTCCACGTTGTAAACTTGCGTGAAAGGCTATTTGCTTCACGTGCCTCTCTCTGGATGAAGGATAAACTGACTAGATTGGGTTCGATTCGGCAAGATCAAATCGAAAGGATCAGCGCCTTAAATCGTAGAAAGATGTGACGTCCTTTCCATAAAAGAAGAAACTTTGACCTATGGACTACGAGTGCTGAAATAACGACGCAGGAAAACTATGAGGAAGACAATAATTCACTTAATTTGAGAGATTACCATAGCTGGCTCATGGTGCCATTAAAGGTTCTATGAATAACGTCAGTTCCTCACGTTATTAACTTTCGCTGTTAATAACGAAGGTACGTTAAGAGGTAGGTCGTCATTGAGATCTGGAACTCCTAGATGCTCATTGTACAACGTGACGAAGTCATAAAGTCCCCTTCGGTATCATTATCACTTCGAATCCCATAAATTACTTTCACACTCGACTCGCCCATCAATGAGGAACTTCCTGAACTATCTGCCGTCGCTAATTAAATACCTCGCACATTTTTATCGTCAATTGTGATATAACGAAGGTTCTCACGAAGTATTCCTATAGATTTGTGATTTTACGTCGCGGAAGTCACAAGCTTGCATGTCCACTGGAACTTTCGTGGACAGGTTCATTTGGGTCATCTCATTAATTTTGCGAAATATTTTAATTTATTATTGAGGTGTCTGACGTTTAATTACGTATTCATACTAAAATAGGATGTGACAAGCGTAGCTCCAAAAACGTCACGCCAGGGTTATAGATCACGCTACGAAATATCCGAACGCGCCGAAAATATATGGCTTTATGGTCGATACAATGGTCAGCCTCTGAACTTGGGCTTCTTCGACCTGGGAACGAGATCAAAGAGGGTCTGACACGTGTACAGTGGGAGGATGTTTCTGCGAAGGACCAATGTCCCGAAGGACTTCTGTAATCCGACAGTGACCAGGAATACAAATGGAATTGACACGGGGCAAACAAACGCAGTAACAAGATGGACCCTTCATAAATTACTAGTTCTCCCCAGATCTCATCCCTCATCCTGCGGAGGCTGTATATACTCTGTGACGATTAATTAGACTCCGAGACTTCGAGTCGTGAAAGAGTCAGATATGTTTCAATTTACTTTTTTTTTTTTTTAATGTTTACTGCCTAAAACTACCCTTCGGGATATATTGCTGAATGTCTAGGAAGGTCCGTCTGGCCGTTGTATTTTACCGCAGTTGGCTATAGCCGACGGTGTGAACGGTAACTGGGTTGCCGCAGAGTGACGTCACAATCACACTAACCTACTTCACGTACCAGGCCAGAGAGACTACCTTTCGGAGGGTCTCTATATTCAGCAAATATTGCCACGAAATTACCCCCTTGCTATCGAATTAAAAGAGCCACCCTGAATATAAATTTACCTTATTCCGCAAATCTCTTCGTACCCTGCAAGGGTTCCTAATGCATTTTTATTCGGGCTAATTTGACTGTTCCGCCCTTATTCGAATACATTCACTCTCGTGATATTTACAAGGTTTGACCAAAAGTCTATAAATCTGATAGAAAAGCTAAGCTCATTTCGATAAAACGTTCACCAGCAATATGGCCGAGAACGGCAATAAATCAGGCGACCGTGTCAACTTGAGCTATAAGAGCTTAAGACAAACTCATCGATCGTTTAAAATACGTTGCCGAATTACCTGAGGAGGTTATGAAGCAGCGATAAAATTCTTCTCGTAGCAATGTCATGGCTCTGTATATCTATACGTACATTATCCTCTAAAAGTTACAATAAGTCGTGAAAAATTACACTATCGACAGTCGCGTTACAGGACAAAGTCAAAAAAAGAAAACTGGACGCGAGTGTCAATTTATTGCTTGAGGCTTTTAAGCGCAACGTAGGTACTGCTGTCGGAATAGATATGATGCTGCCCATTATGCTATAATACAGTCGCCTAACTGGACCATAATGTGGGATATCCTCTGAAATTGTACACGACCGCTCACGGTACTGTCGGCTCGTTCAAACCGTCGGCTCATTGCACGGATAGACGTACATTCATCGTTGCGATCCATTCCCAAAAATTCAATTGCATCCCGCAGCCATACTAACGGGAGCAAGCGGTGTTGTCAGATTGTCATTATATTTCGCAAATGGCAATTTTAGCAGCGAACATTAATCGCGAAATAACATTTCGGCTCGTATCGACAGAACCCGGACGATTTTCGCATGATGGGAACGCTACCTCGAGTTTTGACGTTAACGACTAAAGAATAAAAGAAGAAAAGTAACTAAAGCATCATGGAACGAGCCACTTTCAAGCTTTTGCTATCTGAATTAGCCGATGAAAAAACTTGTAACTAGTTGAAAGAGCGGAAGCTTAAATGAAGAAACCCCCGGCGAACTACCCCTAGAGCAGACTAGCTCTATCCCACGTCGACGTGCCAGTGTGAGCTTTCTTGACTGTTTGCTTCTATACAAGCTCCAAGCTTTTCTTCAAAAAGCTATCCGAACACTGACAGCCACCTTGCTACCTACCAACGCGTCCGACCTCAATGAGTCGTTGCAAGCTGAACTTTCGTCGGACTCGAAATACAATTTTCGTTAAAGAGACAACCTCGGTTGGAAATACTATTTACTGTTACTGATGTATCTACAAGAGCTACGGGATTCAGGTTATAGTATGACTTCATAGGATAGGGGTGAAACTGATTTTTACGACGTCCAGCTCATAGGGTCTTTTTATGTGTCATCGAATCCTCGGTGTATTATTAGAGGATGGTCGGAGCTTTTTTTTATTCACCTTTTTTCGTTTCTTCTGAAATGACCGCGTATAAAATTTCACGACCTACGGTGAATATTGCCTCGCTCCAACGACAGGTTTCATTTCTTGTCCTTCGTACCTCAGCAAATGGTTAGTCATTTTAACTTTGGAAATACGATACACCGTATACTGGGAAAAAAAAAAAGATATACCGCCGACTATAGGGGATCCTTATGAAATTAATTTACTCGTAGTAGTATATTCAATGTAATCTTCAGGTCAGACAAATAAAATATGGGAACCGCTTTGGTATCGCTTTTCTTCTTACTTAAATTTATTCATGGGGATGTTGTACGATTAGACGCACCCTCTTGCTGCTACGTAATGAAATTCTCTCGGGAGAGGTGTACGATGTTTTTTTTTTTGAAAAATTAAAAAAAAAGACAAGGATGTTCGTTTGCAGTACATTGCAAAGATATCATGTTTTATCTGGCTGATAATAGGCATTTGTAAATTTTTATTATTTTAACCCTTTCGTTACTACTGCCGCCCATTGGCGGCGCCTTCGGAAAGTTATGTGGGTATGATTACTCCGTATAGTACGCGTTACAATTCTGTTTTTAAAACGTTAAGCGCCAAGCCTGTTTTGTCTATCATTCTATTTGATCCGCGAGATAAAATCCGTCGAAATCAGCTTTCGGCCGAGGATTGATTTAGGTTATAACAAAGCAGTGCAGACATTTTCGAAATGTTTTTTAAACACGTTTAAATGCCGCGTCGATCACCAACGACCGTCGCGGTCCGAATGAAAAGTTTAGTGTCAATCGCGCTCGAGATTTCTATGAATTACGCAAAACGTGTTCTCGTGGTTTACGCTGCCGTGCGGTGCAAGCACTCTTGTGGAAAATTTCCCCGTACCATGAATGTATAGCCGCGACCAGCTCCTCCGTACCGAAAGGGTTAACATTAACTTATTGGCGGCTCTTCGCTATTCTCTAATGTAAAAGTAGAAATTTGAGCTTTCCAGGAAAGTTTGTTAATCCAATATTGGGCCCTTGGTTAATTCAATGCAAAAGCTTTACATCGCAGTCTGCAGCAATTTTGGTCGAGTAGAAAGTTAACTGGGCGAATGAGTACCGAGAAGTTGCTTCCCCCAACGAAGAATCCCTGACCCATGACCCCAGAGACTGAGTCACTTGCAGGATGGGACAATTAGTGTGGCTGCTTCGTACTTTAAAGGTCTTGACATGTACGAGGTCGATATTTAATAGTTCCTATTTAACCCCTTGCACTATTTTGACGAGTCTGACTCGTGATGAAAATTTTAGGCCAAACATGGATGTCACGAGTCGGGCTCGTTGCTCAGTTCCAGATCAAAGATGAATATCACGAGGTTGACTCGTATTTGACATTTCAGGTCGAACACGAATATCACGAGTCTGACTCGTGGTCTTAGTTTTGGACCAAGTATGTACCGGAATGCTTTAGAAAATATCATACCGTGTAAGAGCATTAAATTTATACTTGTCAGTATTTTTCAATATAATAATTTTTTGATATTTAATTGTTTATTTATATTGCGTTTTTCAGTTTTAGTTTTGATCTTCAAATACTACTACCGTGGATTTGCTTTTACATATTTTTATTTTGTTAGTAATTATATTATTAAAATCAGAATTTGTTTTCATCTTAAGTAAACACGGGCACGACTACCTTGCACTCGGTCGTAAGAATAGATCTCAAGTTTCGGCATGCGCGCCTCCACCGCGACAATCGAGGTAGCTGCGTTTGGCCTGATTTTTCCCGAGGTTCCGAATAGTGCACGGGGTTAACCAGACTGTACTTAACGAACCTATCAATTAATGGCTTAAAGTAAGTTAGACCTTAGAATTTTGAGTAAACAAGTATTTTCGATGGTCCTGTAGCTTGCAAGTATCTAATAACGGCAGCACAGCTGCTTCCCCCCTGAATAACGTAATATCGTTCAACGACCAATAACGAATGACTCCCACGAAGCTTTTACCTTATGGTATCGCACACGTTTTTTTCCATTGGCTAATCTCGCTCGAAGCTTGCAGCGTCGGCATTTCGTATACACACATCGGCAATCTCGAGGCAAAGGCGCCTTCTCAACGACCATACATCTTGTTGATGGATGCTGGTTAGGGGTCCAGCGTTTGTGCTTTCATTTCTCTTTTATTCCTTGACCGTCTTACCGTACAACGCAGACCTCGTCTCCGACGATAAAGTAAAGACCCGTTCACACCGGTGCTCACTTCGCGAAAGGTTCCTCGAAGAAGGCTAATCTCGGTAACGGATCTACCTTAATCTCGGCTGAGCTTGCGAGCTCGCCTTGCTAGTCAAGTTTTTCATCCACGATATGGAACATTGGCGTCCAAGGTAAAAGAGGAAAATCAAAGCGTGCGTACCGGGTGCCACCCTTTTCGTGAAACGACGGCTACAGAGGGGATGATAATTTTAGGGTAAAAGAGGAGGGTGAAAGAGTCTGCAGAGGGTCAGATATCAAGCCAGGCGGGTTAAGAAAAAAATATAGTAAGGATTATCAGGCTTTTTATGACGTTAACTTTTTAAGGTGCTTTACGCAACTGCGTCGTCTGTACTTGAAAAAGTCCGCAAATTTTACTTTTTTGAAATTAAAATTTTTAAATGACCTAACGTTTGTTCGATCACTAAAGTTTTAAGTAGGCATCAACACCATCATGATAATAGTATTATTATATCGGCCAATGCTCTGTATGTCGGTCATTACAAAAATATTTTCTACGTAAGGTATTCTTTTTTTAGACGAGTGGAAGAACAGAGATTAATCGATTTTTAATTTTCACATCATAAATTGTTTAAATGACGTAGTAAAACGTGAATTAAAGAATTCAAAAATTTTCTATTAAAAAATCATCGTATTCATATTCGATGTAAAAAGAGTTTCTTTTAAAAATTTAATCCACTTTCACCACCTAAAAGCTGAGATATCAGAAAAGTATACAGTTGTTTTAACATACGAAGTATATGTCTACAGTGTGTAATTTTCATTATTTTAATTACTTATATCTCTGTAAATAGATGAACAGACAATAATACTGAAAGTTCGCTAAAAAAATGTGCCATATATCATATTGAATGATAATTTTCATAGGAAATGTAAATCTTCAATTTTAGTTACCGCAGTACTCATACAAAAATTTAGAAATAAAGTCTACGAGGTGAGCTCTAATAAGGCAGTACACGACAGTAGCGCGACTACTACAAAAGGAAAGTAATACAAGGTAGTCACAAAGGAAAACCAGGTCTTCAGATAGAAAAGGGTGGTTGTCGGGAAGAGTAGGAGGGTTGTTTCGAGTCCGGATTAAAAAAGCAGGAAACAAATGAGAATCGCTTGCAGCGAATGCAACCCCTACTGATAGCTACTTACTCTAGAGTACCATTCTACAGAGCTATTTTCCACTACGTTCCATTGATATATGTTCAATTCACGAGTCAAATGTGACATGATCCAGGGGACCCTTTTACATTGAAAGTCACAGGGAAATGGCCTCTAAAACATATTATACTCTTATATTGGTTATTGATATGATCCAACAGTTCGTAACAAGGACGACTCTTATATTATTTATATATACATATTATATTATAAATATAAAAAGCCGTTAATCAAATTCAAACTAATCCTTTAGCTGCCTTGACAGCGCACTTTGGTGCAGGGTGCTAAAAGCAACGTTTTAATATTTCATAAAATTTAAGATAAAATTCAGCATGGTTTTAATCGAGGAGACAGCTGAGCATATCTCGGAAAGCACAGAGATCCCGAAATCCCTTAGAGAATCATGCGCCGACTGGAAGTGCAATTTGTCGAGAGAGATAGAATCGCATCCCGCATGCAAATTTCTCATGCTAATTAACCATTGGAAAGCTTCTCGGTCTGGCGGTAAAACGGGTAAACCATACTGATTAGCAGAGTGTGATCTATGACGTACGTAGATACGTGTAATACCGTATGGATCAAGTGTAAAATGTAAAGTGTCGTGTACCTTTTTTTTCCTATCATGTAGAATAAACGAAGTTAATCGTCACGACGTGGTGGTCGATTCGACGTGAGAAATCAATGCTGGTGTATCCCTATACGGTTATTACTTGAATCGCATAAATATTTCAAGAAGATCGATACCAAGGTCGTCGTAACGACACGAACAATCGAATAAATTCTAGCGGTACTAAAATTGGTACCAGGCGGTGTCGATGCAATGCGTCGCGACGGTGCTGCTTTTGCGTGCGTGCACGGCTGCTGGCTCCATTACCTGCGTGATGTTGGCATTATACGGGACATACGTGAATGGCAGTAGATCCTATGGGTTCTCTTTGTCCTTGCTTCAGGTGAACCTGGTACTACTAATAACGAAATAACTCAAGTGACAAACCGGCGGGACGAGTAAGATGCGATAACAGAGTGGTACAATTTTAATTTTTTGTTTCATTCAATTTTCTGCAATTCTTTTTAACATTCTACAGAAATGACTATCTTTTCTGGAAATTTAAAAAAGTGCCTCAGTTCAATAGCTCGCTTACAGCGACTTTCTTGAATTACTTGAACTTATTATACTTTACCAAGAGAAAATGACTATGGGGACTTGCCACTATTTCCAGGATCAATAATTCGTTGCACTATTTCCAGTCGAAGCGTTACGTACAAATTTCTCGGGACACATTGACATAAATTTACATGCTCCAGTAGTTCCCATTCTGCAGTTCCTTGAACTATAACCAAAGGTGGACTGTATGGTATGAATGATCTATCAAAAAATTGCATAGTAGAAAAGTATGCATAAAAAATTTTTTTTAAATAAAAAAAAAAAAAAAAGAAAAAACCATAATCAACTGTAACCCAGTGTCGAGCAGGGTGTCACTTGATTCACTGAAGTGTAATAACACAGGCGCTTATCCGAACCTCATTGACCCTGGGAGCCACATGGCATCCTCAAATAAAGGGTTCAATGAAGTGCTCTGTGTTGATGCCTGGACCAAACGATGAGACCATTAGGGCAGCATTGCTGTAAAGGGTTGTAGCAGCGATACGTGTTGACGTGTTCGTTGATTCAACATATCGATGCGTAAGGCTTCCGGATACAGCCGCTGGATACAGCGACAATATCAAGTGAAAGTAAATAGTAAAAAATACATGAAGTAAGAATGAGCTGAAATTTTAATGCTGAATTCGAATTTCGAAATCTGAAGATATCCTTTGGGATGAAGGACCGCGGGGAATTCAGTCTCTTCCATTTGTAACGATATATACGTGGAATGAGGAAGTGAGACGGGATCGGAGGAAAAGAGATATCCGGTTTCTCGTGTCGTTTCGAATTTTATCGGATGCACGCATGTGAATCTGCCGTTCCTTACATCTGTATAGATATATACATGATAGGTATCACCTAGCTTTACAACCAACCACCTACCCTAATCTCGAACGCGAGGTGGCCTTTGTTGTGGCATGCATTGAACAGCAAATCCCCAAACTTTGCATGTGAATATGGCCTTTGTAGATCGGGGACCCGCGAACCTAACCACGCTGCCATCCTACGTGCATGACAATAGCGCTTTTACGTTTTCAGCTCGATCAACAATCTATCCTATACCGGACGAGCAGGTTGTCTGTTAAATATTTTTTGGTTTCCATTTTATTTTCTTGTGACCCGATCGTAAGTCGTGTATCTATACCCCAATATGATTCTGTTAAACACTAAGGTCCTCTTAAAGGCGATCCAGACCTCTACGTGCAACGTTCGGCAAAATGTTTAACGTGGCTGAAGGAATGGAAATTTATGGCCTCTGAAATAAAAAGTCATTCGCAAACGGAACGGTTAAACTGGCTGCCAAGGATAACCGGGAGGGAAGGAGAGGTTAATGCTCGTATATTAATTATGGACTTTCCTACATGGACATTCAGTGTTTTGTTTCCGATTGCTGGTTTTGCTGGCTCTTGGTATATCGTACGGGCATTCTGGCTTTTTGCGGAGTATCCACCGTGCAAAACTTCTATCGTTCTCCTCTTGTTGTACGCTTATCGTTAGATTGCGAGCAATTAGAGCGTCATTTTATATCCTACCGCGATTCGACACGTCAGACCTATCCTATGGAGGTTATATGTTTATTCGCTTTTTTTTTTTAAATGTTTTTTTATTTTCCTTTTTATGAAATATCAATTATTTTAACAATGCAGTCAACAATTTCCCCTGTAATAAAGGCACCTCCATTCCATTTGGGCCTTTCGACATTTCTATGAAAAAAAAAAAAAAGGTGGGGAAAAAAAAGTGGCAGAAAATGTTAACGAGCGTGCATTGTAGCTCCTCTGTGAAATAACCGCGTGCCTCTGAATGGCAACTACTGACCTATTCTATTCCCGACATCCCGACGGGCTTCATCGAATGGCATTCAATGCCCTGAGACCGGTATTCATCATTTTCGGCCGTGCGGTTTGCTTTGATAAAGGGAGCCAACTGGACAGTCCCTTGTACGCTCGTGTCGGATACGACATTTGTAAACCGATCCTTTTCGTTATATTGCACGTTTTGGATATTTCGTATGACTGGCCACTTGTCTACTGTGTTTCTATATACCCTTTTTACCATTGAGAACAAAGCAAAGTGCACGCTTGACAGCATCGTTTGCCAATGTAGCAGTACACGAAATTCCTACCAAATAAAGCGTATAGTTCACAGCTGATCTTCGGGCTATCGAAGGTTCTTATTTAGGCGTCTATATACGTTCTTAAAGTGAACGCCCATAAAATATTTTTAATTTTTCTTAAAATTTTACTTTTGCTAATTATTGCCTTTAAACACGAATTACCTATGTATTGTCAAAAGCATCGGACTCTGGACAGAATTAGCGACGTCCTGAGGGTTAGGCTAAATAATATACGTGCAAAAGTACACCGGAAATAGATACCCTGAAGAGAAGCAATGTTCCTAGGATGAAATTTGACATTTGAACTCTACAAAAGACAAAGGTAATAATGCAAATTACTGAATTATCATTTGTGTTCGATGGGTCGTGTTGGTTCAATGGAAATTAATAAATGAAATTACCAATGGAGAAAATTCATTTGTATTAACTGCTAATTAGGAATCACGAAAAATGTCCATTCTGCATTACGCACAGTGCTAGGTACCCAATGCGTAGAGCCGTTAGCCGGCAATCCCATTTGCACTTAGCGACCAATTCCGTGGTGCGTGCATTCTGAAAACTGGCGCGCCTTTCTCGAATTTCACTGATACGACATAATGGCAGGGAATTACGAGTTAACCATCCACTACGAATTTTCTTGGGGTAACCTTATGCACTCGTTCCAGGGTAGTGCCTCAATTTCACCGACGATTTTCGAGCATTTCCGTTTCCTGTTCGATAAACGAGAATTTGTAACTACCCGTTACACATATATAAACGCAAATACCAATCCGCGTGGTAACAGCTTGGAGTCGAATGTTAGTTTGTGTACATAGAAAAGACGAGGAGTAAATTAGTAGCATGTAGTATATGAAATTATACCGTATGTCAAAAAAGGGGCGAGTCGCGCCATACGGCATTACTTAGATTTTTCATTGAGGCTTACCGCAGCGGTTTAGCATAGTGACCGAGCACGGGGATGAAATTTAATCCAGACACCCTAAGGAAGAACAGCACGAAACAACTGACTGGTTTTTAGTACGTCACTCAAAAGAAACCCCTTGGCCATGGCGTTTGAAAAGAGCTGTTTGGATAACACCCCGTAAACCACCAGGCATTGCATATACACGTACACTGCGCCCTACGAAATCTCGTTACACCCTTGCCGCTTGCCTTGTCATGCAAATGGAAATAACAATCGCGGTTTCAGTATAACGGGTCGCTGACGCGATGCATCTATAGCTAAAGTATATAAACACAATAGCAGCAGTGAACTCGGTCTCCACTATTATACCTGGGAGGATTATCCTTTTTACGCCTGAATGGGATTGAAGAATTCAGTGACCCTATATGTTGTCGTCACTCAATTCGTTGCGGGCTCAGTAATATTTATTATATTCCTTTGATCCTAAAGACTCGAATATTTCGAGTCAAAGAGCTCAAAACAAAAATTTCGGTGCAACGTCGATACGTTGAAGTTCAGTTTACCGGCGAAATTTCTTTTTATTCCATTACCGACCAGACTTCTCTGTATACGCGGTACCAAGATTAGAGACTGTCGGAGCTTATGCCAAGGAATATTTACTGGTGCTGCTATAGACTGCTGATCCCGACGGTAGTAAGTATTTTAGATCAGGTTAGGCTGACTGGAGAAGGTTGGAAAACTGTAGGTGCACGTCTAGCTACGCGGAAAACTCCTGCGCGAGGTAAGTTTGCCGTAAACATATTTTCGCAAAACTCAAAGTGGCTTGATGCACTTGCACGCGAGGTGGACGAACTGTGATGCAGGTGCAGCTGCTGCTTCGTTGAACTTTGATTACTCTTTCAGTTTCTAGATGCGCCATTTGGTCCAATCGAGGTCGAGCTTTTATTGGTAAATCAATATGGTCACAGTTGGACCTTTGGAATATACATGGGGCTGCATCTTCGAAAGGACATAAAATCAGGTTTCAACTCGGGAAGTTCAGCACGTACGAACTCAAAAGTTTCGGATGACTTCGAGGAGAAGACATTCCTCTATGCCTTCCCAACCTTTTTTTTTCCCAATTTCTAAGCTTCTCTTTGTTTTCGTACTCGTTCGCCCTTTTTCCACTGCTACTTCTTTGTACCTACTCTCCTTCCTTCCGGCCCTCGTCAATGTCTCAGCTTAAAAAGCATCGGAGCTCCGAAGCTGTTTCTTCCGTCCGTGGAGAAGCCTGACCCGACTCTATCGCTCTTACGTCCTTATCAGAACGTTCGATGATTTCTGCTGCGACGAAGAAAACAACCACGTCGTAGTTGGCGACGATGTACACGTTCACCGGATCCTTGTCTTTTCGCGGTTTCACAGTCCAAGAACTTTTACCATTGTCTGTTACAGGAAGAGACTCGGAGATAGAGATTTGGTTTTTCTTGTAATCAGTTACGGTGCCGATGATAACCGTCCGTTTCGTGTATGAAAGGAATCCGTTCAGGGATATGTCTTTTTGAAGCCGAGTCCAGGCGATCAGTGCGGCTACTATTATATTATCTTTTTCCCTACCTCAGTGCCATTGTTGAACTTCGACTTCGAGTATGCTATACACAGGGTACGAATATCTTTTTACGTTTCGTTCAGAGATTCTGCACTCGGTTCGATCGACTACCTGTAACAGTTATGTTTTTAGTGGAATCACCAAAAGCGTAATGGCGCCATATTTTCAATCGTGACACGTCACTGTACTGTACGAGGTACACGCGACTCTGACGCAACCGCGAAAGAATCGTCGCCTATTAACAGTCGATAATTTTAAATCAAGATTTACAGTCAATCCGATAACCGTCGAAAAAAAGTCATAAAGCTGTCTACCTCGCAGATTTCTCTACGTTTCGTTGTCATATTTCATCAGCTGCCCACTATCTGTATAACGTAACAGAAATGCAATATCGACAAATTTTCCAAGTGCACTTGCACCCGGCAGATGATTCGTACACATTTTTCAAATTATCTAACGAACTCGTGAGTGAAATAATTTTGAAAATTTCAAGGATACCTTCAACAGTTCCGTTACTGTCACGATGCACGTAACTAAGGACAAGGATATTCGACGCGACTGATAAGAAAACGTAAATTTTTTAAATTTCTTGCTCGTTGAAGCGAAAGCTGCTTCGTCGTGAACGAGAGAAACAGATGGATGCCATTGTCGTCTGAGATGGGAGTGATTCGTTGAAAGATGCCCTGAAGGAATAAAGTGAAAAAAAGAGTTTTGAAAAAGAAGAAAAAAGAAACGAAGACGTACGCTACATGGTCTTGAAATCGATGAGGCATTCGGTCATACGTACGTACGCGGGCAACAATTGATCAAGGCATTGTATCGAAAAATCCAAATTGATAGGAATTGCGTGTTTCGACGATTTTTTGTTCTCCCGCGGTAAGTACAAGGTATTCGATAAGAATGATCACCGGGTCCATATAGAAAAGCCTAAGAAAATCGATGTATTTTCAAGAAAGTAAGAGGAGCAGCTGCCAGCGGTCTTTCTAGACGTCTACTTTTCTATAAAGATTTATTACGTAGATTTTTAGCGGTCGGAAGACGCCATTATTTTCTACGAGTTCACCACGCCAGCTAGCCATAACTTAGCGAGTTACGTATTGCGTGCTAGACTCTAATCGAAGAGAAGCAAAACTTGATTGCGTCGAAGGGCATCTATTGTAGAATATAGTCAAGTGTACAGGACCCATTTTCGATCGAGTAGCAATCCCGTGCAGCGAAGTCGTTCCAATGAGTACGAAGCTGAGCTCATCTAAGAATTTAGGTACTAATTCGATTTCCCTGAACGAGTATCAGATTGCGACGGTTAAAAACGTATGAAATCTCACGAGAGGAGGAAAATTGAAAATCCAATAAATTTCGAAGCAACGAAAGAACCGAGACTCCAATATTGCAGAAGTACTGAAAACTCTTGAATTTATCATTGAAGCAAAATCAAATAACGATATCTCCAAGAATGAAATGGCGACTGCTAATCAAATTCTTAAAGTTGATGTACTCGTACCTGTAAGGGTTGTTACGTCGATTCCCCGAGGATGGAGGGGGAACGCTTACCTTGAGGAGGGTTGGAAGTCAATAGCACGTGACAAAGACGTAACTTCAAAGGAGACACGGAGCGTGTGTGAGATCCCCTTTAAGTTGAGTCTCGTGAGGAAATATATATACGGCGCATCGCTCTAAGTAGAACTGGCGATATTAAGCCAACGTCAAAAGCCATGATATTCCATCTAAAGTAAAAGGGGTAAGTCGCGGACCTAACGCGCCTTTTATAGCGCGTTTACTGCGTTATGTTACGAGCCGTGTGCACGAGGGTGGAGAGTTCATTTAGTACTGAATGAGCGTATCGAGGTAGCCTTACTCGTTTACGTTGATACGACAGCGACTAAAAGTCTCGTCCCTGTACTGTTTTATTGAGAAATAGAGAAAAAAAAAACATGACAAAGCAAATACAATTACAGCAAAAGAAATGACCGTATATAGTCAAAGACTTCATAAGTTACTGTACTCATAGTGAATTTACCTGATCGCATGGAATAAATCATTTCCTAAAATATGATATCTGCTAGTCACAGAGGGTAATGTGGGATCCGACCTAAAAGAAGGTCAAAGGGTCAAAGCAGCCGTCCCGCGCGTCACCGTTTCTGATTTATCTGGTCCATTTGTCAGCGTCAAGCCCAAGCCGACATTCCCGTTTTAACAATAACAGTTATCGCGGTTTGCCACGACGAGCAGAACTGAAGGGAAGCCAGGAGGCTGGTAGGCGAAATCAAAGAAGGATGGAAGGATTGAGCCAGTGATCAAAGCATAGAGTCAGCTAGACACCTAGACAGCTACTGAGGTATCTGGAAGGCCTAAGTGGCTCGTTAGCGCTAGCTGTCCCAAGGTTGGTAGCCTGTATCCTGGGGTTGGTAGCACCGGCTGGCAACCTCATTTGTTCTTCCAGGCCCTCTCTCTAGCTAAGACGCAACACTCGCCCACTCGACCATCCTTATATCGGTATCTATCTCAGGGACCTATGCCAATCTCTTCCTGGTACAGATATTCCAGCCATCACATGGTCCGTTCGAAACCAGCTACTCCAGCAGGAAGGAAATGGCGGCGCAGCGAAGAAGAGGGGCCGACCAGGACAGCCCCATCATTTGTCTGGATCTTGCATCAGCCAGAGACAATTTATTAGCTATTACGCGGCCGGTGATTGATAGTCCAGGAAAAGTTGAACCTAGATCCCAAGGGTGGATACACCTACCTGCCTTACACCTAGTGGTTCGAACACCCTGAGATACAAAGTATGGCAGGTTTCGCGATACCGGAAACGTGCGCTCGTGCTTCCGAGATGGAGGTGGATAAGTCGGAAGCGACGTGCTGGTGGGGTGTTTACGCGGCTAGTAGGAAAATTAATGTTCTATCCATAATGATGTTTGACGCTCCCATCTACTATCGATCCCATCTTCCTTCATACACACAGGATCGCCCGTGTCGTTCTGACTATAATCAATTCTCTATAGAATCGAGTGTACACGCAAATACGAAATCGCATTTGATTATTGCTCTGTACATATAAATGTCACGTGTAATGCGTCGGACGGATCGAATGGAACGTCACTTGTCACATTGGCCAATATCCACCAATTTGAGCTGTACTCGACACCTAATAGGGCTAATGCACTCGCTAATACAACGAAGCTAATGAATACCACATCGATGCTTATGTGTATATATATATATATATATATATAAGAGTGATCATAATAAGTAGTTTGCCAATGCACCGACTCCTGCGCTGCATTTAATTCATTCATTTAGTCGGGTTAAGCACGATAAGTGAGCCTGCAGTTTGCAGTTTGCCATTTGCAGTTTGCAGGCTGCACCGAGAGTGACTCAGAAGCACTGAATCATTCGCGATTTCGAGTTTCTCCATTATACGAATTTGTCCATTATGCGCGACGCACGGGAATCTCGTAAATCGACGAATTTTCCACGTCGTATCATTCTGTATCCCTCATTACTTTACGTCCGTTTAACGTTATCCCTATAACGGTACCTGATTAACGTATAGAGAAATTGGACGCTCGTGATCAGAATGAAAATATTTATAATCGCCATCCAAGTGAGTACTGGCAGCAACGAAAGTACGAAGTTTCGATTCGAAGAGACCGGAACTTGTAATTCGCAAATGATTATCAGTATATTAGCGCCGCCCACTGTGTGTCCTGAACTTTGCTCCAATTTAATTTAATTAAGGACTCAAGAACCAAGTAACCATACAGAACTTAATACGTATCTTACGATTAGTTCCTGTAATAACGTAAGGAAGTTGCTGCGCAAAGTTAAGTTACTGGAAATTCTCTTCTTATTTTCTCCGATGCCCGGAGAAATTACGATAAGAGAATAATTAATTTATTTCGAAAAATTACGTCACTTATACGAAGAAGAATTTCTTTACACGAAAAATATTTTTAGCTATGAATTCATAAACGAATTTTGAATTCCAGATAATAATACGATTACGACGTGTTACCTAATGAGAATCTATGATTATAATTACCAATTATACTTGAACTGACAATTGAAAATATTTTCTTAACGTCATCGAATCACGCAAGAGTACCAATAGGTACCCTGTGAATGGTATGTTAAATTGATAACGGTTATCGTGAGTCAGGATCGTTCCATTCATTGAAAATAATGAAAGAACGAGGTAAACGAAGATTGAGGCAAAGAACGATATAGTAATACATCCAATGATACAAGAAACGCTGTACATTTGGTACCGCGGTGAAGTCTACTCGGCGATGAATCACAAAGGGATAAAAGTCCCGTGGGAATAATATAGGCTGCGCCACTTTAAGAAAATTTAAGAGCAAACGCCTAGTCCTCCGGATGCTGGATATGAGAGTTTGGATTTATTTGTCGGGAACGGGCACATATATATGGACATATCCATATAGTATATAAAGTACATATGCAAAGCCTGACACCCATAGCCTTATCGCCAGTTGGTCTCCTATATGTCGCGTTATTGCATATTGGCCAGAATTTTCGCGGAACCAAAAGCCTTCGGGAATAAAAATAAGATGTCACTGAAAGAAGACACTATCCTTATCTATTGTCATTCAGAATTTCACGCACACACCGACCCTCGAGAGCCAATAACGGCCAGTCGTTGGTAGCCGTCCCAAAATTGAAAATGAAAGAAAAAAAAAAATAAAAATAAATCATCCTGATCTTTGCACGGAACGAATCTCCTGAGGGTGAAATCTTGGCCCAGGCTTTCAAGCGAAAGCTCCTCAAGCAAATTCGCTTCATCTGCACTTTATCCCTCGGGATATAGAGAGACGGAGGCGAAGGAGCAGCGAGCGAAGGAGAGCAAATGCTGCCAACGTACAGACGATGCGGGAGAGAAACGAGCTTTTGTATCCCTTTGAGTTAACAATTATCCAAGCATAAAGAGGAGCACATGGTGTACGTATATTATATAGGTATAGTGTACACGTATAGCTACGGAGAGCGTAGGGATCTACTATACCTATATAGTACAGGGACGGTTGGCATAGGGTTGTAAGAGAGGGGAGGGGGAGCGATAACGATAAGAAGTATAAGCAGTGAAAATTCTCTTTCATCCCTTATCACGGTAGCTACAGGATTCGCTATGCATTTGGGAATGAGAATAAATTTGGCGAAAAAGGTCACGATAAAAAAAAAGAAAAGAGGAAAAGATAGGGGGATATGCCAGCGATACGCGGTTCATTAATTCGAGACTTTGATTTCCTTGGTGATCCTACTCCTTTCCGGCTGCCTGATTAAATAAGGGCAGAATCGTGATACGCACGGCACGCACTGTAAGGAATATTTGAAACAGCCCCTTTGGGCGAGTTTCCACAGGGGCTGGTGCAGATACTGAAGTATTTCATAAAAGTTTGTTAGCTCAAAATATTCGCGGTTTTGCATTTACATCCGCGTGTATATCGGGCGTTTACCAAGCTACTACGTAGGCAGCGTAACGGATGAACGGGACGAGGGAGAAGACGAAGAAACGGAAGGAGACACAAGGGATGGGAAAAATGAAATTGTGAAACACAGCGTCGTAGTTTGTTTGGTTCCGTGGTGGCAGATGTATTTCACAGGATAACGACTCTGGTCACGGTGTCTCTTGGAAACCCGTGACATCTGGCGAGGCCATAATGGGAAACTCCATAGTCGTGGCTGCGATGTGAAACGGACTTAAAGGGAGCAACCGTGCGGGCACATGGAAAATTGTCGCGTTACGTTTTGAACACGCGAGGACGGGGCCTCGGCGGAAAGAGAGGATTAAGTGAAATTGAGATGACCGTGTAATTTTTGTTATTCCCAAATGTAACGGCGTTTGACTCGATGCGCCCCAAATTTTCGGCTATTCATCCGCGTCCCTCGTTCTTATGCCCTTTGTAGTCCCCTGTCGTCACTAATGCTACTGACGTAACAGACAGAGTATCGGGGCTTAGGGCACAACCGATATGCCTACATAGTTAGCAGCGTGGCATGGAATCCCACCCTAGTGACATTTTTACCCCTGATTCTCCTATGATTTCAATTATTGACAAGCGTGGGTTAGCAAGGGGATGAGACTGGTTGGGTTGGTTTTCATGGGTATGATAGTTGCTTCTAACTCTGTGTACGGCCAGGTATATTTCTTTTTCTTTTGGGACCTGATGGACGTTCTATGTTACGAGCATTACTTATGCAGCGTGGGGTGGCTTTAAAGAGGGTTGCTACGAAGTCTCCCTCTTAATGGGACTCTACGCTGAGTTTTGTAATATCGTTGCTTTCCTAAGAGAGAAGCGTTACGAATTGCGCTGTCGTACTGGATACCGAAATCTGAATAGATTTGAGTATCAAAGGGGGGTAAACAAAGGCACATTGAACGTTGAAATGAATATTGGTGAGAAGCGGGACCAGCCCAAAAAGTTCTTACGCGCTTTTATATATATGGGTATACGTGTACTTGGAGCAACACAAGGAGAAAATAAAATTTGTCAGTTTTCAAATAATGTTTGTCGTTGTCCTCTTTTGTTACGCGCTTCTTTTGTCGCCTGCTGTGAAATTCCCTATCAGGGCCATTTGCGACTCTTTTTTACTCGTGTCTGCCAGGAGAAATCTATACAAGGACGTAATGGGAAATTTATTGTTCGTCGGATCGGGCTTCATTTTTTTTTATGGCTATCGGATGCCGTCGTAAGGCCTGGATGTATACCTAACCTCTAAAAGATTAGATCAATTTTCAATTAAAAAAAAAAAAAAAAAAGTTGCGTGGCAGAAAAAGTTCATTACCTATTGAAATTATCCTAGACAGAATATCCATCTTCGTTCTTTATTCGGAAGGATTGCGTTGGAACAAGCGTGGAGATGTCTCAAAAAAGAAAAGGTTATCGGAACACGTGGGAAAGGGAGTTTTCCTCGTGTGGTGTCGTCTAGATATACAAGTTTATTATTTGAAACCTCGCTGGGACAGAATGCCTGACTTTAATGAATTTCTTTAAAAAGTGTACGCGTGTATAAAGACGAGAAAGAAAATGTGGTTCGTAAGTCCGGTAGCGGCATTTCTGAAGTTGTTACTTGGTTTTGAGAAAATAGATGCAAAAACGAAAACGCTAATGAATTAGAAGAAAGCCAAGAACCAGAAGAAATGCTATATGCAAGTGAACCCAGGAAGTTGTGAGCTGAGATGAATAAATATACATCCACTATTTATGTAATATACAGGGTGGTCCACTAGAAACCTAACATCTAAATATCTCGCTTGGTGGTGAAGATCCGACAAATTGTTCAAGATACGATTTGAATGATTGTAAAGGACGAATATGCGGAAAAAAGTTGTTTTTTTTTTGAGATAATTTTTGTCGAGGTCATCAAGGGTATCAATGTTTTTTTTAAAATTACATTGTACCTTTTATTTAATGAGATTAGAGAATTAATTTTCACTGATTTCACCATGTATGATACACTGATATTATTTGCGAATTTCAAAAATATTTTTTAAATGCCAGTCAAATAACATAATTATTCATGCCGGTTAACAGATCTGGGTCCTCGAAGAAATGTAAAATCGATATTATATGCATTTATACTGAAAAGAGACAATGGCTGAGGGAGCAGTACATTTATACAAGAACAATTTCCTGATTGAAACTGTTCATGTCTTACTGTGTATTATGACTTAATTAAAAAGTTGTAGTTATTGATTAGCAAGATAATACGTTTGCTTACTCGTACTAATTACTTCGTTCTCTAGAGATACAAGCTAAAAAGGCCAAAAGCCAAAGAAAGTTAAAGAAACAAATGTATCATATATCCAATTAGTCATAATTAGATGTTTAGTCTAAAACAAAAATACAATTTCATGAAAAATAAAAAAATTAACATCCTTGAAAACTGAAAAAAATGGTGTCTGCATCACGTATGTTCGCCTTTACGAAACCATTCAAATTGTCTTGAATATATTTTTCAAATCACCTCAACCAGGCCAGACGCTTGGGAAGTTCTTTTCTACCAAACCACCCTATATGTGTATACACCAGCAGAATCGTGGTAAAATTCTGAAAAAAAAAAAACCAGTACTCGCAAAATAGAAATTTGTTAGTCGGTTTTGGGAAAAGTTATAATTAAAAATTGAAAATTTCCCAGCAAACAAGAGCGTTAGCTGACCGGAAAAAAATAAATGAAGCACCGAAATGGCATAGAATTTTTTAAAATGAATATGAAAAAAAAATTGTTTACATTCCCTAACTTAAAATTTTTCAATTAAAAAATTTCAATTACGTGATCATCGTTTTCTTCAGCATCTTATCACCATAATAGTGGTATACATTTGATAAGAAACTGTATATATACTCACAGGCAACCTAACCCTTCCATTTGACGTAATCGCGACTCGCGAACCAGAACGAATCCTGACGTGGGGAAACCTGAAACGCGGCTGCATCGATTTACTTAAATATCCCTAGCATCGGGGTAAATTTCCTAGAAATCGATTCGCCAGAACAACGACATTCTCCGGGATATCGCGAATAAATTTTCAAGCAAGAAATTTACCCAGTCACGGAATACCCAGCGCTACAGTACATTCAGTCACAAGTTGCAAATTGGCCCTGACCTCCTTACTTAACCTTCGCTCAGGGGTGGCTGCCTTTATAGCCTGTCAACGAGGACACGTTACGTACGTCTTCTCCGCTACATGCAAAGCAGAAATTAGGTTTCCTTGTGCAACAACGTAAGCAACCACGAATATGCAAATAGTTAGGCGTACCTTGTCGAAGAAGAATTTAAGTACCAGCCCCGAACAGAGGTCCCCGTCCGTATAAGGATCAAAGTAGGTCTGGCACAGTTGGCATATAGATACACAGCTACGAGCAGCAGATAGGAATGTGAGTAATACAGGGTAAACCAATCCAAGTAGACTCGACTGTTTGTACAGTTTCATAAAGGAGCGTTCATATGAAGTTAGCGTAGACTTTAGCAGACGCAGCGTTAAAGTCTGAGGTTCCCGACAACGAGTGCTCGTCACGCAAAGCGATTACGTTTCCTCGGCCTGGTATGAAAGGTACCCTAACAGGATACTAGCATAGGCAGGGTCTCTCTGGGGTAAAGGCTGCTGCGCAACCGGAATTGCGAATTACAGGAATAAAAGGATACGATCGAGGTTATACGCGCGTTAACTAATACGAGGGAGGCTTAAGTCTCTCTTGTTCCTATGGGAATTTCAACACCAGTCTAACGTCGCATTTTGCGCTGCCTGTAAAGGAGAGGAAGAAACAGGCGAGCCACTTTTTCTGTACCGAAGAAGAACGAAAAGTGCTGGGCTAACCTCTCGCGAGTGAAATAATACCATTGTATTGATATTACGGACAGTCCCTGTTGTAAATAAGACCAGACTATACGTATTATTCGCACACTCTGGCTTTGTCTGCGTACGACTAGGTAAATATAGAGTAAATTGTAGGATGGCAAGCCTAAGAATATATATAAACACACACATATAACAGTGGCTAGAGAATAGGAGAAGACGGCTTCGAATAGATACAGGACGTTTCATATACGTAAGTCCACATGACTGGTATTCAAAGCTGCTGACTGAGGTGTGTTCCCCCCAGCACAGGATCTCGAAAGCTCCCTAAGCTCCTCCAGAGAATTTCCTGAGAATTTACTTCGGAAGAGGAAAGGGCGGACCATTAGTCCAAGCGACTGTGTGTATCAAGCTAACGCGAATATCATAAGAGAGCTCTCAACAGACTGCAAACAATATCTGCAATTTGATGACAATGAAATATCTACGATACCAATATTCGTATTTATCGCACGTGAGAGAAAGCACTGGAAGCTTCGTCAGTTTCACGAAAGCACAATGCCCAACGTAAAAATGATATTGCGCGCGTAGTATTAGAGAAGGCCAAAAGTGTTTCTATACCTTTGTAATTCTCGTAGCCAAATACAAGCCGCGCGTTAGCCTTGCACATATTGCATCTTTGCCCATTTGAAACTGCAATTACGCATTTTACTACGGTTCTGCAAGCTAACGAAGTAACCGAGCCAAGTCTTCGGAGTAAGCCAGCCAGCCATCCAGCCAGTCAACCGTTCGACCCATCCAACGATCTAGCCAGTCAGCCAACCTTCTAGTTGGCCGTCCAGGCAGCCAGCCAGCCATCCAAGCAACGTATACAAGCAACCCAGTGGCCACGATGCAACGGGGCACCCGGGGTTCATTCAATTTTCTTTGTTGGCGAGTTTACAACGTTCCCGTGTTATGCCAAGCATATTAATAGTGCGGGGGTATGCTAACCACGTAGCGGGTCCGCGCTTCGAGCTAAATAGTTTCTTGTACTCCAACAAAAAACCATGGTCTTTAATTACGACACCAAGTAATTGTACTAGAATCCATAACGATAGCCGGCGTCTTGTTGGAATGCCTATTTTTTCTTTTTTTTCGAATTTCACAGAAAATACCAAGATCAAGATATATTCGTAAGAAACGTGTCCTCTTTATGTCCAATAAAGGCATCCGATCTCACATCGAGAAAGATTTTCGACCAGTTTCGTGTGACGCGACCGAAAAATTGATAACCGTAGAAATTTCTTCAAGAACTAGTATCTACATAAAAGCTAACAAACAAATGTCACGTATAAAATTGTCATTACGTCCCTTAATCAAAGATCGCAACGGTATGGACTTCTGCTCGAGTACGCACGCCAATGGTAAAGTTCTGTGCTAAACTATCGTAGAGTAAAGGACCATGGACAGAGTAGTAATACAGGAGTAGGATTGGAATAAGAAGGCTGAATACAAGGGCTTAGTACAACAGCGAACTAGAAAGAGAGAGTCTGTGTTTAAGATGTCTAGTTCTCAAGTGCATTAATCGCTTGCATTATTGCGTAGGTTGCAGCATCGCGTGTCTATGAATAGACCACAAGTTTAAGGCTACGGAGGATACGAGGTACGCCGCTTGACAGATTTACGCGCGACGCTGCATAGATGCCCGGCTTGTTATCCTAAGGCGTCTAAGATTGCTAACACAGAGTCAGATAGGCAGTGACGACCATAAATATTATCCCAGCAGCAAGATGCGTAGTCGGGACGAGAATCAAATTTCACAAGAGCCGACAATTTCGTTTTACTCGTTTTTCTTTGTTCTTTTTGTAGGAATATACACATGGTAGGTATACAGGTAAAGAACAGGTATACAAACGTATAAGACAGACATTGGCGAACTTTGCTCTTCAGGGACGGAGAGAGATTAAAAGGGTAAAAAACGAACGACCGGGTGCCTCTGACAGGTTGGTTCTGCCACGATGGCGACGTGTTCGCGGTTGGAAAATAAATTCAATTTTCTAACGTGACAACAGAGATATGACGCGGAGAGGCAGCTTGCTGAGTGATAGTTATGAAGAAGACCCGACGGCCGATTATCTAGATAATTTGTCAATCTGATACTGCCAGAGTGGCTCCTTTCGAGAAAAGAGAATTAAATATAAATTTTAGTATTATAGTATCAGTAATATAAAGTTGGTGTTTCATGGATTTAACATCAATTTAACTCGTATACAGTGCGCGTGTATGTATACTGACACTGGACGTCAGGCACAAGGATTGCACTTTTTACGAGGACTCTCGAGAGCGACGCAGGACGTCGACTGTCGACCTTTCAGGTCGCAAAAGGCAAGAAAGAAGGTACCAGGAAAGCAATCGGCCAGAAGAAAGAGTCCAGAGGAGAGTTATAAAGGAGGAACGACATCGACGTAGACGTCGACGTCTTCGGCAGTGGCTCGGATCGTCCAACCGGCTAACAGTTGATCGCTCGAATTGAATTTTTCAACTGCCGTGTTCTTACATAACCCTTTAGCCGCGAGTATTTTTTCTTTTTATTCTCCCGACAAGAACAACCGATTGTTATTGAAGTACGGGCCCGTACTCTCATCCCGACTATCCTGGATTGTTTGGCAAAAGGACAAGGATGGTTCACGACAAGCGTACAGGAGAGAAAATTCATTTCGAAACGCGAGCGCCGCGACGCCCGACGCCGACCCAACGACACGACGCAGGGTGCGGCTTTCATTAAGCGCGAAAATGAGAATCCCATACTAATTCGCCGCCATGTTAATTGAGGTCGACGTAACTTCATTCGACGGTTTTAGCTTTTAATTCTCACCGAACAGAGGGTGGCCGGAGAGTACAAGGGTTGTTCTTTGTAAAAGGGGAAAAAAAGACAAGGAACGGGATGAGAGACAGGGAAAAAGAGACGGAGGCATGGAGAGTCAATTTCGTCCCCTCTTTATTATCCTAACTACCGAACTGCTTCCAGACTATCGTCGCGATATACGAAGGGTAACGAAGAGTTACACATGAAGTTCAACAATTTGCTTTGGCAAGTCCCCTGGGAGATATTCCACATTCTCCTCTGCTTCCATGCCTCGTTTTCTATTCTCCACGTACGTAAAGCGCGTAAATCGCGCGTGCATTTATAAGCAAAAAATATTCCGAATATACGTATACTATACCTACCTACCTTCTCCGTGATATATATGCCCGAGCGCATAGCCGTTCACGTGAAAATCTATGGTTAATGCAAGCAACTCCATAGAAAACTATAAAGTGGAGCTGTGTACCTGACAAAGGTTGAAGGGTTGGAATTTGAAGGCTGAGAAGGTTTGCCCGTGTTGCGAAGTTTTATAATACGTGCACCTTCGCGTCGTTCGTCCGCACTTCTCCTCAGGTTCCTTGTCAAGGCGACCTCATAGCTCGTCAATAAAGATCCAAAGCGCGACCTAGACGACGCCAGGGTACCTGCGAAGCGTGAGTCGTAAGCTTGAGTCGTAAAAATCGAAACACGCCAATCTCGTATAGCGACGATACGTGACGCACGGCGAAAGATATTTTAAAGGCAGGTTCATAACGGTACCACAACAAGAGCGACGGATGCGGGATACTCCACGTGCCAAGAGGAAGCTCGCAATTGTCTCCGCAATCCATAGGCGACGCGCGCGCGTCTCCCGCTTATACAGCTCACGGCTCACAGATCGCAACTCACAGGCACGGGCGGGAGAGACGCGACGTTCGCTCCCTCTCACGCCGACTCGTTCCTTCGCTCTCGTCTTCTCTCCTTTCTCTCGTTCTCACGACGTTGAAGCGAGAAGCCGAGAGAGACCCGCCGCCAGTGGCTGCGCTAGCTAATTTCGGCAATCAGCACCATTGTGAGACTCTTGATGTCACTTTGCCTTTTAACGATACCCCCCGCAAGCCTACAGTCTTCTCCCTTTTCATTCCCTGGCGACGGCGCTCGCGACACTCGCTAAGCCGTAGGGGCCAAGCCGAGATATCTTAAAGGGTTGTCAAAAAACAATCCTAGACAATTTCTTCAGGTGAATGACGACGTCGCACGAAGAAGGGTAAGCTCAATGTAGGATCCGCGAAAAGATATGGGCTGGAGCAGGGATTCGAACCCGGGTTTTCCGCCTGTTGGGCAAAGGCTGTGACCACTGAGCTATCCCTGGGCCCGTGCACTATTCTCCCACGGAGTCCTGTAGGGGCTGTCCAGATAGGGGGCCCCGTTCGTATACATTTATGATAGGAGAATAATTTTTTCTTTCTCCATCCTTTATTTTTATCCAACGTGCGTTACGGGTTTATGGTGAGAGAGATCTAGGGTGATATGACGGTACCGCGATGAAAGTGGCGAGATGAATTACCATTACTATATATATATATATATATTTTTTATGGAACGTATTAAACGTGCTTTTTCTTTAAATTGATCGTCCAATGGAAACGGAGTGTTGTAACAAATGCGAATGTGACGAATGTAAAAGAGGCGTAAAGTTTGAGCTGTTAGAGTGGAAACAGGTTTTTATACTTACCATCTGGATAAAGTGGATATTGAATGGAAGAATATCCGCTCAGCCATGATACGTTCTCAATGAACCGATAGCGCCAAATCTTCTTCAGGGTTGAATTCGACCGAATCGCTCCTGAGCCCTATGATTTATCGACATCGCTTACGATTCAGGATTGACTACGACCAACCGGGAGACTCCAATATCTCACGGTGAGAATCGATAGTAATTTATTCCGTCATTGTTTCGATCGGCTATCGCCACCCGCATCAAAATACCAATGACACGAGAGTCCATAAATAAAGTGCGAGGCAACGGACTGGCAACGAAATTTGAATTGAATCGAATTTCGTGTGTATCCGGCCCGGAAATGCACTCGTTGATGCATAACAAAAGTGCACGACGGGATTTCGACGTTCGCCCTCGGGACGATATTGATGAACGGAAAACGAGTTAGAGCAAAAAGAATGAATAAATGTAACTAGTCAGCCAAAATAAAGGCATATCGAGAGATATGCAAAGTGGGAAGAGCGGGATGAGCAAAATTTGAATACGATGAAAAAAAAACAAAACATAATGATTGCGAATATAAGTTGAATAATTGAATTACGTACTCGCGCGAACGATGGGCGAAACAATGGATCGCAGTCGACGGTATAATCCGTGAGCGAGTAAGATAGCTTTTTGAGGGGACATCTTCCTATGAAGTACGAGGTAAACGAGTCCCCTAGACAGAGGATCTTCGACTCGCGGAAACGACTGCAGCTCGTACCTCTATCATCCGCACTTTCGAACAATATAAATCTTCTCCTTATCTAATTTCCTATAGACTAGCAATATAAAAATTTAATATCACACACCGCCAAGATTTAAAGGTTATAAACGCCCCGAAGATAACCCCGTCTTCCTTCTGTATTCTCGCGCCTAGATCCTTACCCTACTTACTGTCGTTCTCAGAAAAGCCGGAAAGCCATTTTTAGACGCGCCAATGCCAGCTGGATGATTTTTACGATGCAATCACGTACCTGCAACACATAAAAAAAAAAGGGGTAACGGTTAAGAGTCGGTGGTTACCGCAAAATATCTCGATCGAAACGGTAATAGTATACAGGGTGCGCGACAACTTTTCAAAGCACGAAGCGCGCCTCGTGAAATTTGCAAGGAAGGTATTGGATTAGCCAAGAGTTTCGCACGGGATTTATTGGACGCGTCGAAAAAAATAAGGACGCGTCCTCGCAGACTCGAATGCTGAAAAGCAGAAAGGTACCAAAAAAAAAAAAAAATTCAAAAAATAGCCATTGCGATATTTCAACTCCTATATCTTACAAAGACGACCACGTAGCACGTGGACTGCACAATTTTATCGCGAAACCCCGCGTAATTCCGCATACAAGCTTTCCCAAGCTGTTTGCGCCTTGACGATAATCTCACGTCGGATAAAAAGACCCGGACGTCTTTAGGAAGGAAAATCATATAACAGGCTTTACCTATTTCCACCGTCCGTCCAAAGGCCACGTCGCCTTTACCTTGCACGAAGCTTTAACGCTTATTTACCCAAGTCTTGGGACACTCGTCCTAGCAAGGAAAATAACACGACGTCATATCCCTGACGCGGCCGATCCGTCACCGTCAGACCGCAGACAAAGCACAATAACACGACTACCGTGCAACAGTTAATCTTTAGACAGTGGATGCTGCGATGCCACCAGAGCTTCCTATCTCCTCACGTCTACGTACCCGGAACGCCAAGGATTCGCAGTCTGGAGCTTCACTTCCCAAGAGTACAGACCTAACCTTAACGCATGCAGCACGTGCACCGGGTGCACCAAAGAGTTCAGTGCACACGTTCAAGAAGTAATAGTCGGGCTACTCTCAATCGGCCTTCCTCCCTGGACCTCACCTCTAACCTTTTCTCCGCACGCCCACCTTAGGATCCTCAACGCGTTTTCGCCGGAGATTTATCCGACCGCGGAACTTCACGTCTATTTTACAGTGCACGTAGCTACACTGGCGCCGAGGATTGGCCCGTGCTGTATTTTTGTACGCGACTCGTTTTCCCCGCACGTACCGAGCTACAGTACAATACGTATAAGTTAACGGAGAAACCGACGAAAAATTTCACAGGCGAATCAGGCCGATTCTACGGGGAATCCTGCTTTTTCTACGACTCTCTCTCTCTCTCTCTCTCCTACCCTTGTGACTCGTACTCGCCCGTTGGGAAAATCAAACGATTTTCTACAAATTTCATCTTATCTCCTCGTCTTCTTATCTTTCACAATTTTCCTAGTCGCACGTGGTTGCTCGTTACGGGCTCTGAGAATCTCTTTTCAGGGTGATACCTTATCCCATCACGAGTCAAGGAATCCATAAAGCGATCAGCATCTCTGAGAGCATCCAAATATTTTTTCACGTGTCTCCGGAGAAGATGGAAGCGGAGGGGAGGAAGGAAGTCGAGGAAGAAGCCTTCCTTTGTTAGGTATTTTATTACACAGCGGAGTAGTCATCGATCGGACGACGCCTACGACGTGCGAACGTGACATAACGTCCCTCGCAACACGTGGTGCGCATCCCTTCTAGGCGCGGGTCGTACACGTCACACTTATAAATAGCTGAATTGCTGTGTCTTCGGGGTACGAAACTGGCCATTGTGATGATTTATGTACGCGGCAAGATGAATTATAAGGTTTAACACGTTCGCGTTCATTTCCATGAATCAATCTACATCTGAAGCCTATCTAAGGCAACTGTACGCCTTAGCGCAGACCAACGGTTGGCATTTAACGTTGCATGTAAAATTTCGTATAAGAATGTCGAATAAACAGATTTAATTATTACATCGTATGTTATGAAAAATTCTGTATTAACGTGAGAGCATAGGAAACTAAATAGGCATCTAAATAAGAAGAGAAAACGTGAGTCCATCCTGGCCTGTAGTAGTTCTCAAGCATCGTCTTCAATATGACTGGATCGATGACCAAGGTCCCTGAACAATATGTCGGAAATAGAGTGGGTCGATATTAAATTCAACCTCGCAGAACTGTAATTGCTCACCTTGACCAAGTGCGAAATTGAATAAGAACATTATGAGAAATTTGAAAAAGACTTTTGAAAATAAGAAGACGTCCTTGGTAGGTCTACTGTAGATTTATATAGACGAAAAATTCTTCACACAATACAAGCATCGATATCGATAAAGGTTTTAGGCACTGGATCGATTGCCAGTGATATCCCGATCAATTATTCACTCCGGGTGTAAACTCAGAATGAGATTATCCATGATGGAGTTGGATTTATCATGTGTCATCCAAGCAGTTTACGTGCACGGGAAGATTGTAAAGCCATTTCGATTCCTATATGCAAATATATATTTCCATGGCATCTAGTTCGACGTATCGTTATTCTATTGAGGATTTCGAATCCCTTCTGTACGAAGGGTGGAAGCGCCACGTGTACGAGTAGGTCTTGAAGGGAGTTCTGCTCATCCCTTCAGGTACACGTCGACAGAACGCGTACGGTATTTCCATCTGTAACAGCGCTCGCCCTTTGAATAAGACATTTATGATAATGCACGTTTCATAGGCGAAAATTTGCGCAACGTATATCGACCGTAAAGTAGAAAATATCCATGGATAGAAGGATGCAAAACTTGAGGGTCCTTACCGCAAGATTCGAACCAGCTCGACCCCTCGTTCGCGAAAGGAATAGGAAATGAGGTTTATTTGGGTCAAATCTGTTGACCTCCCTCCCTCTCGTACGCTTTTCTATCTCACTCGAAAAGCCACCTTCTACCGCGTACCCCTCTCGAGAAAATCCAGCCGCGCTTCTCTAGCCGCCTTCGGAACTCACCGAGAAATCCAGCAGCCGGAACGAAACTAATTCCAACTCAGTTCGGTTTATTCTGACTGTTCCTGTGGATTTATCAAGTTAGCCATCTCCCGTTCTCACTCCGTGGATAACTTATTTTCATGTTTATTCCGCTGGGGGAAGATTTTGAGGGAAAAGCTTAAAACAAATATGAAAAAGAAAGGGCGCGACAGATTTATCTTTGCGTTGGCAATGATCCCAAGGCAATTTAGTCACTGCGGCGTATAGTCCATGTATATGGTCCATGCTTTAGACGTTTACTAGAAAATAATGCAGAGCACAGTCCTTACGCAAATTTCTTTTTAATGAAATTCGAAGTCAAGCTCAAGATTCTAGGGACGAAATTGGTCAGCGGAGCAGCAGCAGCATGTGTGGCTAAGATGCAATTTCCCTAGGTCGAACCCAGGGCGATTTGGGAGGATAATAAATAGTCGAGCAGAAATTGTAGAGTGCCTGAGCAGTTCTGACGAAAGTAGAGAGTCAAGGCCTAGGATGGGAAAGATAGTCGATGAGACGCGCGAAAGGGGTGAAGAAGGTCGAGGGTGAAATAGAGGCCGGAAACTTTTGGGATCTGGTAATGAAGGAAACCGAGGACTATCGTAGGAGAAATGACCGTCGGCTGACTACTACCTATACTCGATTCGCACCGACTGGCTGAATCTTTGGCTCGAACTTCCATATCGGAATGTTCGATTGCGACGGTGCGAAAGCGGTTTTATCTACTGGAACGACTACCCTTCGACTCGACCTCTTGCCAACTTTTGAATTGATACTCCTTGACCCGTTTTACCCGCGGTTAATGAGGGTGGAGAGATTTCATGATTCCACTACCCCCCGGGGATCCTGGCAGCCTAGTGCCCATCTAATCTAATCGTTAAGATAATCGAAACGATCTTGAATCCATTTTACAATCCAGCTTCTCTACGCGGATAAACAACGCAAAGAACATTTTACTCGTATAAAACGGACAGGGGATAGAACGGGAGAACATGCAAGGGTGTTATTTTCATATGGCACCAGATAGGGCGCTTGCAGACCAGACTGGTAAACCGCTGCGGTCCGCGTGTATCGGTCTGCTCGATTCTGGCTTCACGCACTACGGGATCATCGAATCCTGACGCGCACCATTGCTCTGTTGTGTTGTGGCAAGCCTGGTTAAATATTGATGTTTACGGACTGCATAATATTGTATACGTTTACGAGAGAAAAGAGACGCAGAAATAATTGTAGTACTTTTCACCAGCAACCAGCTGGTAGCTTTTGGTTTGTCGCACGTGCAATTAAGCTTGCAAGCTCTAAAGAAGGCAATAGATATTGAGTACGGCGATAAGATACCCGGAATTATTTTTAGCTTATCGAGAGGACATCGGAAGCTCAATATTGCGGATCTTGAAAAAGAGTATGGATTAGGTAAACTTTGGTTTTCTGGTCGCAGCGCAGGGTTTCCAACCTCGAGTGGATTAAACGATCCGAGGGAAGATCACGGCTTACCAAGAGTTTTCCCTCTACCCGGGGAAGTTCGATTTCTCAAGCGGAGGCTTAATTGAGTGGAGTTAATTTTCGGAAAGTTTATAACAGTCGTTTACTTCAACGCTCTCTCCTCTCTCTTTCACACACACACACACACACACACACTCTCTCTCCCCCCTCCCCCTCTTCCAATATTCATGTCCTGCAGAAGTTGTACAAAAAAAAATGTTCAAACATATATCAACTTCGTCGTAAAACTTGGATTCTCTTGCAAAGTATATAAAAGTGGAGTCTTACGTGCTGCGAAATAGAGAAGCCAACAGGATTGCAACTAGGGGTTCGATGCGGAACAGACTTTCAACGGCTTCCAGATTATTCCATTACGTCATCGATTTTACTGAAACACGCTCACGAGTTGCCATTCCCCCAGTGGAAACATTTGTCGTTCGTTTGTTTTTTGTTCCGCGTTAGTTTCCCACGCTACTGAATAAATGTTTCGGGTTAACAGGGAGGGATGAAACGGATGCAATTAAAAATTTACAAAATCAGCCCATCCCACGTAAAACCCAATATCCAGCCGAAAATTCCTCGTCCCCGTTCCAATTTCAATTAATGTCACAGGCGAATCTAGCAAAGTTAATATTTTACGAAGAAAACGTGTCAACGTTCAATCACTTCCGCGCCCCTTGATATCATTGACATTTACCAGAAACATGGGGGTGTTCGTCGTCCAATAAGCAAGACCATATATTGCGTGTCGTCTTACCTCGTGTCTATATTTATTCGTGGGTCATATCGATGGCCGTTTCGGTTCACTACACTATCCATATACCTATATCGTATATGACTACACGCGTACAGCATATGGTCTATGTACATAGGACACTTTGCCCATATACGAAAAGTCTCGTGAACGTCTCTAGAATAGAATACAGCGTGCAGTATACAGTAGAGTGTAATCTAGCGGTATATTATTGCGCTGGGTGAGAATCTCCGTCTACCACTTTGCACGTGCAGCACAGGGGGCTGCGGTGCGTTTGAACGTTGGCACTGCTGTGACTCTACCCGCCGCACCATCCTCAAGTATTTGTCCCAGGAGCTTCCTGCACCTGCGAACACTCCATTTCCGGTATCCTCTTTAGCGCCTATCCTTTGGCTTCATGCTTTCCTTTCCAGTGCCGTGCCAATTTCATTCAGAGTTTGGCCAACCGAATTCGGGTAGATCGAATGTCGTCGTAGGGCTCCCTCGTGAGAATGCATTAGGTCAGTGCACTTTCCAGAAAAATCGGACAGTTTAGAATTTCCAGAAAATTCCGGAAAAAAAAAGTTTCAGTGGGGACGACGGAGTTATTCAAAGTAGTTGTTTGTATAGGGGTCGAGGTAGGCGGAGAGGAGAAAATTTAAAGACTTAAACAGGCAAAGGATATTAGGTTATCGCCGTTAGGTGGTATTGGGCGGAAATCGGGATATTTTCTGTACCGGAGTTCATCGAGGGTGGAATTTTCTATTTCAATGGCAAAGCAATCCTCCCCTGTAATACGTGTATCCCGCGCGAGAGGGTGAAGAGTCCAAGAGAGTAGAGGAACCGCCCTTTCTAACCCATAAGGGTGTCATCATCCCCCTGGGGTAAAACAGGGTAACGCCTCCCTATTTGTCCCTTGCACTAGCATTGCGCGAGAGTGTAGTCCTTGACGAGAGAGGGAGGATTGCTGTGGCTGTTCCGCTCCAGCGATTAGGGGTGGATTGGACACCTAAGGATGAGATACCATCACTAGGTCTCTCTCGGTCTCACTGCCACGGCAGATTATTGTCTTTGCATACGTCACGAGGGATGATGCTTAAAAATTATTTTACCCCATTTCCACCCTTAAAAACTTGCCTCGAAACACGGCAGTGCCGTTCGCCGTGACTTCCTCGTAATATTTTAACAATCGCACCAGAACTCGAAGAACTCGAGTTAAACGGAGTCCCACAAAGACGTCCCAGTTGCCAAATGGCTTCTTGTCATCCCCCATTTTAATTAGCTCGACTATCGATCTCGAAACGATGGTCCTTTTAATCGCGAAGAACCCGCAATACTCCTCCCTATCCCCGTCGATTCTTTCCCGACTCTCTTCAAAGTGGACTCAGGATGAGGATCCGTGTCTCATCAGGGCAAACTGAGAGACGGAAGCCCCGAATAACCAAAAACTTTCAATGCGACAGAAGACTTCTTACGACTTCCGGTGAAGGAATTTTAAGGGTTTTCCAAGATTTCGAGATCACTGAAATAACCAAGGGCCAAACCCCTAACGCGCACGACGATGAGACTGAAGAAATTACGTTTTTTTTTTTTCCAATTTCGGTGCCCACCCTCACGGGATCCGCAGAATCCGTCCCGAAACGAATTCCATTTCCTGTATCACCAATGTATATATACGACCTATCACATAATCCTAACGCGATTCGCGAGAAACATCCCTGCCGTGGCCGATTCGTAGAAAGTTTCCTTTAAAAAAATCTAATTTCATATCGACCGTCCCAAAACTCTGAGAGTTCTCAGTTATGCTTCCGAGGTACAGACGCAGGTTTTTCAATGAAATCCGTTTACCGTACATAACTTTGTTTCACGTTCTACGTAGCCCTTATAAAACGTACTCTGCAGGATTCTGCACTATTCTACAAAACGGTCCAATTATATATATAGTCAGATATGTGTGTGTATATATATATATATATATATATATATATATATATATATATATATACATATCTGACTATGATCGAACAATCCTGGAAGCATTTCCCGACGGCGCACTTCGCCAAAAAGTTTTCCCTATATTTCACGACATTTCGAATCCACTCTGGCCTGCGTCGGACTTTGCTTGAACTGTCACGGCCTGGCTTAGCTTGTCTGGCTGCTTACCTACATGCCTGTCTACAACTCTGGCCTGATAGCACGACTTCCATGCCGTTCCGAGGGAAACAACCTCGTTCCCCTAACTAAGTCGGCCTGAGTGCACTCAAGGGGTTGAGTTTGATGGCGAGTCTCCCCATAGCGGATGTCAGCAGTATAGACAGGAGCTACGTAACCGGAAAAGCTTTATGAAGCTCGCAAGCGGTTTCCGGCGCTCTGGTAAAAACTGTTCGAGGAGCTTCGCGTAAGACGGGCTCCCAGGGATATACTGCACTTTATGTGATCTCAGGCCGATCGACAATAACGTTATGCGTCGAATCGTTAAAAAAAATTACAATAAAGATTACACGATCGTTTTTGCGCCTATACCTGATTACATTATCTACGAGAATCCTGTGGCCCGCTAGTATTTCCTTAATCAATTTTCCTAAAAGCGACGCCATCAGTCGCCGCTATGACCAAACAAACGACGTCAGGCAACGTCAACCGGAATGTTACCAGTGACAAAGTGTACCCTGCACCAAAGTGTTCTCTGTACGTTATTAAGGATGCAGGATACAGCGACGTCTAAAACAGTTACGAAAGGCATTCCTTTCCCTCGGTAGCAATATCATTACATTTATACAAGACGAACATTCCACGTGGGATGCAGCAATGTTTTAAGAGGGTAACGTCAATGAAGTCAAGTTAAGGGAGGTTGGAGACCCGTGGAACTTTCCATGGGTGAACCTCCTCTATTCGTGGACACTTGCGACGCAATATTCTGATGAAGCCGAGGAAGAAATTCCAGGCGAAGATTCGACGTTCTTGAGTTTCCCTACGGTGTACAAGGAGGTTGATGCGGGGAGAGGGCAGGGGTAACGTTTTCAGAATACAGTATAGATAAAAAGTACGCGTGGATATCCTGCTATCTACTTTTATTTGAGGGTGCAATCGAGGGTATTGGTTCTGGGGGGGGGGGGGGAGGGAGGGTCGAAGGAGTGGATAATGCGAGGGTGCGGCGTCTCTAAAAAAAATATGCGAGGGTTGATAGTACGGGGCGATGAAGTTGGCTGCCTGACTGACTGGGACTGGCTTATGTCTGGCGCCTACCTACTATTCCTTCGGAGCTATCAAGGGCTAGACATGTCAAGCGGCAAGGCTATAGCCAGTCCCGGAAAAGGAGCGTCCGCCATTAACCGAGAAACGGGCAGTTCTGCTGTATAAATTTCATCTTGTTCCGTTCCTAGGAGCTTGTAAATATTGAGGGGGGGGGGGGGTACTTTAGATACGAAGGGAAAGCCCACGGAGCAGTCTATGGAGTTGCGGTGTTTCGCGTTATTTTTATTATTCTCAGTTCCATATAATAAATGGTACAGCGGCACAAGGTTCTTTAAAGTACCTAAAGTCACGGCCTAATGATCCATCCTTACGGGTCAACCGGATAATCCTAGAACGCGGTCAAGGGTCAGTCCGGAAGTTCACCCACAGGGTGGATATATAAAGAAGGACTAAGTAACCCCAAGGACGATTTATTAGACCTCGAAGAAACCACCTGTAACCGTGGAGCTTGGGTCGCAGCTTGACCTAAAAGAGGGGAGGATCGAAATACCCGTAGTAGGAGGGTTTCGTCGAGAGAGGGGAGAGCGAGAGAGCGCGAGAAGAGAGTGTCCTGGAGAGAATCCCTGAGAAATTTATTCACCCTCTAAAAACGTCTCACTCCTGGGCGTGTCACGGCCGATTCCTGTTTCCGCGAAATTGAGAACTCGGCGGTACCCTCAAAAGTATCACCTCTAAAATTCTAAAGAGATACGACCGTTGTACGACTTAACAGACTCATCCGAGAAGTACTGCCGAGTATTTCCACAAGCCTGGAGAAAAGATTTAGAAAGAAAAAAAAAAAAAAAAAATTCACCAAGTCCACCCATTCGGCATGTTAAGCTGCGTCAACGAAACTGAACCTCAATAGCAAGAAGAAACCATATTGCCCGAAATTGCACCAAGATAAATACAGTTTCTCTATATATCCCATAGTCTATGATAACGATGAAAAAAATCAAATCATTAAAAGTCCGACTATCACCCCTCGTCGATATGCGAATTAACGTTCGTCTTTAAGTATCCCGATACTGCGATATAAATTAAGGGATTCAGTTCTCCGATTTTTTTTCCCCCGAACCTGAAGCCTCGTTCTCTCCGTATGCAATGCTACCAACGAGTTGGCCAACCTCACACGAGATTCCCCATTGGATAGGGTACTCAATTGCCACGTGCAGAATGGTGTTTCACAGGTACTAGGACATGCACCGCGGCGCATCGCTGGAAGGCACGCACGCGTTCCGCGTGCGGCCGTGCGTGGATCGACGGTGCGGATAACAGCCGAGATAAATCGCGTGACTCGTGACACCTGTACTGCTGCAAGGCGCCATTGCAGTGTGCTGCCTTTCCGGTTGCTCTGTTCACTGTTAGCTCGGCCGTACAGTATAACGTACGCGCAGTTGGCAATGCTTCGCAGAGACACACACAGCAGCGACAATTACGAATATTGAGGTCAAGAAGAAACCTCTAGTTAAATCGATACGTTATATCTATACAAAGCATTTCGTGCGGTTGAGCTCATCGGTACACGATCTTCTATTACACGATGTAAACTCCGATTGGTTAAGGTTGCGTAACTGGTATACGGTTTAAACGTGACGTATCTAAGCGATCCCTTCTCTATTTGTCCTGCCAAGAACATAATGCTCGAATAACGGCCCTGTCTCGCTAACCATGAACGGTACAAACATTATCTCCAGTATCGCACTATCCGCAGCAGCGTTGGTACTACTGGTCGTGGTCGTGTCGAGCAATTACCTCGATCTGATCCGACAAGACGCTTATTACCTCGAGGCGGCAAGGTAGCTCACTTGCGCAATGTACAATCAGCGTGTACATGCAGCAGCAGTGCATCGGGTTTACACGGTGTAAGTGTATACGAGTCCGAGAGTCAGGCCGGCTAATGGAACTTCTCATAAGGACGACCTTTTAACTGGGAGCAACGTCATTCGTCCCCCGTTAACCTGGCGATGCGCGTCGCGGCATTTCCGACTGGGAAATGCCTATTCTTGTCCAGCAGGGTGAATCGAATTGGATTAATCCCTGGCGTAGCTTGACGAAGAGAGAAAGGAGAACGCGAAAGCGACGAAACGAGAGAAACGTAGTCGCTTTCGTGAAAAGTTATCGTTTTCGAGCGGGCAGCTATTTGCCGTGGGCACTGCATAGCAACGGTTGCCATGTAAATAACTGCTGGCAGAAATAATAGGGAATTGGATGGCTTGTTCGTGGATCTTCGAAGGGCTTCAAGTTTTCAAGGGTGAAATGCACTTTAGGGACTTCCTCGACCCTTCGGCTCGACGAGCTGACCCTGCAGCGAGGGCTCTTTTTTTCAACCCGCCTCTATTTTGCATTCTCAGCCCACTCCAACAGAAACCCACCTACCCCGTGAATCACATCGAGCACTTGCGCCCGTCAGCTACAGGGGGTTGGTACTTTGACAATCTCACGCCGCCCCTGCCCATTAAACGTTCCTCTTCCCGGCCAGCGCGGATCTCGTACTTGATGGGGTCGCGGCCATATTCCCAGAGAGGCCCGAGCACGCGGTTGTCAAGCTGGAACCCCCTATAAAGACCGTAATGGCGCGCGCGTCGGCAAATAAACGACTATGCCGTCTGTGCGTCAAAGTGAAATAGTCGGTCTTACCTCGAATACGGTTTTTACGCCTTCGCTTAAAACAGTCTCAGGTGCGCATGCGACTGGGAAATTTTCTCAAATGCAGAACGACTTGGAATTGGCATATGTAGCTAGGCGAAAAACATTCCCGTGGGATCGATCCCTGCCGACAGGGAAGAAGGGGTCGCGTACTTTCTCGAAAATTCGTGTCTACCACCCTTTGACCTTACGGTTCAGATCCAGGGTATATGGCGAATATAATGGGGCAATGCTGGATAAATGACAAATAAAAGAATATTTTTCAACGGCACGAGGACGCCTGCCTTCGACAGCCATTGAATCTTGTTGCTCGATCCCTCCCCCTCCCTCTACCTCCCCAGCCCACCTCCATTGCATATTTTTAAGCCGACGCACCGCCAATATTCCCCCGTCGCGTCCAGAGTTCAATCTCTCCTTGCTTCTCCTATATATCCGTATAAAGAGTAAGCTAAAATGTACCTAGTCAGATATAGTATCGAACTGTTCGAGTAGTGTCTACGTGAAATTTCTAGCATCAGGCAGATACCAAGCGCATCCGGAAGCGTCTTCGAGATAACTCGACTGCATATTTGCCCCAGTGACTCCTCGAGATGCAGCATCCGTCCCGTATCGCACAATTACGCTGCGAGCACCGCGAACTTTGAACGAGCCGATTCAAAGTCTGTTAAGCTCGTGTTCCGCCGCACTTCTCTGCGCTTCCAGCTGAAAAATGGAAAGTGCTCCGATTCAAATTCATGAAATGCAATGAAATTTCCATCAAACTTCTAACCACGGGATTACGCGAAGTCGAGGTACAGCTGAATTGGACTAGCTAGACATGCCCTGGAATCTGCCAAAGAAATTTTCTACCGGAGACGTCGTGAGGCGGATACGAAAGACAAAAAGCCAAAAGCGGCCGGTGTACCGAGTAAACGATAAAGAGCGAAAAGATATAATAAAAAATTGCAAAACCAAGTTCGAAGAAAACGAAAAATCACGAAAACAGCGGATAAGGAACGACGTGAAATATATGGAATTGAACGAACGAGAGTAAAACCTGGAAGATCCAAGTCTGTCGCAGCTGCATTTTTGGCTGCGCCAAACGAGCGACGCGACTCCGTACCGGATGGAATTGTGTACGGAAGGGAATGATACAAGTACGGGAACGAGTAGTCATAAAACGGCAAACCTTGTCGCCTGTGCTTTACGAGCGATCGGAACGACGCGCAATCCGTAGGTGCAGCAGCCTGAAATGTCGGAGGGACGTTAAGCCGGAATCGAACGGGAATACACGGACACGGGGAAACGCGCATAGGGATGCCATCATATCCCATCCTAAGTGGCGATCTTTGAAAATGCCAGGAGAAAATCAGGGGTACTTTTTGGTGTTGGGATTGGAGAACCGTAGTGAAAGACTGTCGCGGAGAATATAGCAATTTCATAAAAAAGGACAGTACCGGTAACAGAGTACAATTAGGTTGGGGTAGATCAGGCTATACTAGGAGGCAGTAATACAGTTGTGTTTTGTTGCTAAGGGCAAAAGCTTCCTTTTCTTCCAGGGAGCCGGCTCGATTAATTTCGAGGGCAATATCGTCCGACACGCCGACGGAAAAACCCTAACGACCGTGTAACGTCCGGGGGATGATTCACTTTGTTCTTTTTTGCCGTGGAAAACGTAAACCCGAAGCTCCGATCACGGAACGATATAACGTATCGGGCACGTGTTTTTCGTGCACCTGGAGTTCCGCAACGGCGGCGTATGGGCAACGGCGCTAATGCTAAAATGGACCGCCAGTGCGCTTCTAGCGTAAAGTCATTTAAAAGAGAGACACGGGCAATTCGTAATTTTATTGAAATCAAACACGCGATGCAGACGCGAATAATAAAAGAAGACATGGCTGCTTCAGGTACAGGGCAATTAAGCTTGCAGTCAGTCGCGATGTGGGATGGGGAATGAAAGGGAAAAAAAAAAGAATTCAAGTAATATAAACTCGAACGAAACAAAAAGGCATACGGCGTTAAATTTCGTTTTGCTTTAATTTTCTTCGTTGTTTCATCGGCTGATACTCGTGGCGGATTTGAAGCGTCATGAAATCCTATCCGAATCTTTGAAACAAATGAAATTTCATGTAAGTTCACGCATTCAATGTATATGCACTGAGAAATCCATAAAAGACGAATAGGATGGAATCGGTGAATTCTGTGCGGGTATTGAGAAATTTAACTATAAAGAATTATTACTATTTTCCAATTATTCAAATCTTCTATTATTTATTTTATATTATTTATTGTCAAGTGAAACGCTTTGGGCGCACGTGGAGTTGCTTCAGGCCGACAACTAAGTCGACTACGAATATTATTTTTTTTCAAAACCTGCCTATACCCTGTAGAGAGCGTCACGAGCTTGAAGATTGCCTCTGGACCGAAGTTAAGACTTGCGAATAAAAAATCTAATAAAATTCAAATTAAAAACGGCATCAGATAAGTTATATAGAATGCCGTGATAATACCAAGCCTCCCAAGGGACTTGGCCCATAAAGCATAACGTGCTACAGTCGTCAAGAGATGAAATACCAGAAATCAAATTTATTTAGATAATCGGGTCTTCATTTCCGAATCGCACGTAATACCCCATTATTTCTGACATATATCAGCATAACTACGTACAACTATCTGCAATCGTTCAAAGAGTAAAATGCGAGATCAGAAGAAAAATATGACCACGTACGAAAGCAGGTTTTTACAAAAATGGAGTATTTATCTCTTTGTGCTTTGAGAGCGCGGAAATCTTTAAAAAATGCACAGCTGTAAATTCAAAGCGTCCCCCTGCGCTTTAATAATATCGAAAGCTCAGTCCATCGCAGTGCAGTAAAGATTAGCGGTGCTGCCTCAAAATCCAAATTCCTGCCAGCAGGTATATCCAAACTATAGAGAGGTCGCGTACGATATAAGCCTTTTCATACCAACATCAAATATTATATCTTATAGCGTCAGAATATATCGCCACCAAAAGCTGCCACGTGTAAGTACGTACTTCGGAACGCCCATGTATAGTATAACGGTGGGATACCTATGTATTATATTGTATACAAGAACACATACAATATACAATCACAAGAATCAATAGCGTTCCTTACGAACCTAAACTAAATTATAGTAATTAGAAAAAAAGGGGGGGGGGGGGGGGGGGGGGAATAAACGAATAAAT